>JAVLUX010000050.1:12212500-12755000 GCA_032164185.1 Moxostoma hubbsi
GTTACTTGGTTGCTAGGGTAATCACATCTGGTTGCTAGGCAGTTACCAGAGTGATACATATCAAGGCTACTTTCCATCCTGAGTGAAATAAGTCAACCCGGAAGTCTCTCTGATTTTCTGTTGCAGAGATATGTTATTTGTTACTTGGTTGCTAGGGTAATCACATCTGGTTGCTAGGCAGTTACCAGAGTGATACATATCAAGGCTACTTTCCATCCTGAGTGAAATAAGTGAAACAGGAAGTCTCTACGATTTTCTGGTGCAGAGATATGTGATTTGTTAGTTGGTTGCTAGGGTAACCCCATCTGGTTGCTAGGCAGTTACTAAGGTGATACTCATAAGGCTCCTTGCAATCCTGTGTGAAATATGTCAACCCCTAAGTCTCTACGATGTTCTGGTTCAAAGATATGTTATTTGTTACTTGGTTGCTAGGGTAACCGCATCTGGTTGCTAGGCAGTTACCAGAGGGATACATATCAAGGCTACTTTCCATCCTGAGTGAAATAAGTGAAACAGGAAGTCTCTATGATTTCCTGGTGCAGAGATATGTGACTTGTTACTTGGTTGCTAGGGTAAACACATCTGGTTGCTAGGCAGTTACCAAAGTGATACTCATAAGGCTCCTTGCAATCCTGTGTGAAATATGTCAACCCCTAAGTCTCTACGATGTTCTGGTTCAAAGATATGTGATTTGTTACTTGGTTGCTAAGGTAACCCTGTCTGGTTGCTATGCAGTTACCAGAATGATACATATCAAGGCTACTTTCCATCCTGAGTGAAATAAGTGAAACAGGTAGTCTCTACGATATACTGGTGCAGATATATGTGATTTGTTACTTGGTTGCTAGGGTAATCACATCTGGTTGCTAGGCAGTTACCAGAGTGATACATATCAAGGCTACTTTCCATCCTGAGTGAAATAAGTCAACCCGGAAGTCTCTCTGATTTTCTGTTGCAGAGATATGTTATTTGTTACTTGGTTGCTAGGGTAATCACATCTGGTTGCTAGGCAGTTACCAGAGTGATACATATCAAGGCTACTTTCCATCCTGAGTGAAATAAGTGAAACAGGAAGTCTCTACGATTTTCTGGTGCAGAGATATGTGATTTGTTAGTTGGTTGCTAGGGTAACCCCATCTGGTTGCTAGGCAGTTACCAAGGTGATACTCATAAGGCTCCTTGCAATCCTGTGTGAAATATGTTAACCCCTAAGTCTCTACGATGTTCTGGTTCAAAGATATGTGATTTGTTACTTGGTTGCTAGGGTAACCGCATCTGGTTGCTAGGCAGTTTCCAGAGTGATACATATCAAGGCTACTTTCCATCCTGAGTGAAATAAGTGAAACAGGATGTCTGTATGATTTTCTGGTGCAGAAATATGTGATTTGTTATTTGGTTGCTAGGGTAACCCTGTCTGGTTGCTATGCAGTTACCAGGGTGATACTTATCAAGCCTCCTTTCCATACTGAGTGAATCAAGTCAACCTGGAAGCTACTATACTGTGGCTATGAAGATTTTAGGTCATTACTTATTGGCTGCTTGATAAAAGAAATCCTCTGAGGGAGAGAGAGAAGGAGAGACGCAGGGCTGACAGGCCCTTTTTCGTCTGTGTGTGTGAAAACGTCAGTTGGGATTTAAATTTCTGAACATTCCGCAATGTTAATCAATGGGAGTTTTTCCGAGTTTTGATCGTCATTTTTAGGAAAACCGTAAGTCCGATCAGTTAGAAAAGATATAGCACACTATTCGGGATTAGTCTGAAGGTCTGTGCCGAGTTTGGTGCATGTAGCTTAAAAGCTCTAGGAGGAGTTACATTTAGAAATTTAGTCTCAGAATAATAATAATAATAATAATAAGTTTAAATAGGATTTCAGTAAGTTGGCTTTCTCAAGCCAACCTAATAAGTTTAAATAGGATTTCAGTAAGTTGGCTTTCTCAAGCCAACCTAATTAAAGAAGGGGTTGTTTGAGAAACTTGTAGTGGGATTATCGACCGACGGCCTGTATAGGTCCGGAACGGTGGTCTCACGGAGTTCCTTGCAATCCGTAGGAGATGGCAGGGAATGACTCTGACAGTGATAGTGTTAGCATGGCTTGTAGTGAGGGAGATGAGAGTAGGATAAATGAATGGGAAAGTGATGGGAAGGGAAAGAAGGGAAAGAGTCGGAAAAGAAAGAAAAAACATGCATCTAGCATTGGAGATTCGGAAAGTGATGGAAGTGGAAAGATGGGAAAAATAGTAAAGGAAGGAATATTGAATGTAGTCGTTAGATTTGAAGGAGAAGGCGGAATTAAGAAAATTGACCCGATTAAATTAACAAAAATCATCAAGAATCAGATTGGGGAAGTGAAGTATGCAAGGGTTCTAGGAGATGGAAATTTGCTAATTGGATGTGAAAATGAGATACAGTTAGACAAAGCTAAAAAGATGACATATGTTGGGAAAGTTAAGGTTCAGAAGGTGGCAATAGTTGGAGAAAGGAGATTTAATGGATGCAAAGGAGTGATTTATGGGATTCCCATTAATGTCAATAATAAAGAAATAATGGAAAACATGAGGGTGGGTAATTTCACAGTGAAAAATGTAAAAAGACTGACCAAAGGAATAGAGAAAAAGGAGACAGAGTCAATACTGATTGAATTTGAAGAGAAAGAATTACTTAAAGAGGTATATTTTGGATATGTAAAATACTATGTGAGAGAATATGTACAGAAACCAATGAGATGCTACAACTGTCAGGAGTTTGGGCATATAGCTAAAATGTGCAAATGGAAAAAAAGGTGTGCTAGATGCGGAGGTGAACATGATTATGGGATGTGTGGTGAGGGAATACAACCTAAATGTTGTAACTGTGGAGGAAACCATAGTGTAGCATACTGGGGATGTGAAGCACTTAAAAGAGAGGTAGAAGTACAGAAGTTAAGACTAAAAGAGAAGGTGTCATATGCTGAAGCAGTTAAGATGAATGGACAGAGGAACCAGAATATAGAGATAAGAGTGAATAAAGGACAAGAGGAAGTGAATGTTCAGCAAGGGAAGAGGAAAGCATGGATAGAAAAAAAGAAACTGGTCACATTCATTGCAGGAGTAATCAATGCAACTCATGAGATTAAGTCAAAAACAGAAAGAATTCAAGTAATTGTGAAAGCGGCAGAACATCATTTGGACATGATAGGGCTGAAATGGGAGGAAATAAATGATGAACTTAGGATGCAAGCAAGTCAGGACACATCAGGATTAGGTTCTTAAACCTAATAATGCTAATTTTACAATGGAATGCGAGAAGCCTCTTAGCTAATGGGCAGGATTTTAAGCAGTTTGTTGGTAGTAGGGTAGAAAAACCAGAGATAGTGTGCATTCAAGAAACTTAAATCCTTCATTGGATTTTGTTTTATATGACTATGTGGCGATAAGGTATGATAGAAGGGAGGGGGGAGGGGGAGGGTGTGCTACATTTATAAAGCAAGGAATACCGTATAAAATCTTAGGAGTGGGAAATGAACAAGAGTATGTAGTTGTGAAAGTATGGGCTGGAAAGAGAGAGTTGGTGATTTTTAACTATTATAATCCTTGTAAAAGGCTAGAGAAAAATAAGCTAGAAGAGATAGAGGGACAAAATTGTAATAATATTATATGGTGTGGGGATTTTAATGGGCATAACACATTGTGGGGGAGTGGAAAAACTGATTATAATGGTCAAATAATAGAAGAAATGATAGATGAGAAGAATTTAGTGTGTTTAAATAATGGTGTAGGTACAAGAATTGATGTTAACACTGGAAAAGAATCAGTATTAGATCTCACTTTAGTTTCAAATAGAATTGCAGCAAGATGTGATTGGTCAGTGCATAAATATGGCACAATATGTAGTGATCATTATCCAGTGTGGTGTAAAATAAATATAGAGGTAGTATTGAGTATTGGGGAAGCAAGTGGAAAATGGATTTTTGAGAAAGCTGATTGGGGAAAATTCCAGGAGGAAAGTAATAAATTGTTTAGGAAAATTAATGATGAATTTAGTGTTGAAATGTTAGACAATCAAATTAAGCAAGGCATAATATCAGCAGCAGCAGAATCCATTCCCAGGAGTAAAGGAAGATGTAAAAAGAAAATAGTGCCATGGTGGGATGAAAAATGTAAAGAAGCAGTTAAATTTAGAAATAAAGCATTTAGGTTAGTTAAAAGAACACACAATTATCATAATTTGATTCAGTATAAACAAGCTCAAGCAATAGTAAGGAGGACATTCTGGAAGTCTTATTGTGACACAATAGGAAATACAACTCAAATAGATGAAATATGGGGAATGATTAAAAAAATGGGGGGGGACAAGAGAGAATGGAATTACCCAGTTTTGACTGTAGGGAACGAGAATGCGATAACGAATAAGGAAAAGGTAGAGATGATGGCAAAAGGTTTTGTTAGAATAAACAGTTCTAGTAACTTGACAGAGGAAGGAAGAATAGCAATAGACTTAACAAAAATGCAGTATAAGGATGTGATATGCAGGAAAGAGTATGGGGATGAGGAACTAGATGCTCCTTTTAATATGGGAGAGTTGCAGAGAGCTCTGGATAGGTCAGGGAAAACAGCTCCAGGAAAAGATGAAGTCTGTTACAGTATGTTAAAACATCTAAGTATAGAGGGGCTGGGGAAAGTATTGCATTTATATAACAAGGTGTGGGAGGAAGGAAGGCTTCCACAAAGCTGGAAGGAGTCAGTAATTATTCCAATAAGGAAGCCTGGAAAAGATCCAAGTAATCCTGGTAATTACAGACCAATTGCATTAACATCGCATTTATGCAAGATAATGGAACGCATGATAAATGAAAGACTAATATACTTTTTAGAGAGTAGAAATAAAATGGCTTTATGTCAAAGTGGTTTTAGAAAAGGAAGAAATACAATGGATCCTGTGATCAGTTTGGAGGAGGAAATAAGGAAAGCACAAGTAAATAAAGAAATTGTAGTAGCAGTATTTTTTGATGTGGAGAAAGCATATGACATGTTGTGGAAAGAGGGTCTCTTAGTCAAATTACATTTAATGGGAGTTGTAGGGAAAATGTTTAATTGGATTATGGATTTCTTAAATAAAAGGATTATACAGGTGAAAATTGGGGTAGATTTATCAAAGAAATACGTTGTAGAAAATGGGACACCACAGGGGAGTGTGATTAGTCCAACTTTATTTTCCATTATGATTAATGATATTTATTTAAATCTCCCAGGGGATATAGGGAGGTCTTTATTCGCAGATGATGGTGCTATATGGAAGAAAGGTAGAAATGTTGAGTATATTTTAAAGAAGATGCAGGAAGGAATTGATAAAGTTAAAAATTGGGGAACAAAATGGGGTTTTAAATTCTCAGTGGAGAAATCTAAAGTAATGGTTTTTTCAAATAAAAAAAAGGATAAGGAAATTAAGTTGAAAATGTATGGAAGTATATTAGAGAAAGTAGAATGTTTTCGTTTCTTGGGATTATTTTTTGACACAAAACTAACATGGAGAGAACATATAAAGTATATAGTTAATAAATGTAAAAAAGTGCTAAATGTGATGAGGTGTCTTGCAGGGTTGGAATGGGGAGCAAGTGTTTCTGCTTTAAAATACATCTATATTTCTTTAATACGATCTAAGTTAGACTATGGGAGTGTTGCATATGGATCAGCAGCAAAGACAACATTAGCTGAATTGGACTTAGTGCAATCATGTGCTTTAAGAATATGCTTGGGGGCAATCAAAACTTCTCCAGTATGTGCACTTCAGGTTGAGGGAGGTGAAATGCCATTGTGGCTTAGACGGAAACAATTGTCAGCAAACTATTGGATAAATCTTAGAGGACATGAGGATAGTCATCCAACAAAAAAGGTGTTACAGAAGTGCTGGGAAAAGGAGAGAAGAAAGAAAGATAGTTTTGGCTGGACAGGGGATTTAATTGCAAAAGAAATGGAAGTGTATAATAAAAGTTTTGCTAATACTGTGTTATGGCCTGTTAAACCTATTTGGACTTTGGAAATTCCGAACGTTGATTTAGATCTTTTATCAATTAAAGGATGTAACAAAAATATAGATATAACCAATGAATATTATAAATATAAGAACAATAAATATAAAGACAGTATTCAGATTTTTACAGATGGGTCAAAGGATCTACAATCAGATGCAACTGGGTCTGCGGTATACATCCCTAAATATGAGATAGACATTAGCAAAAGAACATCTGACAACCTAAATGTTTATGCTGTTGAATTATGTGCTATAGGTATTGCATTAGAATGGATCGAACAATCCAGGGATAGCAACATTTTAGTATGTAGTGACTCTGTATCAGCTCTTATGAGTTTGAAGACTGGAAAAGCTAGTAGTCATCAAGAAATTCTATATGAAATCTTGTTTATAAATTCAAGGGTATGTAGGCAAGGGAAAAATATTATATATATGTGGATACCAGCACATGTGGGCATACAGGGAAATGAGAAAGTTGATAGATTGGCAAAAAAGGCAACAAAAAAAGAACATGTTGATATTGAAATTAAATTGTCGAAATCAGAAGGTAAGAATCTAGTGTGGAAAAAGGTTATGGAAATATGGCAGTACCAATGGGATCATGAAAGTAAAGGAAGACATTTATACATGATTCAAAATAAAGTAGGTATTATAAGAGAGATGTCAAATAGAAGGAAAGAGCAAGTTTTAATAACAAGACTTAGGATTGGACATAGTAAGCTAAATGGAACTCTTTGTATTTTAGGAAAACATCCCACAGGTCAATGTGATGAATGTCAAGAGGAGGAAACAGTTAATCACATTTTTATGTCATGCAGGAAATTTAAACAAGAAAGGAAAGAGTTGAAAATTCATTTAAAAGAAATTGGTGTAGGACAATATAATGTTAAAAATATATTAGAATATGGGATAAGTGAACAAGGAAAGAAATATTTATTTTACTTTCTAAAGAGGACAGGACTGGAAAGACGAATATAATTATGGAATGAAAAGATAATAATCAGAAGATGGCGGTAATGCAACATTTTGGATGCCAACTGCCGTAAAACATCAAAGAAGAAGAAGAAGAACATGCGCTGTGGACAAAGTGACATCACATTGGATTCGCAGGGAACTGTGCTGGAACTGTCTCGTGACGTGCGTTGTGACAGCGCGCCAGACAGGCAGGCCAGGCAGGAGTTGCCCACATGTGGATGAAAGGAAAACACGGTCAGTATATCTTAGTGTATGGTTGTTGTGAGATCTTTTACGATTAAAGTATGTTTTACAAGCTCCAAATATCAAATCAATGTGATTTGAAACGAAGGTTTTATTAAAGGAATCGGTAAAATAAAATGGAATCGAGGCCACGTTAACTTCGGCTAGCCTACAGTTAGCTAGTTTCAGTGTTTATTAATGTGAAATGTTTGTGGTATTCTGAATATCTTTTAATTTGGAATTATAAGTGTTAAGACTAGTTTTTAAATGTGACATTTAGGGCCTAATTAAATTCGCTGTTAGCTCGGTTTCAGCATATTTTGGACATATGTATGTTTCCCGTATGACAAACTGACCCAAAAATGTTATTGCGAGACATACTTAAAATGTATTTCTTTTAATTTACATGGACTAACTAATCAAATGAAGGGGGCTTTATATTATCTGAAAATAAATTAGCCAATTGTATTCCTTATTTGGTCGGTTCAATAAAAATGCAGAAAATCCAAATAATGCAGTCTTTTTAAATATGTAATGTACTTAAGAAAACTGACACTGATGCCGTTAAAGCTCATAGATTTTGAACCATTCCATTCCTTTTATTGTTTTGTTTTTCAAACGGTAGTGATGTATTTAGCGCGCCATTCTGCTGTTCAGTCCCGCCGTCTGATCGTCAGCTTTGTGTTAATCACTTGCTTCAGTGCACACTAGGTTTAGTATCCATACACAGTCAGGATCTTCGTAGCTTGTGTTTTTGGTTCATGTGTAGATGTATGTTAGTGAGATTGATGTTTTAAATGTAATTGTTTCGATTTTGTTGTAATGTGTCCTTATTTGACTGTTGTTGAATTACTGTTCTGCATCTAAAAATGGGAGCAGAAACAAAGTTTTATTCTCTCATTTATATTGTTTATAGGGCATTTTTACTGTGAGAATTTTGTCATATATTGCTATTAGAAAGTGTAAGAATAAGTCTTCCATGTTTCTAGAATTTTATAATTAAATGTTACTGATTTAATTTAACAGAAGTTGGACCAGGATTTCAGCTCAACAGCTAACAATGAAGAAAGAAATAGCAGCTGTGGTATTTTTCCTGAAGCGGTTGATAAAGAAGGCTGAGAAGTTGGACCCAGAAAAAGTGGATCGGTTTGTGGAGCGGCTAACTGTGGCACTACAGGAAAAGTACAAGGGTCACTGGTATCCAGACAACCCCAGCAAGGGCCAAGCATTCAGGTACAACTGTCTGATAAGCAGTACTGGGCTATACTATATCCTAATTACAGATTCCATGTTGTTTATGTATACAATTAGATTTATGAATATGGCATTCACTGCTATTCAGTGTTTTATGCATTTGATGATTCACATTGTCAAAATGTGATAATCTTGTTTTATGCAGATGTATCAGAGTTAACCGGTTTCATAAAGAGGATGCAGAATTGTTAAGAGCTTGTGCTGAGAGCGGAGTGCAGTACAAAGACCTTGGTCTGCCTAAAGAGCTCACCCTTTGGGTTGACCCTGGAGAGGTGTGCTGTAGGTGAGTTTGGCCTCAGTCTATGCTATATATGGGTCTATGACATGATGTTCCTTTTTTTCCAGATTTGTTAAATGATTAAAAAAATACATTACAAATGCTGTTCTCACAAAACATTTACATTATTACACTTCTCTTATTAAAAGTTTAAATTCTTGAATAAAGAAATGTTGCCATGGTATTGCAGAATAATACTTAAAAATAAGCAATGATTAACACAAGTAATATTTGAAAAACTTTTGTGCTCTAAATCAGTCATGTAGGTTCCCATTTTGTTGTCATGGAATTAAAAAAAAAAAAAATGTAAAACAGAGAGGACCTCTTTAGACCCTCTTGACTTTGTATGAAGTTTAAAAAATAATAATAATAATAATAATAATGGCATAAAATTACATCAGAAGTTTTTACATTTTTATAAAAAGGCACATTTTGTTCAGGTTGGTGTAACCCTGAGAAAAACCTCTTGATACTTGATATACAGTATATACACTCACCGGACACTTTATTAGGTACACCTGTACATACAGTTTACATACACTTAGGCAGAAGTCATTAAAACTCATTTTTTAACCACTCCACAGATTTAATATTAGAAAGCTATAGTTTTGGCATGTCGTTTATTACATCTACTTTGTGCATGACATGAGTAATTTTTCCAACAGTTGTTTACAGACAGATTTTCACTTTTAATTGACTATCACAATTCCAGTGGGTCAGAAGTTTACATACACTAAGTTAACTGTGCATTTAAGCAGCTTGAAAAATTCCAGAAAATGATGTCAAGCCTTTTGGCAATTAACCAGTTAGCATCAGCTAATTGGAGTCAATTGGAAGTGTACCTGTGGATGTATTTTAGGGCATACCTTCAAATACAGTGCCTCTTTGCTTGACATCAAGGGAAAATTAAAAGAAATCAGCCAAGACCTCAGAAAAAAAATTGTGGACCTCCATAAGTCTGGATCATCATTGGGAGCAATTTTTAAACACCATGGGACCATGCAGCCATCATAACACTCAGGAAAGAGATGCATTCTGTCACCTAGAGATGAACGTAGTTTGGTGCGAAAAGTGCAAATCAATCCCAGAACAACAGCAATGGACATTGTTAATATGTTGGAGGAAACAGGTAGACAAGTATCTATATCCACAGAAAAATTTGTCCTATACCGACATAACCTGAAAGGCTGTTCAGTAAGGAAGCCACTGTTCAAAAACCACCATAAAAGCAAGACTACAGTTTGCAAGTGCACATGGGGACAAAGATCTTACTTGTCGGATGTTTTGCCATAATGATCATTGTTTTGTTTGAAGCAAAAAGGGTGAGGCTTGCAAGCCAAAGAACACCATCCCAACCGTGAAGCATTGGGGTGGCAGCATCATGTTGTGGGGGGGCTTTGCTGCATGAAGGACTGGTGCACTTCCCAAAATGAATGGCATCATGAGTTATGAAAATTATGTTTATATATTGAAGCAACATCTGAAAACATCAACCAGGAAGTTAAAGCTCAGTCGCAAATATGTCTACCAAATGGGCAATGACACCATGCATACCGCCAAAGTCGTGGGTAATGGCTTAAGGACAACATAGTAAAGGTATTGGAGTGGCCATCACAGTGCCCTGACCTCAGTTTGATTTGTGGGCAGAACTGAAAAAGCGTGTGCTAGCAACGAGGCCTACAAAACTGACTCCGTTTCAACAGTTATGTCTGGAGGAATGGGCCAAAATTCCTGCAACTTATTGTGAGAGGCGTGTGGATAGCTACCCAAAACATTTGACCCAAGATAAATAATTGAAAAGTAATGATACCAACAAAGTGTATGTAAACCTCTGACCCACTGGGAATGTGATGAAAGAAACAATATATATATATATTTATTGTAGAAAATTCTTTAAATATAAAAAAAACAAAAAAAAAAACTTTAAGATTACATTTCGATGAATTTGACATATTAAACTAGATTTTTAAATAAATTATTTTTTATGACTTTGGAAATTATTTGTATTTTTTTACTTGGGTTGGGAACTGAAAACTGGTTCATTTGTATAACAATACTGGAACAGAATGACTTGCGGTTCTGTAAACTGTTCTCGAACGTGTGTTCTTTCACCGATATAGATGGAAGACAGACTAAGAATACTCTTGATAGTGTTTCATTTGTAACGTTGCCACATAAGGCAAAGCACCTTTGTAATGATGCTAATTGACTAAATTGTTGGTTGTCAATTATTTCTATTGCTTTGCCCGGTAAGCTGTATTTTACCCTGACTAATGTGATATTGACGCCCCCATACATGTTCTCGCGATCACTTCCCGTGAGATCTCGTCACGGGATGACGCAACATGTAAACAGGAAGGACTAGTATTTTGAATAAAAGAGACCGATATGCCGGTCATCGAGAGAGCTGCTCCTCACTCTCAACTACAATTGTATCTGCGTGGATTATCCTTTTTGCTGGCTGTTTTTTGGAGCATGATATGCCGTTCCTTGGAAGAGAACTACCAAATAACGCTTGTTTGGATTACTCAACTCTGTGGACTTATAACAGTCACTTTACCGCACTGATCCTGCTCACGGTTTGAACATACACCGGTGAGACCGATCTAACATTGTTTGTTTGTGCGTGCACTCTGGATAACGAGACTCTTTACATACCTACCTGACATTCCCAACTCAACATATATATTTATATATATATATATATATCACTGTCTTGTCAGCGTTGTTCCATTATATGTTTGTATATATCTGTGATCTCTTAAATACACTTGGGTTTATTGTTAAACATCTGTGTTTGAGTGAGATTCTTCCTCCATATTACGAATCACTTAAGAACAGCACCGATCCCTTTGAGTGTGTTAATACTTCCTATTTTAATAAATAGAGGAGTGTTACATAGTGGTGGCCTGTACGGGGAAACGTGCTGTTTCTGTTTTGTTAAATAGTGATTCTGGTGTTTATAAAATGGAGGAAGAAGCATATATAAATGGAGGAGGAGATCGAAGTATACATGCTGATATCATGCATATGGATGTGACTAATTTAAGAGGTAGCACTGATGAAGCCCTAGTGGCTGATTTCACAGCAGGCCCATTTGTTACCAGACGTAACCCTGCTGCTGAAATAACATCTATGCTGAGTTCCATGTATATTTCTGATGATGAAAAAACTGATGATGAGGATGATGAAAAAGGTATTGAATGTAAATGTTGTACAAACAATGCAATCTGAGATTGACAAGCTAAAGGTGGATTTATTGGCTCTTAGTGCAAAAGTACAAAATAATGAACAGGAGGTAATACTGTCCGTAGATAGTTCTCTTAATAGAGAAACCAGTTTCCGGGAGGCAGTGAACACTAGCTAGAAGATCATTTCCAAGGGTCTATAGAGAAATTGGAGAGAGCCGTGGTTGACTGTTTTCTGAGGAGAGATGCAAGATGGGAAAGTCAAATGAAAAAGTTAAGATTCACCAGTACCCCATCTCGTTCTCAAATACAGACTTTTGACCCCGTTCCTTCCTATTCTACTGTTAAAGAGGTGAGAACTCCCATTCCAGCAGCGAGAGTTAAAACCCCACCTGCCACTAGGATCAACGCTACCTATGATGTCACTTCTGGAGCTCCACTAACGAACATGGCTCACCCCTCACTTATGTCTCCACTCCAGTTCATTGAACAATGTGAAAACTTCCTGGACATCAGGCCTCTTCCTAGTGTGGAGCTCGTCGGAACTCTGAGTACAGTACTCAAAGGACCTGCACAGAGCTGGTGGAAGGCTGAAAAGGCAAAGGTAACTGATTGGAAATCTTTCAAGGATGCTTTTATGTCTGCTTTTCTCCCAGAGGATTACCTTACCGAAGTGGAGGATAAGTTAAGAGCCCTGGTTCAACAACCCTGTCAGCGGTTGTGAGATTTCGCCTACGATTACCGAGCCCTCTGCCTAAAATGGAAGCCAGCTATCACTGAAGAGGAAATGGTGAGCCGAATCCTTAATAACATCAACCCAAGGGTTGCGGGCTGTCTGAGAGGGACGGTGAAGTCTGTGGAACAACTGGTGAAGGTAGGATCCATGGTAGAGAAAGACTGGATGGGAGCAAAAGATTACTGGCAGAAAGTGGGCAATTTGAACAGTAAAGAAAAGGCGACTAAAAGACCTCCTGAACGGAATACCTCTAAAAGTCTAGCAGGATTATCCATTGCACAACCCCATCCTATAACATCCCTTCTAGTAGTGCCTCTAACGATAAAAGGACAAGAGGTGAAGGCAGTGCTGGATACTGGGAGCACTTACACCCTTATTCAGGAAAACTTGTGGAGACAGTTAGGAGGGGAAGCGACACCTGACCCCCCAGTCCCTCTTCAATGGTTCATTATGGCTGATGGAAAAATGCACCAGGCGATTAGTAAGAAAACAGTCTGTTATGAGTGGCATGACAAGGTATGCAGGCTGGATTCCTATATAATGAAGGATGCTCACCTGGCCTTTCCCCTTATAGCTGGTCTGGATTTCCTAAGAGCCACTGAAGCCATAGTGGATGTAGGACAAGGGAGATATGGACTGAAAATGGGCAAAGGATATATTTATCATCCATTCCTTACTGCACTTATAAATCCTGTGCTGTCTACTAGTACGATGGGTGAAAGAGTATGCTCCACTGCTGCTGTGAGTCTCTATTACGCCTTACCGCCAACCTGGAATCCCCCAATCTACGACGTACACACACAAGTTGCTCCCATCTGGGACTCCGACAATCAGGAGGAATTACGGAGGCTGATGTATAATTGGCCTCATACTACCTCCAAAGTCCTAGGCAAAACGTCTGTGGAACAACACAAAATCTTACTATCTGACGAAATGCCTATGAGATCCAGAGCTTATAGGGTCTCACCTTTCAAGAAGAAGATTATTGATGATCAAGTGGAACAAATGCTAAAAGACAACATCATCGAACCTTCCGTCTCTCCATGGTCATCACCGGTAGTCCTGGTCCCCAAACCTGATGGTTCTTACAGGTTCTGTGTGGACTATAGGAAGCTTAACAGTATGACCATACCTGACGCATATCCAATGCCTATCATCCATGACATCTTGGAATCCATGGAAGGCGCCTCCTGGTTCAGTACATTAGATTTGCAGTCTGGATACTGGCAGGTCGAAATGGAGGAAAGGAGTAAAAACAAAACCGCTTTCATCACCTCCCAAGGACTATTCCAATTCCGCTCCATGCCATATGGATTACGGAATGCGGCAGCCACCTTCCAGAGGCTGATGGAGAAGGTCCTAGCAGAACTGAGAGGGAAGTTTTGTTTTGTTTACATTGATGACATTATAATCTATTCACAAACTTTAACGGAACACGTCCAACATCTGAACGCCATTCTGCAACGCCTTTGCCAAGCATCGCTTACCCTGAACATGAACAAGTGTCGCTTCTTTAAAAAACAGTTAAAGTTCCTGGGACACATAGTCTCAGAGAGAGGAGTGGAGGTCGATCAGGAAAAGACCCGGGCGATAGCTGAATATCCTCAGCCCAAAGATATTAAAGCCCTCCAACGCTTCTTGGGATTAGCAGGATGGTACCACAAGTTCATTCCCCACTTTGCCGACATCACAGCTCCGTTAAACAACTTAAAAAAGAAAGGAGTAAAATGGGATTGGACTCCTGAGTGCCAGACAGGTTTCGAAAACATCAAGACAATATTACAAGACCCACCTGTATTGATGCAACCTGACCTCAACCAACCTTTCCAGGTACACACTGATGCCAGTGATGTGGGCTTAGGAGCTATCATTACCCAACTAACACCTGAGGGGGAAAGAGTGATAGCTTACGCATCACGAACTTTACGTGGACCTGAGTTAAACTATTCAACGTCTGAAAAGGAGTGTCTGGCCGTAGTCTGGGCGGTGGAAAAATGGAGGCATTACCTTGAAGGGAGACAGTTTGACATTTATAGCGATCATGCTGCCTTAACCTGGGCCTTCAATAGCCCTAAAACCTCCTCTCGGCTGACCCGATGGACCCTTAGGCTGCAGCAGTTCAGCTTCAAAGTCCATCACAGGAGAGGATGTCTAAACCTGGGGCCAGACGCCTTGTCACGAGTCTGTGAATCTGAGGAGAGAGAAAGGGTGCACTGTATGGCCATAACAACAACGACAAAATGTGCGTCTGACATACCCAACACATTAGATGAAATCGCTCAAGCCCAAAGTAGTGACAATGCAGTGTCTCTTCTACCAATGTCACAAAAAGCCAGAAAGGTTCAAGATCACCAAATTACCTTTGAGGTCCACCAGGGGGTGGTATATCGCCGGGTGCCTGTCAAGAATAACGGAGATAAATTCCAACTGGTTGTTCCTCAGGCATTAATACCTGGATTCTTACACTACGTACACGATAACCCTCTGGGAGGACATCTGGGACGTATGAAAACCTTACTGAGGCTCTTGGAGGTGGCGTGGTGGCCCACGGTACGTAAAGACGTCTGGCAATACGTCAAAGGATGCTCTACCTGTCAGAAATACAAACATGACAACACAAAACCCAGCGGATTCTTACAGCACACTCAAGTGGCAGAACCAGGTCACACTTGGGGGATGGATTTCATGGGACCTTTCCCGGTCAGTAAGAAACAAAACACTTACCTACTGGTGCTAGTGGATTATTACACCAAATGGGTAGAGTTGTTCCCCCTTAGAGACAGTAAGACCCCTAAGATCGTCAAAATTCTCAGAGAAGAGATCTTTACACGATGGGGGGTGCCAAAGTACATCATATCTGACCGGGGAGCCCAATTCACTTCCAATATGTTGTCAGAGCTCTGCAAAACCTGGGGAAGTGTCCAAAAACTTACTACCAGCTATCACCCGCAGACCAACCTGACGGAAAGAATTAACAGGACATTAAAAACGATGATTGCGTCATATGTGGGACACCATCATGAGAAATGGGACCAGTGGTTACCTGAGTTAAGATTTGCCATCAACACAGCATGTCAAGAAACTACCGGTAGAACACCTGCTGAGTTAATGATGGGCAGACAGCTGCAGGGTCCACTAGAGAGGTTGATCCTCAAACCCCCCACACCGGAACAAACATCGTATAACCAGATTGAACGACAAAAGATCATGGCGGAGGAAGTAAAGCTGCGAGTAGGAGTGCAACACGCTAGACAAGCTAGATACTACAATGCCCGACGGAAGGATGTACAATTCCAGCCGGGAGATCTAGTCTGGATAAAAACTCACCCTCTCTCATCTTCTTCCAATAAATACTCTGCCAAGCTAGCGCCCAAGTGGGAGGGACCGGCTGAAATAATAAGGAAAATGGGGCCAATAAATTACACAGTTGGTTGGGGTGACCCATATAAAACAGACATTATAAATGTGGTGAATCTGAGACGTTGGTACGGACGATCTCCTCCTATGCCGAAGGCTGGGGGGGGGGGGGGTTTATGTAACGTTGCCACATAAGGCAAAGCACCTTTTAATGATGCTAATTGACTAAATTGTTGGTTGTCAATTATTTCTATTGCTTTGCCCGGTAAGCTGTATTTTACCCTGACTAATGTGATATTGATGCCCCCATACATGTTCTCGCGATCACTTCCCGTGAGATCTCGTCACGGGATGACGCAACATGTAAACAGGAAGGACTAGTATTTTGAATAAAAGAGACCGATATGCCGGTCATCGAGAGAGCTGCTCCTCACTCTCAACTACAATTGTATCTGCGTGGATTATCCTTTTTGCTGGCTGTTTTTTGGAGCATGATATGCCGTTCCTTGGAAGAGAACTACCAAATAACGCTTGTTTGGATTACTCAACTCTGTGGACTTATAACAGTCACTTTACCGCACTGATCCTGCTCACGGTTTGAACATACACCGGTGAGACCGATCTAACATTGTTTGTTTGTGCGTGCACTCTGGATAACGAGACTCTTTACATACCTACCTGACATTCCCACCTCAACATATATATTTATATATATATATATCACTGTCTTGTCAGCGTTGTTCCATTATATGTTTGTATATATCTGTGATCTCTTAAATACACTTGGGTTTATTGTTAAACATCTGTGTTTGAGTGAGATTCTTCCTCCATATTACGAATCACTTAAGAGCAGCACCGATCCCTTTGAGTGTGTTAATACTTCCTATTTTAATAAATAGAGGAGTGTTACACATTCACTACTATTTAGCGCCGCCACTGCTGAATCTACAGTGTGACTAGTGTAGTCCAGTTCCCAAACAAATTACTCTATGCCAGTTATTTTTCAATAAGCTATTCACTCAATGAAACAAGACTTTTATTTACATAAAATCTGAGATCATATTTAGTTTCTTATTTCCAAAATTGTCTTCCTCAAAATAACTAAAGAATCTATGAGGAATCGCAGTAGGGACCAGAATCGCTAAATTCCTTGCAATTTCCATTGCTATTGTTTACATGTGTATGTTCCAGTACTGATTTCTCTGCTTCTGAAATGGCTGCACAGGTATGGTGAGAAGAACCATGGCTTCACTGTGGCAAGTTTCTCAAGTGATGTTGATGATGATAAAGAGGATGTGACTAAGAAAGTGACAAGCGCTGTGGAGAGGGTTACATCGGATTACCACTCTGGATCCTCCTCGGATGAGGACACCAGCTTTAGAGAGCCTCAGTTCACCCCATCATTCTACAACCACCCCCCATACCAGGTATTCAAAATGTTTTAGCATCAGTTGATACCAATAGGTTTAAGTAACTACAGTGCTATTAAAAATTATTTGCCCCCATCCTGATTTCTTCTGTTTTTGTGTATGTCTCATACTAAATTGTTTAAAAAATTCAAACAAAATCTAACAGAAAACAAATGTAATCTGAGTAAACACAAAATACAGTTTTTTAAATGATGCAATGTATTGAAGCAAAAATGTTATCCAATACCAACTGGGCCTGTGTAAAAAATGATTTGCTCCCTTTGTTACTAAATCCACAAATCTATGAAACCGCATTATAATGGGGTTCAGCTTGACTAGACACATCCAGGCCTGATTACTGTCAACCCTGTTCAATCAAATCATCACCTAAATAGAACTTTTTCAGCAGCATGAAGTTGGCTAAAATGGCTCACCCAGTGAGGCCAAGGTCGAAATAAATTCCGGAAATGATGAGAGTTAAGTTGATAGAAATATATCAGTTTGGGAAGTGTTACAAAGCTATTTTAAATAATGCAATTGACTCTGAAGTACCACAGTGGGAGCCACTATTTCCAAATAGAAGAAACTTGGCACACTACTGAACCTTCCCAGAAGTGGCCGACTTTCCAAAATTCCTCAGAGCAAAGCGATGACTCATACAGGAGTCTCAAAAAGCCAAAGACAACATCCAAGGAACTGCAGGCCTCTCTCACATTAATAAAGTTTATTGTTCATGAATCCACTCTCAGAAAGACACTGGTCAATAATGCTTCCATTGAAGAGTGGTGAGGCAAAATCCACTGCTAACCCAGAATAACATTAAAGCTCATCTGAATTTTGCCAAAACACCCCTTGATGATCCTCAAACTTTTTGGGAGAATGTTCTGTGGACAGATGAGTCAAAAGTGGAACTGTTAGGAAGACAGGGGTCCTGTTACATCTGGTGTAAATCAAACACAGAATTCCACAAAAACAACATCATACCTACGGTCAAGCTTGTTGATGGTGTAGTGTGTAGAGAGGGAAACATGAATTCTGCTTTCTACCTGAAAATCCTAAAAGGAGAACATCCAATCATCACTCCGTGAGTTGAAGCTCAAGTAAAACTGGATTATGCAGCAAGACAATGATCCAAAGCATAGAAGTATAGAAGTCCACCTCTGAATGGCTCAATAAAGCAAAATTAGTTTTGGTGTGGCCTAGTCAAAATCCTGAACCCGATTGAGATACTGTAGAAGGACCTTAAACGGGAAATTCAAGCTTGAAAATCCTCCAATGTGGCTGAACTAAAGCAGTTCTGCAAAGAAGAGTGGGCCAAAATTCCACCACAGCATTGTGAAAGACTGATCTCCAGTTATCAGATGCATTTGATTGCAGTTGTTGCTGCTGAAGGTGGTATAACCAGCTTTAAGGGGGCAGTTAGTGGGTGATATACACTACCGGTCAAAAGTTTTGAAACACTCATTCTTTATTATTATTTTTTTCTTCACATTTTAGAATAATAGTAGTCATCAAAACTATGGAATAACACTGGGAACTATGGGAATTATGCTGTGACTACAAAATCCCAAATAAATCAAAACTGTTATATTTTAGCATCTTCAAAGTAGTCACCCGTTGCCAAGAATTTTCTCAACCAACTTCTTGAGGTATCACCCTGGGATGCTTTTTAAACAGTATTGAAGGAGTTCCCATATATGTTGGGCACTTATTGGCTGCTTTTCTTATTATTTGGTCCAAGTCATCAATTAAAAAAAAAAAACACGTTTTTTTAAATAAAATTTTAGTTTTATAATTAAATTAATATGGAGGCACAAATATATTTTTGTCTACAAAACTAATTTCAAACATTTAATCACATGCCTTTATATCAAAAGATTTTTTAGATCGTGAGAAACGTTTCAGTCAATTGTTTCAAAAGTTTTGACCAGTGTAGGTGTTGGATTTGTGTCAATAAATTAAATATATATTTGAAAACTGTATTTTCTGTTTACTCCGGTTGCCTTTGTTTTATTCTATATCTTGTTTGAAGATCAAAAACAATTGAGTATGAAAAATACACAAAAATATAAGAAATCAGGAAGGGGGAAGATACTTTTTCACACCACTTACGTTGACTAAAAAAGTTTAGATTCAGCTATGAATTTTTTTGGCCTGCTGTGACGTCTGGGGCAGATTAACTTGTGCTGATTCTTTTCAAGCAGTGGTTCTAACTATTTTTGCCTTTCTATTTTCTTTGTACAGCTTATGTATCCCAGTGCCCCAGTGTGGCAGCCTATACCAAGGAGGAAATTCAGCCCAGGAAAAGGCCACTACCTTCCACGGCCACACTACATGATTCGCCCCCCTTGTAGACCCAATCATTCATTTAAGCCACACAGCTGGGTCCGGCATGTGTACCACAGCAAGCATGGATACTAGGAAAGCACCCTCACTGAACACACCAGCATCGGTGACCACTTTAACTGTTAGTTTATTCGTATTCGTGTGAGGGTTGTTAAATTTGAAAGTGTTTTTTTTTTTTTAAGTTACTACTAAGATGACTGACCAAATTTTTTATAATGTATTTTTGTAGTTCTATTGTCACTCTTTTGACTTGACTACTTTTTTTTTAAAGAAAGATAACAGTAACTGTTTGCACTTTAGATTATTGGTAATAGAGCGTGTTTAAGGTAAACTTCGTATATATATTGGATTAGGTCATTTTCATGCATTTAAATTTTTATGGTAATGGAAATATTTGCTGTATTTGTTAAATGGGATCATTGTAATTTGATAACACTTTACGTAATGTTTTTGTGATAGTTTCAATGACCAAATGTTTTATTTATTCACAGTAAATTATTATGTATTGCATAGACAACTTAAATTATGGATAACATTAAAAACATTTTTCAACATTAAAAAAATTGGATCTTTTACAGTTTTGATGCTGTAGTTTTGTTAAGAAACCACTAGGTGGCAGCATGACGTTATGTTTCATTACGGTATAACTACACACTTTCAATTGGGAGTATAAAATATTTCACTTATTTGCTGGACAGAACATGGCTGGCAAAATATCTTTTTTATTTTGTTTGCCCATTCTCTCAAGGAATGCTGTTATGCTATTTTGAAATGTATAATGTTTGTGAAAATGCACTAGAGGCATTGATTTTTTCCAAGTTCAGTATGTTGGCCACGCCTTCCTCAACTCTGAGCACTGCAAACTTTTCTCAAACTCTGACCAAGTTTAAGAAGAAATGACTGCACTTCATGACTATAATTACAGACAGAGGCATTGCTTAAGAATTCACTTTTCCCACACCCTTTTCTGTTGGCTTGTACTATTGTGTGTGGATCCAGAGACTTCCTTGTACTTGCAATAAGGTTGCTGATATATAGTGTACTGGTCAATGCCATTAGTACTTTAAGTCAAAACATCACCAAAACAAACAGAATAACATTTGTGTTTCCATCATTGCAGTTGTTATATTTTGTAATATATTACAAAATAATGATAGCTCTGTAGGTCGATACAATGCAAGTGATTTGTGACCAAAACATTGAAGCTCCAAAAAGCACATAAAGGCAGCATAAGTATACTACTACTCCTGTAGTTTAATCAGTGTCTTCAGAAGTGGGTACTGCCTTTATGTGCTTTTTGGAGCTTTAAAATGATGGTACAGAGCTGAGATATTCTTCTAAATGTATTTGTGTTCTACAGAATTGTCTCACACATCTGGGAAGGCATGAGGGGTGAAAATTATGAGAGAAATTTTTGGGTGAGCTTTTGTATGTCATCACTTTTTTTGTGTATATAGAGAGAGAGAGAGAGTTCTGAGTTCTACCGTACTATTCGTGAAACTATTCCCTTCTCTTCTAATTAATTTTAATGTATTTGACTTTTTTATGTAACAAAAGTCTCTTTAAGGCCTGTCACCTCATCCCTTTGAGTGAATTCTGCTCTCCACAGACAATCAGAATTTTTAGCATAACTTCAGTCAGGGTTCGTTAATTCAGACAGTTTCATAAATAAGGGCTAGCTCCATTAAAGCCTGGAAATGTACAGCACTTCCTGTACACACAGCTGTGGAACTTGCTGATAGGTTTGTTGAAGAAAGGGCCTATATGGAAAAGGTGGAGACTAACATGGTGGTGTCAGGATTGACAGGACATATCTTTACTAAACGCAAGCAATAGCTGAAAGTGGACTTTGGAAGAAAATGGGGAAGTAACAAGAACTCCCTCACAATCAATGGGACTCCTGACTGAGAGCAAGCACTACATGCGACATGTAACACATAACAGCTTGATCGGGAAGTGGCAGTGTATTTATTACCTCGGGCACCTGGAGGAATCCAGGACAGCCCTCCAAATAATGAAATTCTTTGTACAGATTCACGGTTGAAGACCATATAATTCTCATATACACATATATGTTAGCAATTTTTATTTTAAGTTAAATCAGCGCACCACACAATTTGCACTACATACTATTTTATATATTTGTTCACTTTGTATGCACTGTTTACACATAACTATGTGTATATGCATCTACTACCTTTTTTTGTTTTGTTTTCATGCAGGGACATGCACAGACATTTTGGGGGGCAGGGGCTCATGTGGAAAAAGGGGCACTTATAATTATTTATTTAAAAATAGTTTTTCTTAAAATGTGAAATATATGAACACAACTCTGACTTCCATATATATATATATATATATATATATATACACATACACACACACACACACACTCACCTAAAGGATTATTAGGAACACCATACTAATACTGTGTTTGACCCCCTTTCGCCTTCAGAACTGCCTTAATTCTACGTGGCATTGATTCAACAAGGTGCTGAAAGCATTCTTTAGAAATGTTGGCCCATATTGATAGGATAGCATCTTGCAGTTGATGGAGATTTGTGGGATGCACATCCAGGGCACGAAGCTCCCGTTCCACCACATCCCAAAGATGCTCTATTGGGTTGAGATCTGGTGACTGTGGGGGCCATTTTAGTACAGTGAACTCATTGTCATGTTCAAGAAACCAATTTGAAATGATTCGAGCTTTGTGACATGGTGCATTATCCTGCTGGAAGTAGCCATCAGAGGATGGGTACATGGTGGCCATAAATGGATGGACATGGTCAGAAACAATGCTCAGGTAGGCCGTGGAATTTAAACATTGCCCAATTGGCACTAAGGGGCCTAAAGTGTGCCAAGAAAACATCCCCACACCATTACACCACCACCACCAGCCTGCACAGTGGTAACAAGGCATGATGGATCCATGTTCTCATTCTGTTTACGCCAAATTCTGATTCTACCATCTGAATGTCTCAACAGAAACCGAGACTCATCAGACCAAGCAACATTTTTCCAGTCTTCAACTGTCCAATTTTGGTGAGCTCTTGCAAATTGTAGCCTCTTTTTCCTATTTGTAGTGGAGATGAGTGGTACCCGGTGGGGTCTTCTGCTGTTGTAGCCCATCCACCTCAAGGTTATGCGTGTTTCACAAATGCTTTGCTGCATACCTCGGTTGTAACGAGTGGTTATTTCAGTCAAAGTTGCTCTTCTATCAGCTTCAATCAGTCGGCCCATTCTCCTCTGACCTCTAGCATCAACAAGGCATTTTCGCCCACAGGACTGCCGCATACTGGATGTTTTTCCCTTTTCACACCATTCTTTGTAAACCCTAGAAATGGTTGTGCGTGAAAATCCCAGTAACTGAGCAGATTGTGAAATACTCAGACCGGCCCGTCTGGCAGCAACAACCATGCCACGCTCAAAATTGCTTAAATCACCTTTCTTTCCCATTCTGACATTCAGTTTGGAGTTCAGGAGATTGTCTTGACCAGGACCACACCCCTAAATGCATTGAAGCAACTGCCATGTGATTGGTTGATTAGATAATTGCATTAATGAGAAATTGAACAGGTGTTCCTAATAATCCTTTAGGTGAGTGTATATATATATATATATATATATATATATATATATATATATATATATATTCATTTATGATTTTTTTTTTAAAGCACCCCAGAAAAAAGGGCACTTTCTCTCGAGGAAGAAAAAGGGCAGGTGCTCAAGCCTCCTATGATGTCTATGTGTGCACGTGCCTGTTTTCATGCACAATCAAAATGGCTTGTAAAAAAAATATCACTGCCACTGAACCAGATGCGTGCAACAAAATATTAATTAAAACCTTATGCTAAACTTAGACAATTCTCTCATCACTCTTACCCTCATGCCATCAAAGATGCACATGACTTTATTCTGCAGAACACATTTGAAGATTTGTAGATGAATATCTCAGCTCTGTAGGTCCATTCAATGCAAGTGAATGGTGGTCAGAACCATAAAAGTAATCCACATGACTCCAGTGGTTTAATCCATATCTTTAGAAGCTCACTAATAGATAGAGTCTTTTAAGCTGCCTTTATGTGCTTATTGGAGCTTCAAAGTTCTGGTCACTCTTCTTTTAAAAATCTTCAGTCTTCAAAGAAAGTCACACATCTGTGATGGAGTGAACCATTCCTTTAAATGAATCAGGTAAACTCAAATATACTTATGTCACTTCCCAGCCACACTAACACTAATATTACATATCTCTGCATAAAAAAATTGGGAAACTTCACAGCAAATAAAACATACGAATGAGAAATAACATCGGAACTGACGTCAATTCACGAGGACGAATGATGTGGCAAAAATCAAAGGGCGAATCGCAAAGAACTAGTACCTTCGTAATTATCTTCTCGCGCAGCCTTTACGTTCACACTTACCTCATTAACCCCTCTACTGTAAAAAAAACATATATTTTTTTACACCTTAAACATATTTATAAGTGAATTTTATCCCCGAATGGTGACATTTTAATGTCATAAGAAAATGCAACTCCCTCTTCCCCACAGCGCTCATATCCCTCCGCCTCCATTGCGGTCTACGGATGTTTCCGGTGCGCTTTTCCACCGGTCTGGTTCCGCCGCCATTGCAGGCTGATAGCGTTCCTCGCAGCGGCGATTGACATTCTGGAGTTGAAGCGCCTCATTTACATTCAACGGGCGATTAGAGTAACCCAACACATTCCCGGCTCATCTTGCCCTCCCAAAAAACAAACAAAAGAGCACCTCCATTCATCCCCGGTTCTGGAGTAGTTTAGATTAGATAGAAATAATAGCAGGAATTAGAGAGGAACCACCATCATCATGGCTCAAATCCTGCCCATCAGATTCCAGGAGCACCTGCAGGTAAGGACTTAAAACATCGCTAAATAATTGACTGATTGAGGTTATATTGTAAACACTAGGGTTCTTATGAATAGTCCGTTGTAGTAAACCTACTCACGGATGAATTTGACTTCCCATCAGCTACTGCTGCTATAGTAGTAGCAGCAGGGGAGTTAGCTTAGCTTCAGTCGGTTTAAACCAGCTGAATAATAAAACTCCTGACTGTGTCTCAACCTTGTGAGTTGCCTATACGGACAATATTTTTGTGCGCTCTATTTGTTCATTCTGTTCTTGAGTAAGGGGGTTTGGTTAAGTGAGCTGGATGTAAATGGAGTGCTGTACTGAAACTGTAAGCTAGCTTGGAATGGGTGTATGGCTTGAAAATTCAAGTAGCTAAACTGAAATTATATAGACAATGTTTATAGTGGTTATCCAACACCAGCAAGCTGGTTTGCCATTTTGTTGTGTCAATAAATAAATTAAAATCAAGCACAGATGAAATTGAATGAGGACGCGTTTTTTATTTTTGTGAATTGCTGTATGAAACAGACGGAATTACGTTTGATTCATTCCAATTAATGCAATAAGACCGGTTTTTGAATGAGACGTCGAGATTACCTGCTTCAGGTAGCAGGTGTAAACGCCCCGCCTATTAATCACCTTGTGCGGCACCTTTTTGGAACTGTCACATTATCCTTGTGCAATTTCTTTTTATTTGCTCTTAAATGATGCATTGCTTTGCATCTCACATCATTCTGGGATATATATTTTTTAATTAAGTCGTTCCGTTTGGGCCACAATAGCATAGTGCAATAACATATACTACAGTGGGGGCTGAAACTGTATATCAATGTATTAAATGCTGTATCTGTGTCCTTGACACAGGACATTTTAGCCTTCATGACAAACAATCCTGCAGCTGGCTCAATTAGCTATCGTTAAACATCATATTTACACAGTGCCTGGCCTGCAAATGGTTTGTGCTTTTTATTTGTCATGCTTTTTCATCTGTCCTTTTATTCGGATCGTTCAGCATTGCCGTATTATTATCAGCGGAATGCATCATGAGTTAATACAAGCATTTGTTTATGATATATGCTGTAGAAGTTGACCGTGTTTTATGAATGGAAGGCAGAGATGTTTGAGCCTTTTGGTGGTTTTTCACCACTTTTCAAGTGAATTGCCAGCTAATGGTCAGGGTACATTTGGAAGGCGATGACATAACGCTGTCAATGGTACATGGGTGTGCTATTATGTTGATGGCAGCAGGAATTTTTATGGTTTGTGACTGAAACATCCCACTCATACAGAGATCTCACAGTCTCAGCAAATGGGTAGTGTAAAAATGGGTATGTTTATAGAACTTGGGTCTAGACACCAAAACTGAAACTTAGATTGAACATGCATGGATTATGGTTTGGGTTTCCACCTCACATTTTTAAATATAAAATATTCTTACCCTTGCCACTTCAATACAGTTGCTTTGCTTAAGCATTGCAAGCTGTAAAAACCAGTCCATGTTTCAAGAAGGCCGTGCATGTCCACTTTATTCTAATAAGGTATGTGCAAATTACCAATTTTCATAATTAAACAAAAATACCGGATTCAATTTACGTTGAGCTCAATTGACCACATTTGCAGCATAATGTTGATTACCACAAAAATGTATTTTGACTCTTCCGTCCTTTAAAATAAGCAAAAATTGAGATTCTAGTGAGGCACTTACAATGGAAGTAAATGGAGCCACTTTTTTGAGGGTTTAAAGGCAGAAATGTGAGGCTTACATTAATTCTCTTAAATTCCATGAATTATTTGAGCTGTGAAGTTTGTATAAATCATAATTTTTACAGTCGTTTTAGGTATAGTTGACATTGTCATCATTGAAACAAAGTTGAAAAATTAGATATAACTACACACTAAAATCATGTTAACAGGCATATTGTTTAAGTCTTGTGGCTATACTTTTGAAATGGATTGGCCCCATTGAGTTCCATTGTAAATGCCTCACTGTAACCCACAAGAAAAGGAGGAACGAGTCAGAATTAAGTTTTGTGGTAATCAATTTTATGCCACAAATGCTGCCGATTGAGCTTAACTTTAACCGGAATACAGATCGAGATCCGATCAGTAGACAACACTAAACAAGTGCAAATGGGTCAGAAATGAACAGGTCGGTGAGAAGATGAGCTTAATTACCTTATAAAAAGTACCTGTCTTCTGGTTCATACCCTGTTGTACTGGTAGATAAAGGTTCGACATGTTTCGCACTACGCAGTACTTTTGAAGTATTTGGATATTGCGCAAGTGCTGTCTTCCTCTCAACTGCCGGATACAGGGAAAAAAGACAAAATGCACATATTTCAGTTTCAAGTTCTGGCTATGGTAGTAAGAGTCTCATCTAATTTAAATGTGGTTTTCTACTACTGCTCAGGTGATAGCCATTTTACCACATGATAGGCTGTACTTAAACTTGCAGTTTGCTGCAGTATCGATATGGGCACAGCTGAATCGATACACGCATCGGCAAGGAGCACATGACAATATATCTGTGAATCGATATTTTGAACGCATGTATTCTCAGAAAGGCAATTCGGTCGGCCGGGCACGAGCCAATCCGGAACTCGCAATATAAAAAGTATACCTGGGCCTTATGCGCAGCACTTCAACATGGCAACTGTTGAATATCAGTATGAATAACAGTTGAATAACTAATACATAGACAAAATTAGTATTACATATTATTGCTCAAAGCTATCAAAGCAAGAAATAAGAAGGCTCCTATACAGAGGAGCTTATGTGCATCCTGAATGCATAATGACACGCTTCAATGTAACCAGAGTCTTGTGGTGGTCCTCACTGCACATTCAAAAGCACAGAACTGTACGTTATTGATTCGGGGTACTCGCATCGTTCATGACATCAAGCAGTTTAAACCTTTTTACCGCAACTATTTATTTCAGCAGTGTCAGACAGAATCAGCACAAGACTTTAATCACCTCACAGATACGGGAACATTACTCACAGCAGAGGATATAACGTCCGACAGTGATCGTCTTGAAATGATTTGTTGATGCAGTGCTTTGATTGCTGAAACAGCAGTGGTGCATAAATGGACTAAACGTAAGGCATTAAAGAGATTAAACTTCTTGTAGTGGGTTATAGTGTGCTACATGTTAAGCACGGTAAGCTATCATAATGCAAAAACGCTCTATAAGAAGTTGTCTATCATTTAGTTTGAGATTTTCGTCTCCCGTTATAACCACCACCGCGATGTTAGTAGTCGACCCCACTAATCGACTTGTCAGTTGTTGGATGACTAGTAGATTAGTCAACCACCCTGGAACATCCCTAATTCTAATTATAATAATATTTTTTTGATATGAGCAGCAAGTCCATTGAAATGCCTACACATTCTCTTAGTTATAGTTAGTAATCAAAACAGTTGCATTGCAATTTTTATTCAAATCACTTGTAATGTACTCCATGGTAATGAAAGTAAAATAAGCATTTTACGTTGGTAAGTCAGGTGATCTGGAGAAGGATAGTGTGTGTTTTATGCTTATGTGATGCCATTTAAAATGTTACCTTGAAGGCCTGCTAATGTATTTGATCTTTGAACTCTTAACCTGCTGATCACACATGACCGTCTCGTGCAGCTGGATATCCATTATCCATTTTGGACTGCTGAGCACTGACTGTATCTACACATCACAAAATGACACAAAACGGGATAGTTAGGCAGTATTATAGTCTCTGTCACCATTCGCTTTCATTGCATTTTGTTTTCTATACAATGAAAGTGTATGGTGACTGAGGCTTACACTCTGCGTAACATGTCCTTTTATGTTTCACAGAAGAAGGAAAGTCATTGGAACAACGTAAGGAATTTGTGTATGCGTTCATTCAACATCCTGTTTATTTCCCACTCTGCTGTCCACACTGAACCTGCAAAGCAAGTCACATGCCACCCTATGGTCTTAGTCACAGTTCTTAACATGTTGAGTTAGCTTTCTAGACAATAGATCCCTGCTTCCTGTTATGGAGGACATTGGCAGTGTGTTGCAAGCCTCAGCACATTGCGTATCCTTTCCCACTCTTCCTCGAGCCTTCTGCTATCGTAGGGCATGAGTTTTATGCTGAGCAAAGTGCCATTTTTCCCTGGACATAGAAAGATCAGCACTGGGAGTTCCTGTAGGTCATTAATAGTAGAAAGAAAAGTGTGCTGACAACTTTGAAAAGTCAAGCATTTATATGAGGTGCTGAATTTATCTGCTCAAACTAGCAAGGGGAGCTCTTGTCGCAAGGCTCAGCGTATTGGAGAAGTGTCTTTGACTTGCCCTGATTTGTGAAAAAGCAAAGCTCAGAAATGTGCTAAATGCATTAACACTCCAAAAGCAGTATAGGTCAGCATAATGGAATTACTGCTCAAGTTGGCCCAGTAAAGTCAACTGTCTGTGGCTGTTCTTAATATTTAATGAGGAATGCTTCATAGTGATTGTTGAATGGACAGTCATGGAAAGTGCCAGCAGGAAGGCAAGTTAAATTTGTTGATGGTACCATGTTAAGTAAGCGTGCTATGTTACTTTACTTACATGCATGTAATCCTGTCCCTTTAAGACAGTGTGTGTGTGTGTGTGTGTGTATGTGTGTGTATATATATATATATATATATATATATATATATATATATATATATATATATATATACACATATACACACATACACATTCATATAATATACACATTTATAATGTATGAATGAATGAACGACATGGTTTACTGTATTACTGTAATACACTGCATCTGAATCTTTTGTTTGAGGAAATCTTATCATGTGTATTGGTCACACAAGCACCTTAAGGAGGTATGAACTTGCTAACTGCTGATACTCTAGTTGATACTCACTGTTTAAGTTCACAGTGATCTTTATGTAACCACAGAAAAAAACAGTCTGAAATGGGAAGTAACACATATGTCAGTTTAGCTCTCAAATAAATGCTTGATAATGTTTGTTTGCTACGTTCAAGTGCATTTTTTCAATACAAGCCTTACAATTGAGTTTATCAAGCTACAAACTGTATATCAAAACAAGTGTTAGATCTATATTAATTTTTTTAATGACCATTGCCAAAACCAATATCTAGAGAGCAGGGTGGCCAATATAAATATATGTTAATATTTGTATTTTTTTTTGGTTAAATTCTCTTATTTACTTAATCTTTATGCAATCCCAGATGTATATGACTTTTTTTCTTAAGCAGAACACAAAGATTTTCAGAAGAATATCTCGGCTCTGTAGGACCATAAAATGCAAGTAAATGGTGACCAAAACCTTTGAGGCTCCAAAAAGCACATAAAGGTAGAATATCTAGTACATGATGTATGCACAAGAGTGCTAGATGGCACTAGGAAGTGCAATCAAGCGTGAAATCATGATTGTGCTTATATGGTACAGTAAAAAAAAAAACAATTTGGTCTGTTCTCACTCAAACCCGATTGTATTGCTTGAGAAGACATGAATTAAACCACTGGAGTCATATGGATTGTTTTTATGCTACATTTATGTGCTTTTTGGAGCTTCAACATTTTGGTCACCATTCACTTGCTTTGTATGGACCTACAGATCTGTTGATTGCCCAATCAGGCACGGTTATTGGCCAATGCTGATAATATCAAAATGGGCAAATATTGGCCGATATATTGGATTATCACTAAATATTTCTCTATCAAATCACTATAATCCATAAATGTTCCTTAATTGACAGACTCAGTATCAGTCTTTTGCCTGAATATTTATTCCTGGTAGAAGGGCAGCTTTCCTTGCTCCATCTTCCAATTATTGACTCAGATTCCCTGCCAGGATAAGATCAATATCCTTTGCTCAAACAAGAGATTTTCACAACTTTCCAGGATGGAACTGGCCTGGCTGAACTTTGTTTTTGTTGTATTTTCTTGATCCACTCTTGTTCTTGGAGGCAGGGTTATAAGGAGTTACAGGGAAGGGGGATAGTTTCTGGGCATGTCTGTGATGACACTGAAACAAACAGCAGTTATGCAATCTAGATGAATCACACCTGGCCTAAGGCTAACGCTACGGCAGTGAAGTGTTCTCTCACAGTTTCCTCAATGTTACTTTTTCTCTCTGGTTACGTTTCGAGAGCTGGCAAAGACATGGTTTCCTGTAGTAGCCAGTTAGAAAACAGCCTTCTCAGCAGTGATGTCATAATGTGTAATGTCATCTGAGAGATGCAGGGTAGAGTAAGAAAGGTCAGAGATATGAGTGCGAGCACACTGCTGTTCAGTCAGTAGGGAACAGTGGTATGTTTGGCTTCTTAAATAATTTTTTTAAGATCATATTTCAAGTCAAGTGGGTTTTTATTGTCATTCCTCTACATAGCTTATATACATTGGACCATGGTGCAACACATAACAGTAAGCAAGGCTACATAAAGTGCAGTGCATAAGTGTTCAGGACAATAAATACACAGAACAGAACAATAGATACATAGGACAATAAATACACGTAAATGAGCTATTAACTGTAAACTATTTTGTAGTGTAGCAGTATATGTTTAGCATAATTATACATATATTTAGGTATTGCAAAAGTATAGCATAAATGAGTTCCATAATAATAAGTGACTGCAGCTTTTTTGTTTTTGCACATTTCACAGAATTCAAACCTTCTAATACTATGAAAATATAGCTATTGTGTTCTATATTTGTCTTGATTATGTGACTGTTGGATATATTTATTTAAATAGATCTTTTGGTTTTCTTTTTCCAGGTATATTGTATTGTAATGTACTTCTTGGTTAGTAGTTGAGTAATTGCTAGTAGCTTGTGATGATGTGGCATTCTGCTCCACATGACAAAGGAATGTGGGTGTGGCCTCGGGTGTGCCAGTGTTCGTTCCCCATTGATAAAAGGTACTACTGATTCTGTTGAGCTCTTCCTAGAAAATGTGCTTCCTGTTTAGTCTTGAGAACTGCTGCGTGACAGAGAGAGTTACAACAGTATTGGCAGTGACATACATTTTTCGCGAAGTTTTCTGCTTCAGTTGTTCTGGTGTTGAGTCACATTGTTTCTAGATTATTGTGCTGAATGATCGGATGCATTTTAAATAATTGCAAAAAGCTTTATTGTCCAAAAAAATTAACTTCCACAAAAACCCAAATATCACTGCTTTTTGGCCCTGGCACAAAATAACCAGCTAACATCAGCAGCACCTGGGAAAGTGTGAACGAGTACTAGTCAGGTGAAATCACTCTACCATTCTGATTGGATTATAAGAGCAGACTGTTCCCTCATTGGAGGAAAGAAGTGCTTCCAATCATTGTGTTCTTGTTAGCAATGGTTACCTCTAAAGAAAGATGTGCAGCCATCATCGCTTTGCATCAAAATGGCCTCACATGCAAGGAAATTGCTGCAAAGAATATTGCACCTGAAAGAACCATTTACTGGGTCATCAAGAACTTCAAGGAGAGAGGTCGATGCAGTGAAGAAGGTTTCAGGAAGTCCCAGAGTGTCCAGCAAGCACCAGGACCATCTCCTGAGGTGTCAGCTATGGAATCGTGTCACCACCAGTGCAGAGCTTGCTCAATATTTGCAGCAGGTTGGTGTGAGTGCATCTGCACGCACAATGAGGTGAAGAATTTTGGAAAATGGCCTGGTGTCATGAAGGACAGCAAAGAACTGCTGACTAAAATTCTGCAGGAAGTACAAGGATTGGACAGCAGAAGACTGGTGCAAAGTTATTTTCTCTGATGAAGCCCCCTTCTGACTATTTGGGACATCTGGAAAATTGATAGTCCGGAGAAGAAAAGGTGAACACTACCATGAGTCCTGTGTCGTGCCAACAGTAAAGCATCCTGAGACCATCCATGTGTGGGGTTGAAAACCATCCCAAAAACGCTGCCATGAATGGTATCAAAACATCCTGCAAGAGCAGCTTCTCCCAACGATCCAGGAGCAATTTGGTGATTATCCGTGCATTTTCCAGCATGATGGAGCACCATGTCACAAGGCACGAGTGATAATAAAGTGGCTCTGAGATCATTACATTTAAATTTTGGATCAATTTAAATTACATTTATTCATTTGGCAGATTCTTTTATCCAAAGCGACTTACAAAAGAGAAAACATAAGCAAATCATAAGGAGACAGTTTCACTAGCATCCGAATAGTATTCAAAACATATACAAGTGGAAAGTTTTTTTTTTTTTTTTTTTTTTTTTTTTTTTTGTGAAAGTCAAGTGCTCTTGGAAAAGATGTGTTTTAAGTCGATTTTTGAAGACAGGGGGCGAGTCTGCTTCATGTATGGAGTTGGGAAGGTCATTCCACCAAGGATCCGTGGCCAGGCAACTCCCCGAATATTAATCCCATTCAGAACCTGTGGTCAATCCTCAAAAGGCGAGTGGACAAGCAGAAGCCCACAAATTGTGATCAACTCCAAACACTAATAAGGCAAGAATGGATCGCCATCAGTCAGGATTTGGCCCAGAAGCTGATATCCAGCATGCCAGAGCGAATTGCAGAGGTTATGAAGAACAAGGGTCAACACTGTAAATATTGACTCTTTGTATATATTGAATTTCTTTGCCAATTAAAGCCTTTAAAACTTATGAAATGCTTATAATTGTTTTCCAGTATACCATAGAAACATGTGAAAAAATTATATACAAATACTGAAACAGCAAACTTTGCAAAATACAAAATGTATGTCGCTGCCAATACTTTTGGCCACGGCTCTACATAAGTTAGCTAATATGGCATCTAAGCATTCACTGTTTTGAATCAGCTAATATTAAATGCTTAAAATAAAAGTAGCTATTGGAAGTACAAAACCATAAGTCCTAGAGCAGTTTGAGTGTTGCCTACAGGGACAATGATGAAAGACCAACCGCCATTTTCCAATTTTCTGATTAATTCAAGTTTAAGATGGTACCACCTACAAACTCTCTGCATCAGGAATCCAAACTCATAACCTATAGACCTTATTCACGGTAGCGTCATGATAACGAGGCTGTGAGGGATAGATGGACAGTCTCTTCAATAGCCCGTACTGCAATGTAAAATGTTTTTGGATCGTTCCGCAGACAAAACGGTGAAAAAAAACGGTGACTTCCCATGAACCTTCAATAGACCAAAAACTCCAGACAGCATGCGTTGTTGAAATTCAGATGGGACCTTGGAGCTTTATACAGCTTAATGCCATGAATGCCATTCAAGAGATGTCAAGACTATCCCTCATAGCCTCATTTTCATTCCCGCTAAAAATCAAAGATGGCACTACTGTGAATAAGGTCTATTCAGATCTGCTTGACTAATGTCACAGAGCAATGGCCTATTGTCCAGCATCACGGTTCATTCATGCGTCACAGATTCGCCTTGAATGCTGTACCAGGGTTTCTTGTCCCCATGTTGACACCTGGGTCAGAAATAAACTTTTCCATTTTAGGGAAATATTTGATTTCCAGGGCAATTTTTTAGCTTTATAGGTGCATTATAAAATGACTGTGATATGCATGCTTCAATAATTACTAAATTGCATATGTACATGTACAGCCTGCAAAACTTGTGCATCGACATGGAGATGACACAATTTCTTCATATTTGGAATGAGGAGCTTATTTCTCACCCACATCTATTATATTGCTTCAGAAGACATGGATTTAACCACTTGAGTCTTATGAATTACTTTGTTTCCTTTGTGATTATTTGAGTTACAATGGTCTGAACACCATTCACTTGCATTGTTTGGACCTACAGAGCTGAGATATTTTTCTAAATATATTATTGTGTTCTGCTGAAGAAAGAAATTCATACACATCTTGGATGGCATGAGGGTGAGTAAATGATCATTTACATTTTTGTATCTAATATCCCTTTAAAAAAAAACTTAGCAACTCCATGCCAATTGAATAATGCACAAATAAACATTTCAAAATGAATATTGGATTCATACAATAAAAGGTGTTAACTATTCATCTCCTGTTACTGTAAAAGGTGATTAAGTTTCTCTCTTCACCATGCAGTAGTTACACAAAGCATTTTTGCTATTTCTGCCTTTCTTGTCAAATGTGCTGCATTTTGACTAATGGAATTTCAAAATATGGAAGGCGTAAAAACTATAGATTGAATATAACCTCACACACTTGCAATGTTGATTGATTATACAGCTTTGTTGATTATGAACATGAGCATTCGTTTTATCGCATCGCTCGCTAACGGAGATGAAGAATAACGCCATTTGAATGTCAAATTACAGGTTGAGAGGTTTATACGTCTGTAACATCTTAAGTCACTAACTAAGGGACAAAGCGATCCCTCACTCCGTGTGTTTACACTAAACTCAACAAGCTTTCAATGCTCTGCTGACAGCTGCACGAGAGAGAGAGAGAGAGATTGACAAGATTACTTGCGCGTCTTGTGGAATTACAGTTTGATACAAAAGCAAATTTATTGATTTGATTTGTTAATCTGTATCTATTGGTTCAATAATTTTCAGCAGCTGCACTGTAAAGTGAATAAAAGTGTGCGGAAATTTCCCATGCTATGAACTTGGAGCTTGTGGGAATGCTTCAAATTGTGCGCAATACCCGCTATCCCGTGCCGAATTTCAGGCTCTGTGTCTTTATTTGCTTAATACACTCAGAGTCTTGTTTTGGAGGTTTAGAGCTAATTGTTTAGACCTCAGGATGAGAGTGCCTCTTTAATTACTTGAGGCTGGCTTCACTTGTTCTCAACTTGATTAGCTGAATTCAGTGCCAAGCCCTGTGGCTGAAAAGAATTGGCTGGCACACCTTCCAATCCCAATGAAACAACTGGGTTAAATTATTCTTGGCAGTGTGAGGTTAACAAGACTGTTGTGAAAAAATAAAACTTTTTCTTGTATGTGTGCGAATGTGTCCCTGAGATGAATCCCTCAAGGCCTTTTTCGACAGAAAAGCGATGTGTGCTCTGCTCAGTGGGGGTTGACTGGATCTGTGCAGCCTTTTCTTGTGTTTATTGAAACACGAATCTCATGATGAGCTTAAAAAAACATCACTGCTTCTGTTGAAACTTTGTGAGACCATGTTACTACAAAAGCACTTTTACATTGGAGCATTGTCCCTTGTAAATGATGCCTCGGGTCCTTTTTAATCTGTATTATGTGTACATCACCAACACTGTCATCGATGTTTCTAAATGGATCAATTCTTAAAATACAACTAAAGGTGATAAATGAACCTGATATCATTCAGGAAACATATGCTCCTTTTGGGACTGATTGATTTCATTAATGACTCTAAAAAGGACATGCTCTTGTTTGTACACACTCTCAAAATGGGAAGGAACAAAGGAATTTTTTATTGTGGTTTGGCTACAATCGATATGTTTTTTTTTTTTTTTTTAGTATAATGAATTCATTCCAATTGAATACAATGAATTCATTGTATTGAAAGCTGCAGAAAATAAATGTTGTCTCGTCCTCTCTTCTCCAGCTCCAAAATTTGGGGATCAACCCAGCCAACATCGGGTTCAGCACCCTGACGATGGAGTCGGATAAGTTCATTTGTGTCCGGGAAAAGGTTGGAGAACAGGCGCAGGTGGTGATCATTGACATGGCGGACCCAAACACCCCCATCCGCAGGCCCATCTCTGCAGACAGCGCCATCATGAACCCTGCAAGCAAAGTCATAGCACTTAAAGGTAGGAGATTTATATTATTTGTTCCAAACACACTATTAATCTACAGATTTTTTTACCTTTAGTTTTTGAAGTGAATCCAATAATTGCATGCCCGGTGTTGCTATAAGTGATTTAATAATTACTGATCCCATCCAGTTTGTTTTTAATTAATTTTAGAACTTATGTGTAGAATTTTCTTAGCTTCTTTCATTCTCCCAGATTCACCCTAAGTTCCTTTTTAGGTTAGAATTTACTAGGCCAGTTTCTTTACTAGCTAAATATTTTTGTCCTCAGTTTTTACTTACAATTACATGATATGTTGTGTATTTTTTGTCATGCAGCCATAATTGCTTTGTCTTTTTGTTTTTTGTTTCCTTTTTCGTTGCTGCTTTCTCATGTGTATGCAGACGGTGAGTTAACATTTTAGTACAAAGATTTGTGGAAGTTATAATCCTGTTTCTAAAATTAACAATATTGTTTGGGCACATTGCTTAGAGTTTGACTTTCTAAAACCTGCACTTTATCAATTTTATAGATATGTTTTAAGCTGCAGAAAACTTGCATACACATTTCTGTCCATATGGCAAAGAAAATAGTTTTATGACATGAATTGAAATATTCTCTGAATATTCAATGTGTTTTATTTTAAATGTATTGAAGTGTGCCACAAGGTTCAGTCTTGGGCCCTATACAAATTTAAATCATGATCGACCCTTAAGTAAATATTTCAAATGTGTGCTGGCATCTCTCTGATGTTTACATACCATAGGCTAGATAAAGACTGTTTAGCCAACAATATACATCATAATTAACCTGCTTCAGTTAAACAGGATTTGACTTTCACCAAAACTCATAGCTTGTATGTTCATGTCATATTGATTTCTATAGACTGGGGTTTGAAATATTGGTGTACTGTATATTTGCTTATTACTTTTATTTAAATTGCTTGATAATTTTGCAAATTTCAACTGCTTGCCATGTTGAATCCTTTCCCCCACCCTCACTAAATAATCTTAACATCAAGTGTCTCAATAGGACCATATAAATGAGCTTGGGTAAAGGTAGCCTCAGAGTTATATTGTTCTTGTTATAGTTCATAGTCCATTTAGTTTTTTAGCCTGTTTGTTTTAATAACTATACATCATATGTTATGTTAACTATTCATCTCCTGTTATCTTAGGTAGCAAGCAACTGTTACTAACACTGCTTTAGGGTGTTAAATATGAATCAACCACTATATTCCCTGGCTAATATTTAACCCTAAGGGTTCTATGCTTGCTCAGTTGTGCTTCTTGTGAACTGCCATTCTACAAAGGGTAACAACTGAACCAGCGATTTAAGGTCTTTGGGTTAGAGAAAGGTTGGATTACAGTCTCCAGTATGTCAGATTTCCACAAGCAGGATTGAGCACCTCTGTGTTCATATATGGTCATAAAAGCTGTTCTCTAGGGTTCCTGGCTAGAAATCTTCCCCTTTTACTGTGTAGGGTGTTGAGGGGTACACTGTAGTTGTTCCCTGCTCTCTTACTACACTGAGACAGTCTTGTATGTAAATTGAACTCCATCCTATCCCTTTCTCACTGTAATGCTCACGCTCCCACACTGCATTGCTCTGTACACGTCATGTGATTTGTGTGTCAGGTGCTGCTGTTGGAAATCATATTCACACTGGCCTGAAACTGGTTAATTTGCTTCCGTCAGTGCACATAGAAGAAATTGTGATTTCTGCAGCAATCAGCTACACAGCAGGCTTCAATCTCACACTAGTTCCACTCTGGGTCAAAATTGAATTAAAAATGGGTTATTTCGGCAAAGCAAGTCACTTGAAAGTCAACATGAAATCATAATTGTCCTTTTTTTACTTCATTCACGATCCATTTCTCATTGTACACAATTGATCAGTGCACGTTATTTTAAAGAACAAAATATAACTTCATCAAAATGTCATAACTTAACAGCTTTTCAGCTGTCAAGTAGTCTGCACAGGCACAGATAATTATTTCAATCAATTGCGAGATGCTGTTTAGGCATTGATTTAAATACATTTTGAAGGTAATGCAGCCTTTATAAAATCTCCCCAATAGAGTGCAACAGTTCCCGCCCACTTCAACTATCTTGGTTCCAGAAGTGTTTTTCCGGGGGGGGGGGCACAACACAGAGGTTAATCGCAACATTGCTTACTTTTTTGCTTCAAATCCCAGTTTTAGAAAATTGGACAAAAAACGAAGGCAAGACTGTATTTGACGTCTGTTATGATGGAATGACGTAACTGAATTAAAACATTTCTAAATATAAAACGATTGATTTACAACAATTGATGATAACTGTATATTTTAATTTTATTGTAAAGTATTCAGATGTAAACGCATACATTAATATGAGTGTGGATCACTGCAGAGCTCGTTTGCTGCAGTTTATTTGCCGTGACTGATTTTATTTTTATTAAGTTGAAATAATGCAGACTTCTGGCTAGTAGGTGTGTTATAAAAGCTAAAATAAGGTATTGGTAAAACCCTATTTATATATGGAGAAAATTAGTGGATTTTCACTTCTGGAGCCAAGCTGTTGTACTCTATAGTTAACGTTAAGGACTGTTAACATTAATATAATAGAGCCTCCATGTTGTGGTTAAAAAAAAAAGCCTGCTTAAAAGTGAGTGAAAGCAGTATTTTAGGAGTGGATTAGTCCTTAATTCGCTGCACACTTGCATTCAGGTCCATTCTAGTCTAGAGTTTTCACATTCTAATCAACTCAATGGATAAGATCAAGTCTCTCCCTTTTTTCTTTTTGAAAATTCTGTTCTACTCATTCTTCACATTATGGAAGTAAAATGGATGTGAATACCATTTCATGTTGACTTGGAAAAACCTTTGGGGTTGTCCTGCGATCCTTTTCTTAATTCTATTTCTGGACAAATTGCAGATTGATTGAGAGCTAAAGAAAGTAATTTGTCACATAGATCAATGTCTTTTGTAGACATGTCTCTACACATTTTACTTTGTAATTGCTTTGCTTTATTTATGTAGCTGCTGAATGGGCTCTCATGGTGGGCTTGCCTGATGCACTCCTAACCATGATAGACAATATTTCTACCCTGATACTATTGTAATCAAAAAGATTTGTGTGTGTGTGTTTGTGTTTATAGGAATGTGTTCTTTACTTGATGTTTTTGTTTTCGATATCCCTCACAGCTGCCAAAACCCTTCAGATCTTTAACATTGAGATGAAGAGTAAGATGAAAGCACACACCATGACCGATGATGTCACTTTCTGGAAGTGGATCTCTCTTAACACAGTTGCCCTGGTGACCGATAACGCAGTCTATCATTGGAGCATGGAGGGAGACTCTCAGCCGGTCAAAGTGTTCGACAGACATTCCAGTCTGGCAGGCTGTCAAATCATCAACTACCGCACCGATGCCAAGCAGAAGTGGCTGCTGCTCATTGGCATTTCTGCTCAGGTGTCATAATCATTTGAAATGTTCATTTGTTTTATATCCCCTTTTCTCCCAATTTGGAATGCTCAATTCCCAATACTTAGTAGATCCTCATGGTGGCGTGGTTACCTCAATCCGGGTGATGGAGGACAAGTCTCAGTTGCCTCCGCTTCTGAGACCATCAATCCGCGCATCTTATCACGTGACTCGCTGTGCATGATAACGCGGAGGCTCATGCTACTCTCCGCGATGCACGCACAACTTACCACGTGCCCCATTGAGAGTGAGAAGCACTAATCGTGACCACTCAGCACGCCCTGGATTTGAACTCACAACTCCAGGGGTGGTACTCAGCGTCAATACTCACTGAGCTACCCAGGCCCCACAATTTAGTATTTTCCCATCTTAGTCTACAATTATGCAAACTGTTGTTGTTGTTATCTTTGATATATGCGTGTGTTTTGAACTCACGAGTTGAAGTTCAAGATCTTTTTTTTGTTTTTCTATATTTTTTTTTAACTTTATTTTGTCTTTTTGTTATTTGTTTTTTTAGTTCTTTTGTTTTTTGACTTTTCTTGTGTTATTTTTGTTGCTTCATTTATTTATTTTATTTCTTGCTTTTATTATGTAATTTTTTTTGTAACTTCTTTTTTTTCTTTTATTATATAATTCGTTTAAATGTTTTTTTTCCCCATTTATTGTTTTCATAATTTTGTCTGTTTATTAGTCAGATAGACTACTTGGTAGGACTGCACGATATGTAGAATTTATTGAAATATCACAAATGTACATATGTACATTGTATATGCATATTGCAACGACTTGTGATAACGGCATGTTTTTGTTTTTTTTAACGCATTGAAAGGCGACGCAAATAGCAGAGAACAGACTGGGTGCGCGATTGTCACTTGGTGTGTGTGTGCATATGAGCAGAGAGAAGACACATTTGATTTCGTACTGTATCTTTCGATATACCCCGTTCATTCATGTTTCTTTTTTTTTGCCATAAGAGAGCGCACACTGTCTACAATTTTCAAAATAAAAGTCCTACAATTAATTAACTAATAAATACAAACATGAATTACTGTGTAAAATTATTTCACAACACAGACTATTAATTAATAGATTTTTTTTATCACCTTTTCTCCAAATTTGGAATGCCCAATTCCCACTACTTAGTAGGTCCTCGTGGTGGGAGAGGACAAGTCTCAGTTGCCTCCGCTTCTGAGACTGTCAATCTGCACATCTTATCACGTGGCTCGTGGTGCATGACACCAAGGAGACTCACAGCATGTGAAGGCTCATGCTACTCTCCATGATCCACTTACCACATGCCCCATTGAGAGCGAGAACCATTAATCGCAACAACGAGGAGGTTACTCCATGTGACTACACTCCCTAGCAACTGCGCAAATTTGGATGCTTAGGAGACCTGGCTGAAGTCACTCAGCACACCCTGGAATCGAACTCGTGACCCCATGGGTGGAAGTCGGCGTCAATACTCGCTGAGCTACCCAGGCCCCAACACAGACTATTTTAGAATATCTCATAATATAGTGAAATTAACTTTTAGTATTGTTTTATTATTAATATGCTTTAAAAAAAAATCAAGTATTTAAATATTAATTTTAATATCAGCTACATAGCTAATGATAAAACTATATAATACTCAAGTCTAAATGAAATTTGGAACAAAAGACAAGTATTTTTGTGATCACTGGGATAGATTTTTTTACATGTACTGTGGGGGTTATGATGTTCTGTGCACTCCTATGACGACATCATAGGGATATCGTATTGCATATCGAATATTGCATTATCCAACAACTTATCGCATATCTCCATATTGTGCAACCCTACTACTTGGGTATTGAGTCAAAGGCATTTTTAAAAAATATGTTCTGTGTTTTGTGACAGCAAAACCGAGTTGTTGGTGCCATGCAGCTGTACTCGGTTGACAGGAAGGTGTCACAGCCTATTGAGGGTCATGCTGCTGGATTTGCCCAGTTCAAAATGGAGGGAAACACAGAAGAATCCACTCTTTTCTGTTTTGCTGTGCGAGGTCAGGCAGGAGGAAAGGTGAGTCTGAACGTGTAAAGATTCACATTTAATTAAAAGCTTCAACAAACAAGCATTAATTAATCAATTATTATATTTCTAACACCGCTATCTGAAAGAGGAAACTGGCACTTATGTTGAATAATGTTTGAGGAAGATATCAACCAACATGCAAGTTTTATTTTTAACATCATGCATTTAATTAATAATTATTTTGAAGAGCTAGTTTTAGTTATTAAAAATGATTTGCTGCTTATGTCTGTTCTTATTTATGTTTTGCACGTGAAGCACTTTGAGAGCTTCACTATCAATAGAGTTAATGGTAATGGAGAGCTACTGTAATACTATCATTATATTGTAGCTTCACATCATTGAAGTTGGGACACCACCATCCGGCAACCAGCCATTCCCAAAGAAAGCTGTGGATGTGTTCTTCCCTCCCGAAGCACAGAATGACTTCCCAGTGGCCATGCAGGTATGTGGTTCTTTTTCTAGTGAAAGAGAGAATTAATGCATGCATGTCATATAACATCAATAATGCTTTCCTATTGTCTGTGGTTGAATTTTCCAAAAAGAATGTAAAACCCAAGTGAACCATAATTCTCATTCCATTGAAACAGATCAGCTCCAAACAGGACGTTGTCTTTCTAATCACCAAATATGGTTACATTCATCTGTATGACCTGGAGACGGGCACCTGCATCTACATGAACAGAATCAGTGGCGAAACTATTTTTGTCACTGCACCTCATGAAGCTACAGCAGGAATCATTGGCGTCAACAGGAAAGGACAGGTACGTGTTGGACATTAAATTAACATTTGGAATATTAATGGCATATGTGCATCCAGAACATGACCATATCTGGATTTCCTTATGCAGCAAATTAATTTAGCACATGCAAAGCTTCCTAATGCACCTCCATGACACTAAATAAAACAAAACAAGATGCTGGTGTCGTCTTCACTATCATGATAATCTGCCATGTGTTAGATTACAGCTGATGAAGGAATAGAGGCTGCCTGGAGTGTTTAATTGGAATGTTGCGTGGTCCTCATTTTTCCATCTTAATTAGTGTCAGTATTGCAGATTACTAGCAGCTGTGTCACTTTGATTTGATCATTGAGATCTTTAACTGCAGAGCTGTGTGTGTGTGTGTGTGTGTGTGCGCGCACTTAGTTTAGGGACATTGCCTCTATTTGGGGGCATTCAGGGACATCCGCAATTGGAAAATCCACTCATAAAAAGTTGCATACGGTTTTTATAATTTACTAATATATGCTAAAAGTTGCGCTGACTACCACCCCTGGAGTCACAAGTTTGAATCCAAAGCATGCTGAGTGACTCCAGTCAGGTCTCCTAAGCAACTAATTTGGCCCTGTTGCTAGGGAGGGTAGTGTCACATGAGGTAACCTCCTAGTGTTCGCTATAATGAGGTTCGCTCTCGGTGGGGCGTGTGGCGAGTTGTGCTGCGTGGATGCCGCAGAGAATACTGTGAAGCCTCCACATGTGCAATGTCTCCGCGGTAACGCACTCAACAAGCTAGGTGTTAAGATGCATGGATTGATGGTCTCAGACGCAGAGGCAGCTGAGATTCTTTCTCTGCCAACCGGATTGAGGCGGGTTACCACACCACCACGAGGACTTAAAGCACATTGGGATTTAGGCATTCCAAATTGGGGAGAAAAGGGGGAGAGAGGAAAAAAAAAAAAACTCAAGTAGTTCCAGATTAACTGACTGTCAACCAACTTGTTTGGAATGCAGAAAAATGTCATATCAATGCTGTTGTAATGCTGATTGTACAGTCAGATTAGAGGACCGGAACTAAGTGTTGTATAATAGAGTTGTAGAAAGCCAGGTGTTCAGTGTGTCAGATGAGGCAGTGCTCTTTTCTGCTGGTACTCTCTTTGTCACAATGGCCTATTATGAGCTTGCGAATGAATCCCAAAAGCAAGTAAATTATTTTCCATTCATGCCATAAAAAATTCATGAATTATTCAGCGGGTGACAGAAAGCCAATCCAGACTGTGTCAGGCTGAACCTGCAGAGCACTGTTACCTTCCTCAATAATACAGAACCTCCACCTGGATCAACCAGCAACTCCACACACAACATCACAAAGGTAAATGTGCCATATCTAGGAACAAAATTATTTTAGAGACTCTGGTGGGTGAGGTCTCTTGAGCAGGGGCAGAAAGCAACCACATAGCAACACATTAAAAACACTCAGAATGAATTAACAAACAAAAGGCAGCGTCCTAGCAACCCCCAAAACTTGTATTGTGGCAGTGAGTTTTGCGTGGGCAGGCAGGAATCACATTTGTTTTTTAGAAACTGTACATACTGGAATAGTAAATAATGTAAGGATTCATATAGAGTATATATTGCAATGGAATTGGAATAGTCCTCATTTACTTAGGTTTGGGGAAAGGAAAAGGAATTCAGATCACTCCTCCAGTCCCTTTTCCTTTGCTAACTCTGGGATTCTCCATTTTCCTGTCCTCTGCAACACTCCGCACTGGTGGGGTGATGAAAAGTCAATTTCTATCCAGCTGCATCTGCACTCATGTGTGGAGTGACCTTGAGAGAGAACGTTCGCTGAAAATAGCTGCAGAGAATGCAAGAGGGAGACGGGCTGAGAGAGAGAAAAATGTGTCATGTGATCTTGCTGTGGGAGGCATTGACTGACGTCCTAAATCCTTTCACGTTGGCAGAGGTGGAACCTTTCCACCAATGACAGCCAGTCTACAGCCTGCGTAGGCAGAATGCATCATTAGGTTCTGTGACGTCACACTTTGCTCTCCCTTCTCCTTCCATTAAGTCTACTATGCTGTTTATGAATCTGACTGCGGTATCATGAGTCTCAATAGTCAAATGCCTGGTCTGTTAGTACGTTGGTCCCCAGGTGGCTCCTGCAGACTTTTATATTTAATAAGGATAAACTGATATGTATAATTTTTTTAACGTTTTAATTAAAAATATATTTATTTAAGTGTCTGAATCCTGATATGCAGAATCAATTTTTTAATAGTTTTGTTAATTGACAGAATAATTAATAAATAATCATGAATGGCAATAAACACAATCATATTATAAACAATTAAAATATTTATTACATATAAATATAAGGGCATTTTTTTCCATTATATTTATGCACATTTTATATAAACTGTATATATACACCAGTCTGTCACATTAAAATCACCTGCCTGTTGTGTAGGTCCCCCTCCTTCTGCCAAAACTTTACCTGTGAATGTTTTTTTTGTTAATGATTTTGTGTGATGCTATTCTTTAGAGACCCACCAAATGACAAAGAGCTGCTCTATTTTTACTCCGTGCATCTCTGTGCGAGCTGACCCATATTGTTGGGGGGGGGGGGGGTGGGCCGTGCGGGTTTAAGTGAGTGAGGTGCATTCATGCAGAATAACGGATGTGATTTTGACCTGCTGATGCTGATCCGGAACATACACTGTACAGATGAGATTACAGGATGGACTTGGAGCATAGGTACAGAAATTTACAGTGTGTCCTTGTCAGCCTCATTTGTTTGAGGCAATTGTTATTTACACTACCGTTCAAAAGTTTGGGGTCACTTACTCATTCTTTATTTATTTATTTATTTCACATTTTAGAATAATAGTAGTCAGCAAAACTATGGAATAATAGAAATGGAAATATGGGAATTATTTTGTGACCAAAAAATCCAAAATAAATCCAAAACTATGTAATATTTTAGCATCTTCAAAGTAGTCACCCTTTGCCTGGATTTTGCAGACATGTACTCGTGACATTTTCTCAACCAACTTCTTGAGGAATCACCCCGGGATGCTTTTTAAACAGTATTGAAGGAGTTCCCATCTATGTTGGGCACTTATTGGCTTCTTTTCTTCATATTTTGATCCAAGTCATCCATTTCAAAAACTTTTTTTTTTTTTAGGAAATTTTAGATTTGTAATTAAATAAATGTATATGTTTTGGCAGAATAATATTTTGTCTACAAAGTTAATTTCAAACTTTTAAGCATACACCTTCAGATCAAAAGATTTTTAAGATCATGAGAAACATTTCAGACAAGTGACCCCAAACTTTTGAACGGTAGTGTATATTTAAAGATGAGCATGAAAACCCCATTCGCAAAGTGTTCAATTTCGGAAATGTAATGTATTTATGAGTGACACCGAATAAGGTATTGGTTTTATACATTGGAATTTGATTGATTGTGATGCAGATTTCCAATTCACAAGCTCTCGGTTCGATTTGATTCCAATTCAGTTTGATTCAATTTTTCTTATATATGCTAGCAATTTGACATTTCTCAATACTAATGTAGTTATGTAGTACAAGACAGGTAAACTGTCAGTAATAAAGAACAAAGAAACAAATTACATGCAATAGAACAAAGATATACATTTAGAAAACAGTGCTTTAAATTTTTTAAAGCAGTATCAAGTATTCAAACATTCAGACTGGCCGATTGCGATCAACGTAATGAGCATCCCCCTGGCATAGAGTAAAAGATGGATCTTGTGATTTTGAAGAATTGATATTGGATTGTTCAAATGAAGGTTGCAATTATTCTGAATTAAATTTGTTTTTCCCCAGTCATGGTTGCATTTTAATAAAGGATTATGGAAAAACAAAAGTATTACAATTACCTTCAGTGGTGAATCACTCACACAAGAGGACTCATTAAGAACATAAATACGGGCAATTTTAGTTTTCATGTTGTCTAGGTCAAACTTAATGCTGTACTGGGAAAACATTTTGATCTTGATATTTAAAATTACCTGCCATAGACTTATCCACTCTTATGCATGTTGACACAAGTTAAAAGTGTCAAAATCACCCAGCAGTTGAAGAAAAACCCCTTCCAGGCTTCAATGTGTAACATATTCAATGCACCTCCAAAGAAATCCTGCAGAACATTGTGCTTTGGTTTTTGGCAGCTTCGGATAACTTGTGTCTCTATGCAAAATATCTGCTGTTTAAAACTTTACAAACATCTCTAAAATTGCCTGATTGTAATTTTCAGGCATCCTGACTGGTCAATCATTCTTGAAGATCTTGTTAGAATGGCGATTTAATTGCAAATAAAACACACTTTGGTTAAGGTATTGACATCTCTGTTGAAAGGGGACACCCTCTGTGTCTCTCTGCGCACTCATGTCTGATTGTATTACATACTAGAGACGAGCATTTGTGTGCACTACCTTACCTTCAGTGTTAGGAGGTCAGCTGATATGAGGTGTTATATTATCACATTAAGGTTCGTTGGGGATATTGTATAACAGATCAGTTGCACTGTGATGGATTTTCCAGCTGCTGTTATGTAGGTCAACATAACATTGACCTATTAAAATTGTCTTGGTCAGGATTGAAATGTTGAAAAGGTGGCGTTAAAGGTGAAGTGTATGATTATTTTTCTGGTTAAAATACCAGCTTAATATGCAGACAACTATAAGCAAGCCATTCTTAAGTTGTAAAGACTGGTTCTATGGTGCTATCAAAATGTTGCTCTGTTACTTTGAGCACCCTGGCCAGCCTGACATATCAATGGCTAAACCAATGACGTGAGTTTGGGATGGGACTACTGGTTCGCTGACCACTGGCAGACCGAGAAATTATTCGTGAAACCGTGTTTCAAACAGTCGTTATTTTTGCAATTCCGTTTGTTGATGCTAATGGGGCAGAAAGTACTCTGTTCAGCTTTAAATGCTCAGAGCTTACAATGGTTTGGAGGGTTTGGGCATTGGTAATTTTCATTAACTTAAGGGGAATTACGAATCCTAAATCATCTAAATCCCCTTTGTGTGTGTTTCTCAGGTATTGTCCGTGTGTGTCGAGGAGGAAAACATCATCCCATACATCACTAATGTGCTGCAGAATCCAGACCTGGCATTACGAATGGCGGTTCGAAATAATCTAGCAGGCGCTGAGGAGTTGTTCGCGCGCAAATTCAACAACCTCTTCGCTGCAGGAAACTACTCAGAGGCAGCTAAAGTGGCCGCTAATGCACCAAAGGTGAGGAGAGCGGAGTATTCTTATTATAACTTTTAAAGTCAAACTTTCACTTCAAAAAAATTCAACAGTCTGTCTGCAAACTGAAACCAAAAATGTTAATGTGAGGAAAAGAATGGTCATGCAAGGAAGTGTTAAAGTTACCTAGATTTGTTTTCATTTCATTGACTTGGTTCTTAAAATACTTCTAACATTGTCTTCAAATTATTTATCTGTGTTCATCTCTGATTTTGTCTGTTTATTAATATTGATTGCTATGACAAGCATCATTATGTTGGCTTGCTCCTCCCAGAGCTTTCAAGCTACATCCATCAAACAATCTTCTATGTGCTCCTATTTGCTGGCTGACCCCCCCTTCTATTTCGTCCTGTTTAACTAAGGGTATTTTGCGCACCCCTGACACCATCCGCCGCTTCCAGAGTGTCCCGGCCCAGCCCGGCCAGACATCCCCGCTTCTGCAGTATTTCGGGATCCTGTTGGACCAGGGCCAGCTCAACAAGTATGAGTCTCTGGAGCTATGCAGACCCGTCCTCCAGCAGGGCCGCAAACAACTGCTCGAGAAATGGCTGAAGGAAGATAAGGTATTTGAAGGAGGGCGCTGGGGAGACGCTTATCTCCACACATACCCTCAAGAGCCTCTTCCTGTGTGTGTGTGTGTGTGTGTGTGTGTGTGTGTGTGTGAGAACAGGGTGTGCTTTCATGTGTTTTTTCAAAAAGACAAAGAATGCCTCCATATTTTGTGACAAAGAAAGGATTTGTGTGTGTCTGTGTGGAATCAGACTGTGTTGATTGTGAGAAAAGCTTAGTATGTGTACATGTTTGTGTCTGTTATCTAAGATGTTTGTTTTAGATGTGATGTAATGTGTTTGTCATGTGGGGCGAGGGGTGTTTTGGGTTTTTTCCCTTTAATGCACATAATAGGGAAAAGATTTTCAGGTTCCAGCCTGGTTTTTACAATCTACACTTAAAATAACAGTACATTTTTATAGTCTCAACTTGCAGCTTTGGTTCATTTTATTGATTGTACTAACGTTATTTAAAGTTTTGTATCCATCAGTTTATTTAGAGAATCATATAAAAGTCAACTAGTGAATGTTGAATGGAATGAAACTAGTGTATGGAGAGTAAATAATCATAATAAACATTTTATTTAACCGATTGTTTCTGAAGCATGTAGTATGGTTATTTCACCCTAGATTTTGGTAATGTGGCAAGTTCTCTTGTGTTGTTCACTTCAGCTTGAATGCTCAGAGGAGTTGGGTGACCTGGTAAAGTCTGTGGACCCCACTCTTGCACTCAGTGTCTATTTGAGGGCCAATGTTCCCAACAAAGTCATTCAGTGCTTTGCAGAAACCGGCCAGTTCCCCAAGATCGTCCTGTATGCCAAAAAGGTATGATGACGAAATTACATGACTGAGTGTACAGTACTATTCAAAAGTTTGGACACACTTGTTCTTACTATATTCCACATTTTATAATTATGTAAACATTTATACTAGGACATTTTGACTGTGGTTTTGGTGGTTTTAGGTGGGTTACACTCCAGACTGGATCTTCCTGCTGAGGAACGTGATGCGGATCAGTCCGGATCAGGGTCTACAATTTGCTCAGATGCTGGTTCAGGATGAGGAGCCGCTGGCTGACATCACGCAGGTTGGGAACAAAGGAGGAGAGAATGGAAGAGATTTTAAAATGATTTAGAAAGTTTTTTACAACTCAGTGCCAATTGTCAAATGTCAGTGAGCAAATCTAACTGTTGCCCTGTGTTTTTCTTCCCAGATTGTTGATGTGTTTATGGAATATAACCTGGTCCAGCAGTGCACTTCTTTCCTTTTGGATGCTCTGAAAAACAACCGCCCATCAGAAGGGCCGTTGCAGACCCGTCTGCTGGAGATGAACCTAATGCATGCACCACAGGTACACACACACTTGAACATTTATATAGAGCTACTTGGATTAGAAGCATATATAAATATTAAGTCAATTATTAGGGTTGTCACAATACCAACAACTCTGTATTCAAGCCTACGAGTATTTCTTACAAAGATTGCTTCCCATTTTTTTATTTTTTTTTCTCCAAACGATTAAATGAATAGTAATAAATTATAGCACAAAAAAACGATAAAATAATACAATGCAAAATGCAATAAAACCAATAAAATAAAGAGAGGCAGAATAGTGTTTACGGCTTACAAACTAGACTAATATATGTGTCAGCCAAGTCAATCAAGTTCGTTTCAGGTATGTTTGAGATTCCTGGTCACAAGGGAACCTAATGCATGTTATTATATTATTCAGTCTGCACTTGTCTTTTGTAGGTTGCTGATGCCATCCTTGGAAACCAGATGTTCACTAACTACGATCGCGCCCACATCGCCCAGCTGTGTGAGAAGGCAGGGCTTCTGCAGAGAGCTTTGGAACACTATACCGACCTGTACGACATCAAGCGATCTGTCGTTCACACGCACCTGCTCAACCCAGAGGTATGCATATAGTCTGTTTAAATGTATATAATTTTTTGCCTTTTTAAATATTAATTGAATCATTTGGCCTCACCCTATCTCTCTCTATATCTTAATGTCTGCAGTGGCTTGTGAACTACTTTGGCTCTCTGTCAGTGGAGGACTCTCTGGAGTGTTTGAGAGCCATGCTGTCTGCTAATATCAGGCAGAACCTTCAGATCTGCGTCCAGGTGGCATCCAAGTATCATGAGCAGCTGTCTACCCAGTCCCTCACTGAGCTTTTCGAGTCTTTCAAGAGTTTTGAGGGTATTTATTGTGCATGCAAACCTTTGCTATTTTCCTAAATCTAGTGAACTATCTAGGGAGGCAGCATTTTAAGGCATCATAGGTCCTGACTCAGGCAGATACCTCCTTTTTAGAGTCCTATTTGTATGGCTTGCCATGGATTCTATGAGAGCATTCGAAATCAGTCACTTAAAGAAATGCTCCAGGTTCAATACAGGTTAAGCTCAATCGATGGCACTTGTGGCATAATATTGATAACCACAAAAATTCATTTTGACTTGTCCCTCCTTTTATTTAAAAAAAAAAAAAAAAAAAAAAGCAAAATTATGGGTTGCAGTGAGACTTACAATGAAAGTGAATGGGGCCAATCTGTGAATGTTAAACTACTCACTGTTTCAAAAGTGTAGTCACAAGACAGTATGTGTGGTCACATGAATTTAGTGTGATAAAATCACTTACTAACCTTTTATGTGTAAAGTGCCAATTTTACAACTTCATTGCAATGGCAATGTAATGTCAGCAAACCCTAAAATTATGATTTAAACAACATTACAGCTCATATAATACACAAGTTTTAACAGAAAATGCATTTATACCCACCAAAAATTGCCCCCTTCACTTCCATTGTACGTGCCCCACTGTAACCTCTATTTTATCCTTTTTAATGAAAAGGAGGGATGAATCAAAATTTTTTTTGTGGAAATCAACATTATGCCCCAAATGCTGTCAATTGAGCTTAACTTGTATTTAAGAGGTTCCGTGACCATTAGGATGTTGCCTTGGATTCTGCCCCAAAATCACATCGAGTGAAATTAAACTTGTTTCTAAACACTTGTGGTTACTCTATTGGTTGTGTTTCAAAGAGCAGACATGACAAGCTTGTACCTTGGCTGTGTAATGGTCGCGCTCTGTGTATGGAGTGCATTTAGCCTACCGTTCTGGGCGAAGTAGGACAAATGGTTTGGCAATCGAAGCAGTTGGCAGCACAGGCCCTGCAACCACACAGTCCTTCAGGGCTTTTACAAGGCTGTGTGCTTGTGACAAGGGGCAAGATGGAAATTTAGTGCTCATGTTAATTAAGTGGTTTGAGCAGAGATTTAAAGGGTTCATTCACCCTATCATTTACTCATCCTCATGTTGGTCCAAACCCATAAGACTTCCGTGGATTGTTTTAAGATCCTAAGTTCGCTCAGATCTGTTCTATACAATGAAGGCATACAGTAACCGGTGCCTGTCAAGCTCCAAAAAGAACAAAAAAGCACCAGAAAATGCAACATCCCCAAATTTGCGTTAAAGTAATTGAAGGGAACCTAAACTACTGACACTTCTTGCATATTCAATATTTTCTTTTTTTGTTAGCAAGAAATATTTTTGGAAAAATGTGTGTTCCATTGAAGAAGCTTCAACCTTAATTTCACATGAAATCTAAATGTATAAAATAAGGATGGATCTCATTGCAAAATAAACCTCAAACACACCTTAACATCTGTCCAGTCATTCATAATATTTGGTTCTGTGCTGGTGGCTACAGGTTTGTTCTACTTCCTCGGCTCGATTGTGAACTTCAGCCAGGACTCAGAGGTTCATTTCAAATACATCCAGGCCGCATGCAAGACGGGCCAAATCAAAGAGGTGGAGCGGATCTGTCGCGAAAGCAACTGCTACGACCCTGAACGTGTCAAGAACTTCCTCAAGGTACAGCCAAGACTCTGTCTGTAAGACCTCTCTAGAAATTATCCATAGCCAACCACAGAAGTTTATTATATTCTCTAGTTTCTCATCTGTTAAAGCTCTTTCCATATTTTCCACTCATTACATTTCCTGTTTTGTTCTCTTACACTGATCTGGCTTTTCTCATTTAAATGAGAAATGCAGTTGCAGATACAGATCACAGTTTTTTGATAAATGGCAATTTACAGTAACAGTCTTAATGTCAATATCATTGAATCAGAACACAAAATGTTTATGTATCTTTTAAATTTGATCCCCTTTTTTTTTCTCCTGATTTGAAATGCTCAATTCCTCCTCCACAGTCAATCCGTGCATCTTATCACGTGGCTCGCTGTGCATGACAACACGGAGACTCAAAGCATTTGGAGGCTCATGCTACTCTCCGTGTTCCACGCACAACGTACCACGCGCACCATTGAGAGCGAGAACCCCTAATCGCGACCACGAGGTGGTGACCCCATGTGACTCTACCCTCCCTAGCAACCGGGCCAATTTGGTTGCTTAGAAGACCTGGCTGAAGTCACTCAACATGGCCTAAATTCAAACTTGTGACTCCAGGGGTGGTAGTCAAGTGCGAATACTCGCTGAGCTACCCAGGCCCACACAAAACAAAATTTAACATTTGATATCTTGCAAATTTAAGGGATAATATATTTTTAAAAAACAATACAAAAAAAAAATCAAACGGTTCGTATTCTCTTTTTCTTCTTTCTTCTAATGGAAAAGTTCACCTGAAATGAAAATTGTCATTATTAACTTGCCCTCATTTTGTAACAACTTTATGACTTTGTTTCTTCCATGAAACACAAAGGTTGACTTGAATATCCTGACCTGGCCATTCTTTTCCATATAATAAAAGGGAATGGGGACTGGGTGCTGTCAAGCTCCAGAAATTAGATAGAAAAAGCACCATAAAAGTATCTATGACTGGGTAAAAATATAGATTTTCCAAAGCATCACAGTCTTCATGTGAACGATTCTTAAATCCCAAGATCAATCTTTTACTCTATGTTCAACTTTATTCTGCAATCAGAGAAAATCATTTGAATTTGCAACCAAATAAAAACCATTCGAGCCATTTCGTTAATATGTGCTCATTTGCTGATGCACTTTAAAAAAATGCCTGTTTTCTTAAAGAGACGGTACCAGTTTTTAGCACGTTCAACAAATCAATTTAAATACTTGTAAATGGTACAAATTATGTACGTGAACAATAAACAGTGTAACAAAAAATCATCTATGCAATATAATATATTTATTGAAAGCTAAAATGTTACCAAAATGATGAAAGACTAAAAAAATACTAGTAAAAATAATATAATATATAATTAGTCCGATTTATATTTTCGTAATGCACCTAGTTAGAAGGCTCCCAGTATAATTAACAGTATTAGCAAGGAGAGAATTTCTTAAGTATGCAAGGCCTGGGTAGCTCAGTGAGTAAAGACGCTGACTACAACCCCTGGAGTCATGAGTTTGAATCCAGGGTGGCTCCAGTCAGGTCTCCTAAGCAACTAAATTGGCCTGGGTTGCTAAGGAGGGTAGAGTCACATGGGGTAACCTCGCGTAGTGAGTTGTGCATGGATGCTGCGGAGAATAGCGTGAAGCTTCCACACGTGCGGTAATGCGCTCAACAAGCGACATGCTAAAATGCATGGATTGACGGTCTCAGATGCAGAGGCAACTGAGATTCGTCGTCCTCCACCCAGATTGAGAGGAGTCACTACGCCACCACAAGGACTTGGAGCGCATTGGAAAATGGGCATTCCAAATTGGGGAGAAAAGGGGAGGAAAAAAGTATGCTAAGTAGACATAACTGAAATATACACATATGAATCAATTTTGAATCTAGAGTTTGTGAATGGGAATCAAATCAAGAGATCTTTATCAATACCCAGCCCTAAAAGTAACGTAAAAGTGGTCCGTGGGATTCCTGCGCTAAATATTTCATGTCTTTGGAAGTCATTAAATAGTTTTGGAACAAACAGACACATGCCAAGTGATTATTCATTAAAAATCTTGGCATCCACCCTCCAATTCTTGTTGTCACGTTCATGAGAGAAGTTGTGATGTCGGAAAATAGCACAACATATGTTGATTGGACCACTTTTTTTTTTGTCATTTTGGAGCTTGACAGTCCCAGTCCTTATTCACTTTCATTATATGGAGGAGTGACCAGGAGATTCTTAAATTCACATTTTTGGTATTCCACAGAAGAAAGTCATATTGATTTGGAATAACATGAGGATGACAAAATAATGACCATTATATTTTGGGTAAATTGTCACTGGTAAATCAGGCAGCCATGTGCCAGTAAATTTATAGGGAGTTAATCTCACTCTTATCCTGATGGTGGCTGTTGTTATTTCTTGTGCTTTTCCCTGTTTCTTTGGAATGGGCAGGACTTGTATCAGGTAAATCTTCGTAAATTCAAGTACAAGAATCCCTTTTACTTTCTCCCTCCTTTCGTCATCCCTCCTTTTCCCTAGTGGCCAGTTAACAGATTAATACTGGGATTGGAGTGTGTGAGTGTGTGAGTGAGTGCGTGCGTGCATTATGCACATACACTGTGATCTCCGAAACCCTTTCTTGGCCCTGATGATCATAATGAGTGACCAAGTTGATATTGAGCTTGTGGTTTATGGTGAAGTTTTGATGGTGTGTGTTCCACTGTGGTTGGTTTGTGGTGACCCTGTTCTGTTTTCTGCAGAAATAGAAGCCTTGGCTGTTTTTCTGAATCCATTCAACCAGAGTCAGACTTTACCAAGTTGACCTATTTGGACTCTGCCAGCTTTAGAGGGTGGATACTGAGAGCCGAGGTCCTCCCCTTTATTGGAATGAATTTGAAACTTGCATGAGCTCAGCATAGTGGCTTTTGGGGCTTCACTGCTAATGTTCAAACTCTGTAGACAAGCTTCATGTTTTGAAGGTTGTGGAGATCAATTTATGGTGTTTCTGTGGAGTGAATTGTGCAATCCCAGTTAATTAATCCTATGTGTTGTAAACTACACTGAGGCAGCACAATTGATGTACATGTTTTAGCCAGCAGGCGGAGCACTACTACCATTTCAAAGTCTGAGACAATCAGAGCTTTACGTTGAGTTCTCGACTTTTGTTTTAACCACTACCCACTCAGTTCTTTGAAAAGCACATTTTTAGAGAACTTTGTCATCCTCTAATCTTTTATAATATGCAATTTAAGCTCAATCGGCAGCATTTGTGGCATGATGTTTATTACCACAAAATGCATTTCGACTCGTTCCGAATTTACAGTGAGGCACTTATAATGGAAGTTCTGTTTCATAAGTTTATCCACAAGACATAAAGGATATACGTGTAGACATGATTTTAGTGTGATAAAATCGCTTTCTAACCTTTTCTGTGTAAAGTTATACCCAGTTTTACAACCATGGCGATGCAATGTCAATAAACCCTAAAACCATAAAATGACTGTAAAAATTACAATTTAAACAACTTTAAAGCTTAAATAATACAGGAGTTTTAACAGAAAAATTAATGCAAGAGCTTTTATAAAATTATAAGCTTCACATTTCTGTTTAAACCCTCCAAAAATTGGCTAGTTTTTTTAATGAAAAGGAGGGATGAGTGGAAATACATTTTGGTGGCAATCAACAATATGCCACAAATGCTTTCGAATGAACATAACTTTTATTGAACCCAGAACATTCCTTTAATATGACAAGGTTTTATCTCATTCTCAGTGATTCTAGTATAATTAGTTATTTTTAATGAGTAGTCAAACCTTTCATAAAAACTTCAATCAGCTATGTCATACAGATACATACGGAGCACCTAAGAGGACAGGAAATTAATAGTTTTTTTTGTTGTTGTTTTTTTTTGCTTTTTTTCCTAATTTGGAATGCCTAATTCCCAATGCGCTCTAAATCCTTGTGGTGGCATGGTGTTGGGTGTTGGAGGACGAATCTCCGTTGCCTTCTCGTTTTAGACCATCAATCCACGCATCTTATCTCATGACTTGTTGAGTGCGTTACAGCGGAGACGCATTCTCTGTGGCATCCATGCACAATACACCACGTTCCCCCGAGAGCGAGAACCACACATTTTAGTGACCATGAGGAGGTTACCCCATGTGACTCTACCCTGCCTAGCAACCGGGCCAATTTGGTTGCTTAGGAGACCTGGCTGGAGTCTCTCAGCATGCCCTGGATTCAAACTCGCTACTCTAGGGGTGGTAGAGGAATTTAATTTCTTAAAAGTTTTTGCGTTCTCTCTAAATGTTTTGTCCTTCTTTGCAGTAGCTTTATCCATCCCTTGTGAAAATTAATACAGTTACCTAGTTGAACTATGTAATTTGTAGTAAAACCATAGTAACCAAAATGTTTTACTATGGTTTTACTACAGTAACTTTAGTTCTACTATGGTATTTGTAGTAAACCCATAACCAGTGTTTAAAATTTACCATGGTTTACTACAGTTAACCATATTTTAACAATTATATTTGTGGTTAAACAGTAGTGATAGAGAGAAACCAAAACTATAGTTATGAATTCTGCCAAAAGAAAGGAAAAGAAACAAACAAACAAACAAACGGTTGGCTTTACTATAGGTACACCATGATTTTTGAAGGAATACCTGATTTTAAAAACTATACTTGTACCACAAATTAACCATTGTGTAATGTGTTACTAAAGGTCTATTCACACCAAGGTTTTTATTTATTTTTTGTGTAAATGCTCATTCCAAACAAGTTTTTGAATTGGAGCAATGCATTCCTGTGGAGCTGTTCACATCAGGTCCAAAAAAATCATCCACCGACAATCCATAGATTTATTTTCTACTGAGAGCGGTCAGGTTTTTTTTGGACTGCGATGAAACCTATCTGACCAAAGAGATATGAGCTTTTTGTCATTTTTTTCAGAGTTGCTGCAGCTGCTCAATCCAGCATTTTGGTGGCGCTATTCGACTGGCAAACACTAGCATTGGACATGCAGCTGATACACACCCCAGAAAAATACTAAACTAAATAGTTGCAGTTCATGAACCCTTTGTACTGCAAACATAATCTCGGTCTGATTTTTTAAAATCTAATTATACTATATGTGCTTGTATAATAAATGTTCATAAACATAAAGACGCTGTGTGTTCCTGTGCTCTTTTTACTCGTCTCTGTGCACAAAAACACTGAATTCAATGCAAATAAGCAGTAAAAAAAAAAAAACACAAATGGTAAACATTCTTTTTTAGAAAATATATGAAATGTCCTGATAGCTCATCGAAATATAATATACCTGTTGTTTTGTCTCTCTGTACATTATTTAATATTAAACTACTGTGCCTGTTAAATACATTCAAAATTTCTGGTTCGGCAATTCTTTTGGAGTTTGGACAAGCATGTAGTGAGAAATATAAAAAAAAGCAATGTTTTACTATAAGTGTAGACAAACGCATAACAGAACCTCACTGCTATTTCTATTGCAAGGATAAAATAACACAAAGTATTCCTGTTATGGTGCTCTTTTTCCTCCTCATGCACAGGAAACCCTGAATTCAAAGAACTACACACTGGCGGCCAAAAGTTTGGAATAATGTACAGATTTAGCTGTTTTGGAAGGAATTTGGTACTTTAAATCACCAAAGTGGCATTCAGCTGATCACAAAGTATAGTTGGGCATTACTGATTAAAAAAAACAGCTAACCATCACTATTTGAAAAAGTAATTTTTAATAAAATCTAGACAGGCAGCCATTTCAAGCAGCCATCACTCAACACCTTATCGTTGAGTAATTATGCTAAATTGCTAATTTGGTACTAGAAAATCACTTGCCATTATATCAAACACAGTTAAAAGCTATGTATACCTGAGTATCTGGAAAAACTGACCGCTAAAATGTCAAGGATCTGCAAAGATGTCATTGCTCCACGTGGAGGATTTTTTGATGAGAACTCTTTGAAGTAGTTTAAGAAGTCCTTAACATTTTTTTAAATTGTAATAGTAATTTTGTACATTATTAATGTCATGACTATACATTGTGATCAGTTTAATGCCACTTTGGTGAATAAAAGTACCAATTTCTTTCCATAAAAGCAAAATCTGTAAATTTTTCCAAACTTTTGGCTGCCAGTGCACAATAATTAATGAAAGCCTGTGAGCCTGTGTTTTCCTTTTATATTATTATTAATGTTATGTATCTTTTCTATACCCGTTTTTACTTAATGTACACTATTCCATGTGCATTATATCACTGTACCTTGTTATATTGTCCTGGCATTAAAAAAAAGAAAAGCTGTGTTCGGGAGTTCATTTGGAATATTCTAGTAGCATAGTGGATGTATATTTATGCAACTGCTCTCTACTCATCTCACTCAGATTCTATATTCCTTAAAATGCATTCAAAACATGGAAAGAACATAATTAAACAGTTACACCAAATTAGTTAAATGCCTTAATGTTAAAAATATTAATCTTATGCATTGACAGCTGAATAAGTTCAGAGCAGGAAAACTAAATATATTTATACCACAGTAGCAGCGCCGCCTACTGTACAGGGTTCATTGTTTCATTTTATCCGTTACGGTCTTTGTGTGAACAGGCCTTTAAAACTGTCTTTTTGGCAGAATGATTATGAATATTATTATTACCATTGTTTTGGATAGTTATTGCGAGGGAACTCAAAACTATTTCAGAATATAAATTCCCTCTCTGTCATTTAAGGGCTCCGTAGTTGCATATTAAAGCTGAGTAAAATATTTTTTGCTGTTTAGATAGTCAATTCACTTTAAAAATGTATTCTATTGATAAAGTTCTTTTTTTAAAGACCTTATGGAATCAAAATGAGAGTTTTGTGGCTTTTAGTCCATGTGTATTAGCTTTAAGGTCATTGATATTCTAGTGTACTCTGTAAAATGGACAAAATTCACTTTTAGCAAAACTTTGACAAGAGCAAAGAAATCTGCACTTGTCAAAGCATTTTCATGTTTGTTTTTTTAAATCACCACTCTTTTGCAGATTTGAATGTATGTCCTTAACATTTGTGTCATCTGACTTCATCTTCTTATTCCCCTGTCGTTTGGCTTACAGGAGGCTAAACTCACTGACCAGCTGCCTCTCATCATCGTGTGCGATCGCTTCGACTTCGTCCATGACCTAGTACTCTACTTGTACCGAAACAGCCTGCAGAAGTACATTGAAATCTACGTGCAGAAGGTGAGGGACCTCAAGTTACTGCTGATGTAGTCTCTGCTGTCAAATTATATTATAATGAACAAATAGTAAATGGTCATTGTTACATGTAGGTAAACCCAAGCCGTCTGCCTGTGGTCATTGGGGGTCTCCTGGATGTTGACTGCTCTGAGGACGTCATCAAGAACCTGATCCTTGTTGTTCGGGGCCAGTTTTCAACAGATGAGCTGGTAGCAGAGGTGGAGAAGAGAAACAGGTACAAATCTAGATCGATCTGCATCTAACCGGCAACGTTATGCACTTGAAACAATGAGTGGGTGATTTTGCATTCTAAAGTATTCCATGATGTTTTATTTTATTCATAGTCTGTAATCATGTGTGTGTGTGTGTGTGTGTGTGTGTGTATATACATCATGATAGTTTCCAGATGCAACTTTGATTGCACAAGTAAACAAAAATAAAAACCTAAACAGCAGTAGCTGCGTTGATTTTGTTCAAAATATTTCAGTGAATATATTGCAGTTATAGTATTGAAAACCGCTTTAAATGCAGTTTTTAATTTTCGTTTCCCTCTTTCTTTCATCTCTTTCCTCCATCCTCTTACTCAGACTGAAGCTGTTGTTGCCATGGCTCGAGTCTCGTATCCACGAGGGCTGTGAAGAGCCAGCTACCCACAATGCCCTGGCTAAGATTTACATTGACAGCAACAACAACCCAGAACGCTTCCTGCGGGAGAACCCATACTATGACAGCCGCGTGGTGGGGAAGTACTGTGAAAAAAGAGACCCACATCTGGCCTGTGTGGCATATGAAAGAGGACAGTGTGACCAGGAGCTCATCCATGTTAGTATTGGTATAAATAAAGATACTAGGCCTGTTTAGTTTGATGCAGATAAACCAACCAACATAGTTTCCGAATAAAAAAGATGCATCATCGCAGTACAACACTTTGGACGCATTATGAAAAAGTTTGAGAGGCATTGTTTGGTCTTAAAAACGTTGTTTTTAAAAAATTTGTACCAACAATTTGGGTCTTTTCTATTGGAGAACTAATGTCTGAATTCATAAAACACTTTTAATTTCATTGCAATAAATTCAAAGAGCCTATTAATAACTTTGTCTCCACAGGTGTGCAATGAGAACTCCCTGTTCAAGAGCTTGTCTCGTTACCTGGTACGCCGCAGAGACCCGGATCTCTGGGCCAGTGTGCTTCTGGAGACCAACCCCTACAGGAGGCCTCTTATTGACCAGGTGTGCATATATATCTGCTGAGTGTTGCATTCATCTCTCACAGTTCCTGCAGTACATTCACATGGACCCTACAGGGAGTAAATATGCCTTATGTTAAATTAACTTACATTAGTTTAGTTCTAAAACCTTGTGAGCTGTCTGCTGTATATTTAGGCAGCTACATTCTAAGGCAGTATCCTAACTGTCAGAGAGCCTCATAAATGACTGATTTGAACCTCTGCGCTTACAATAGAACGTCCTGTTTACTTATGCACTTTTCACAAGTAGCTCTCTTCACGTGAAAGTTCAATAGAGTTTGGCATTAGAATATGTTGCCAAGCTAATTACGCAATATTCTAATGAGCACAAACATGCATAGCTCTCACAAATATTGGGTGAATTATTCAATTTAATTGTTTATAATAATTAATTATAAATAGTCTGTATGCAAAATGAATTACGCACGTGAAGAATACACTTGATGCTGCCTTAGAATTTGGTCCAATCTAGGCATCTTATACCATCCTTTTTCAAGTTTTAAAACATTTTCATTTTCCTAAAGTTGTCATTTTACAAAGTATGTGGTTATGTAGCACGTTTTCTAAAGTTTGTTTTTAGTGGAGGTCAAAAGTCATTTCAGTGTTGACGAGAGGCATAAACGTAGCAAAATTGTTTTCAATCGAATGTGGATTTGTAACCAAGCTAATGTTTTAGAGGTGTAGTTTACAGACTAATTATTATCAGTTTAACTCCAATATTACAAGTAATATATGTCTTTGTCTCATATCCTCTTTTGACCTGCCTAAATGCAAGTCAAATTTGATATGCTGATTTACCCCATTCTTAATTTTAGTTGTTATATTTATCTGCCAGGTGGTGCAGACAGCCCTGTCAGAGACTCAGGACCCAGAGGAGGTGTCGGTCACAGTCAAGGCCTTCATGACTGCTGACCTGCCCAATGAACTCATTGAACTGCTGGAAAAGATTGTCCTGGACAACTCAGTTTTCAGTGAACACAGGTGCATAATTCAATAATATTCCAAAATATGAATAGTTTTACTTTTCTGCTCTGCTTTGTGTTGTTGTTTATTCTGACCTCTATGAACATTTCATTCCTTGTCCAAAAAGACTTGCACATCTTTTTAAATATAATTCAACTTCAGTTTTACGTAAAATCTGAACCTTGTTCCATTCCTAGAAACCTGCAGAACCTGCTCATCCTTACAGCCATCAAAGCTGACCGCACACGCGTCATGGAATACATCAACCGCCTGGACAATTACGACGCCCCAGATATTGCTAACATTGCCATCAGCAGTGAGCTGTTCGAGGAGGCCTTTGCTATCTTCAGAAAGTTTGATGTCAACACCTCTGCAGTTCAGGTATATGGTGCTAAATAAACAAATCATTGAGCCAAACGCAACAAATTTATCTTGTGTTGTGGTTTAACCAGCAAGGTTGTGTCCAGTAAATTGGTTCCCTTTTTGTCTACATTTACCACTCTGCCAGAACAAAATTAACTGGTTATTAACCGGTTACCAGCGTTTTAAATAATTTTTTTACGCCGGAACAATTGAAAGGGATTTCGTTCCTATTTTTGGTTACATTCTGCAAAATATGTTGTTTGTTTTAGTTTTCGTTCCCTGAACTGCTTTTACTCCCCAGCAATAACTGGTGATGGACATGTATATCAGCCACATGATAAATCGGCCGTATATATAGCAATTTTTTTATTTTCGCATCGGCCGATAACTGTGCCCATTGGCCAGTTAACAGAAGTGTTGGCTCTCCCTTGGATCAGTTCCATAACCTTACATTATCTTACCTTAAGGATGACCAAGACATTTGTGAATTTAAATAGTTTGTGTAAGAAAAGATTACATTTCTTGTGAACATCTCAGTTGCTATAATTAAAATGTATTAGCCTTAATCATATTTATTGGCCATCCTGCTCTGTAGTTATCATATCGGTCAACCACTAATAATTAACTACTTCTAAAAAAAACTATGAATTAAGTAAAACCACCTCATCGCCACCATCTCTCAATATAGATGAATGCTTATAACTGGCTTTTACCCTCTGTCCTCTCATCCGCAGGTTCTGATTGAACACATTGGTAATTTGGATCGGGCGTATGAGTTTGCTGAGCGCTGTAATGAACCTGCAGTGTGGAGTCAGCTGGCTAAGGCTCAGCTGCAGAAGGGTCTGGTCAAAGAAGCCATTGACTCCTACATCAAGGCTGATGACCCCTCTGCTTACATGGAGGTGGTTCAGGCTGCTGACCAGAGTGGTATGGGCTCTTCAGTTTAAATTTATTTTTCAGGTAATTAATAATGGACATTATTCTCTGATTCTGTATTGGTTAATTCTGTTTCCCACCTCAGGTAACTGGGAGGACCTGGTGAAGTTTCTACAGATGGCCAGAAAGAAGGCCAGGGAGTCATATGTGGAGACTGAGCTGATCTTTGCACTGGCCAAAACCAACCGTCTCGCCGAACTGGAGGAGTTTATAAATGGGCCAAATAATGCACACATACAGCAGGTAATGATGATATCATTCCTATAGGCTTCTGTCAGAAGAGAGTAATAATTGAACAGATTAAACTAGGGTTTAAGAGACATTTTCATTCTGTTGATAAGCACTGTTGATGTCAGCATGAAGCAGTTGCTCCAACTTAGCTTATACTTTTATATATTACTGAGAGGCGGCTGATTAAGAGTGTTGATATTGTTTAGCTATCACAAGAACCATGAAATGTACAATTCACTTTTTATTTTTGGTCATAGGTTGGTGATCGTTGCTATGATGAGAAGATGTATGAGGCAGCCAAGCTTCTCTACAATAACGTCTCAAACTTTGGCCGCTTGGCTTCCACTCTGGTTCACCTGGGCGAGTATCAGGCCGCTGTGGATGGTGCCCGAAAGGCTAACAGCACCCGCACATGGAAGGAGGTGAGATCATTAAACCTAGACTAAGGAAACAGAGTAATCAGTAAAATTGTTTTCATTTCAGTAAGGCACCCAACTGAGATAAATGCCCCCTACTTGAAATTGTAATGTGTTTGTAGGTGTGCTTTGCATGCGTGGATGGAAAAGAGTTCAGACTGGCTCAGATGTGTGGCCTTCACATTGTGGTCCATGCTGATGAACTTGAAGAGCTCATCAACTTCTACCAGGCAAGTCTGAACCTCCAAAACATATTCTTCAACTAGCATATCTTCCTTTTGAGGCTAAGAGTGAGACCAGATAGATAGATAATAAATAAATAAATAAATATATATATATATATATATATATATATATATATATATATATATATATATATATATATATATATATATATATATATATATATTTATATTTATTTTTTTTTTTATTTTTTTTTTTTTCCTATATTGAAATTGAGATCTTATGCATTTTATGTGTTGTCTTTAGGACCATGGGTACTTTGAGGAGCTGATCACCATGCTGGAGGCAGCGCTAGGGTTGGAGCGTGCTCACATGGGCATGTTCACCGAGTTGGCCATCCTGTATTCTAAATTTAAACCACAGAAAATGAGGGAACACCTGGAACTCTTCTGGTCCAGAGTCAACATTCCAAAGGTACACAACCGTTCAGTCTTTTGTGCTATACTAAAGATAACCGTTATTGTTGATCATTTGTTATTGATAATTCTCTTTACTTTCAGATGTTTTGCTACAGACTACAATTTAAAAGCAGTTAATCAGACTTAAAAGAACTTTATTTGTTTTTCTTTCTTAAACCACTTTGATCTTGACTTGAAAATAGCTTTTGATGCTGATATATCATTAAAAATAAAAGTTATACATTAATCAGACTTCAAGCTTTCATGTTTCATTTCATTTGCCTTTGAAATTTAATTGTCCCTTGCTCAGCTCTGTCAAACGGCAGAACATATATTGTTGTGCTTAAGAGAGCAGTTAATTTCCCCTCCCATCGTCCCCCTCCAGCTATAATTTAGTTTAGTGTGTAAGCAGATATTCTAAAAGGGATGAACTGAGTATCATCATTTCTGATGCACAGATGTTACAAAGTCTGTCTGATCTAATCATCTTTCCATCTCCTTTCTTTATTGCTTTCTGCTCTTCTTTCTTTCCTTGAAACAGGTGCTTAGGGCAGCAGAGCAGGCTCACCTGTGGGCAGAGCTTGTGTTTCTCTATGACAAATATGAAGAGTTTGACAACGCCATCATCACCATGATGAGCCATCCCTCAGATGCCTGGAAAGAAGGACAGTTCAAGGACATCATCACAAAGGTAAAGGTCAAGTGCTTTTCGGAATGCCTCTCTGTCTCACTGATGTCATCAATCCTACGGTTGAGCTACTACATAGATAATCCAATTCACTGAATATAAAACTTGTGTAACTCTTTTTCAATAAGGCTCTATTCATTAGTTAATGCATTATGTATGATGAACAATGAACTATATATTTTTGCTGCATTTATAAATATTTGTGTTCATTAATACAAATACAATTGTCCATTGTTAGTTAATTGAGTATTAACTAATGTTAACAAATACAACTTTTGATTTTAAAAATGAATTGGTATATGTTAAAATGTAACATTAGCCAAGATTAATAAATGCTGTATAGGTGTTGTTCATTGTTAGCACATGTTAACTAATGTAGTTAACAAATAGAACCTTATTGTTAATTTTGTGGTTTGATCCTCAAATCTCAAGGAAATTCAGATTTTATTACGGTGATCCTGTTTCTTGTATTGTTTAGGTGGCCAATGTGGAACTGTACTACAAAGCAATCCAGTTTTATCTGGAGTTCAAGCCCTTGTTACTAAACGATCTGCTCATAGTTCTTTCCCCAAGACTGGATCACTCACGGGCCGTCAACTTCTTCAGCAAGGTAAAGAAACTTTCATGCTGAAAAGCTTTTGGGACAGTCACCAAGCAGTGGTTTAACATTTAACATGTTTTAATCTACACTACTTGAAAATTAGGAAGGTTTTTTCTCTTACATGCTTTTTCTTTACCCCAGGTTAAGCAGCTTCCTCTCGTGAAGCCTTACCTTCGATCAGTACAAAACCACAACAACAAGTCTGTCAATGAAGCACTTAACAACCTTTTCATCTCAGAGGAAGACTATCAGGTCAGGCATCAACTGTTATTCAATCCTTTGGTTCTGCTTGAGTATAAAGAATAATTGAATATTGCACCACAAAGTTGCACAAAAGTCACACCATAAGCATTATTAACAGTGAAAACCACCTCTATCATGTCCACAGGCGCTCAGGACATCTATAGACGCATACGATAACTTCGACAACATCTCGTTGGCCCAGCGTTTGGAGAAACACGAGCTAATCGAGTTCAGGAGGATCGCTGCTTACCTCTTCAAGGGCAACAACCGATGGAAACAGAGCGTGGAGCTGTGCAAGAAAGACAAACTCTACAAGGTGAGCAGTAGATGGATGGATGAGCAGTTGCCATCACTTCAACATGAACTCTACATCTAACACTAATTTAAGTGAGAAATGGTGCACAGATACTTGATCTTATTCATGACTGATTCATTCGTCCTCTATCCAGGATGCTATGCAGTATGCGTCTGAATCGAAGGACACCGAGCTGGCCGAGGAGCTTCTGCTGTGGTTCCTACAGGAAGACAAGAAAGAGTGTTTCGCCGCCTGCCTCTTCTCCTGCTACGACCTGCTCAGGCCTGACGTGGTTATGGAGACGGCATGGAGGCACAACATCATGGACTTTGCCATGCCTTACTTCATCCAGGTGATGAGGGAATACCTCAGCAAGGTAATGACACACCCCTAATCTAAAACGGGTAAAAATTAATATCAAATTTCCATTTGCAGACTGACCCTCCTAAAACTTATTTCTCTCTTGTGATTTTAGGTGGATAAGCTAGAGACCTCTGAGTCTTTAAGGAAAGAGGAGGAGCAGGCGACAGAGACTCAACCCATTGTTTATGGTAAATAACTGAAATCAAGTTGCTTCAATTTATCATCCCATCCCTAATGTAAATGCTATTATAAAATAATAAACTTCACATTTCTGCCTTTTTAAACCCTTCAAAAAAGGGCCCCATTCAGTTCCAATGTAAGTGCCTCACCGTAACCTTGAATTTAGCTTTTTTTTTTTAAATAAAAAGTAGGGACAGGTCAAACTTAATTTTTGTGGTAATCAACATTGACACAAATGCTGTCAATTGAGCTTAACTTTGAATATTCCTTTAAGATTAGTCACCCATGGGGAATGGGGAAATTTTTTTTGATTCCTGAAATTTGTCACAGATGGTAAAATCGTACATTGTGCACCAGGCTTTATCTTGACATCTCCTTTTCTTTAGGCACACCTCAGCTGATGCTGACAGCAGGCCCCAGTGTGGCCGTCCCCCCACAGCAGCCCTACGGCTATGGGTACACAGCAGCACCCGGGGGGTACCCCCAAGCTCCTCAGCCCCAGCCAGGTTTCGGTTATGGCATGTAAGGACATCCCACTTCCGTTTTCTCCCTCTACCTGCTGCCGCTTGGTTCGGTCCAGCATCCTTGTCTTACCTCTCCCGCAGTCCTCCACCAGTCCGACTCTACCACTTTTTGCTCCTAAAGGATTTGAGCAAATGTTTTACTTTTTTTTTTTTAAATATATATATTGTTCTTGTTTTCTTTATACCATCATGAAGGACTTTATTACTATATTGTCAGATTTCATCAAGGATTATTTTTTCACATTCCAAATATCTACTAAATTTAATTTTGTCAATTTTATCTGTCGAATTAAGGGGAATGGTGTGTGTGTACAATGAGAAGACTTGTGGGAGAAGCAAGTCAGCTTAATTAAAAATACAAACAATCTGATTTGCACTCGATGACAACCAATGTATCACTTAATTTGATGTGTCAACAGTTGTTCAGTCTGTCTGCATTTAACTGTTGTATATTCCAGGAAAGAAAATAAAGGAATGTTTGAAAGTGCAACTACCGCCTCCACAAACAAACACTAATTCATACCAGTAATTCCATAGGGGTGTGTAGCTCTCAATATATATAGTTTATTTGAAATTCATACATGCAATTTTTATTTGTTCACCTATGCAGGTTCTCCAGTTAAATTGTCTTGTCATTTTGTTATCCATATGAAAGACATTGTTGTGTAGTAACCCATGCTCATTGTGTGGACCATTTGAGGGGGGATAATAATGAAAATATATAGATATATATGCGGCTGTCCACACCTGTGTGTATTTTACTAACCTTACCTCTCTGTGCTGCAGTGTGTGTGTATGCTGATTGTTGTGATGTTTAGGTCACTGGAACCGAAGTGAGAATAGAAAGCCAATTTATCCTGCCAGTTATGTCCGATTACTTAACTCGATTGACCTTTTATTTGAAAAGAGAAATCATGAATGGAAATTTGGTAAAAAAAAATTACTTTCTCTCTGACTTAGAACTCTGTGTGTCCTATACTCTGATTTGACAGAGTTCTGATTAATCATACTCGTACTGTAGTGATCTGATTGTGCTCAAAGAACAACCCCCCCACCCCCCCATATAAATAAAGGCTTCTTGTTTATCAAGAAATATCTGGTGTAAAAGCAGCTTTACGTGCCATGTGTTCTTTTCAGACACTCCTTAGTCTTACTGGTATTTCTGTAGCTTTATATTTCCTGCCCCAACTCAAATGAAAATGTTCTCATTTACTCACCTCGTGCCACCCCAGACTTTCTTCTGCAGACCACAAATTAAGCTTTTTAGAAGATCTCTGCTTTCAAGGTCCATTCAGTGAGTGAATGGTGACCAAAACACACATAAAAGTAATGTCTTCAAAAGCTCTATGATAGGTGTGGGTGAGAAATAATCCATATTTAAGAATTTTTTTTTTCTATAAATTCTCTTTCCTGCCCGATAGGTGGTGATATACATGAATGTGTATTGCCAAAAACAAAAGAATAACGTGGAAGTGAAAGTTTACATTTATAGTAAAAAAGGGCTTGTACATTGACCTGCTTCTCACCCACATATATTCTGAATATATCGATTTAACTATGTATTGTTTTATGCTGCCTTTACATGCTTTCTGGACCTTTGAAGTTCTGGCCATCATTAACTTGCATTGAATGGACAAACAGAGCTGAGAAATTCTTTGTTCTGCAGAAGAAAGTCATACACATCTGAGATGGCATGAGTGCAAGTAAATGAGATAATTAAAATTGAGTGAACTATTCCTTTTATACTCAACACTGACTTCATAAGACAACATTTTGAAATGCTCTCGGTTTATTTAATAGTATGGTCAGTAAAATGTTCATGTTGGCAAAGGCATAAGTGGCTATCCACTTCAAAAAGCAGGTAATTTATCTCCAAGTTTACCAAAAATGTGTATTTTACTCCATTGGGTACCAGGGGTGTGTTTTGGATATATAAATGAGATTACCAAATAGCCCCTTTCTGTACATATACTTATGACAAAACAAATGTACTCCTGTTCAATGATGAACTGTTTACTTAAAAATAAATGGTCAAATTATAAATTAACCTGTGTCATTTTAACCCTTCACTCCCATTGCATCTTCCTGCTTTGTATAAAAACTACAATATCTAGGATTGGTCAAAACTGTCCACCTTCATGACAACTTTGGTCCCATTTTAGTCCAATAGCTGCTTTATTCTACGATATTTGGTATCATTTAATATAGTTTTAGGTGTCCGGTCACTTTGTCAATGAGATCTGCTGGTCCGGGTCCCACACCAAGCACAGTCTGTGACCCTGGTGCGATTTGGGTTCTTCCAGCATCTTGGATCAAACTGACCGGCAGCCCAACCACTTTAGCATGGGTCAGCAGCTCGAGCAAACAGTCCTCATCTGGAGCCTTCACCACCACTTTCGGCTGTCCGCAGTACTCCCATTGTTTCAGGAGCTCTGGGTTTCTGCGCTGGACTTGTTTGTATGCAGACACTGCAGCGTGAGAGCACTGGGCAGCCACTTTGCCCTTGCCCATCTTCAGATCTGTTCGGACAACCAAGATCATTTTGAATTCTCCGCTCTCGCCCATCACGCTGCTCTCACTGCCACCGCCACTGCTGTTTCCTAAAGCTGCCTTCGTATTGTGGGATGATCTACCAAACTGCCCACAAAGGTGCCACCCAAGCAAGATCCCACAGCCCACACCCGCCAGTATACCAAAACCAACAGATCCAAATAGAGTCTCCATCCTGAAATCTGATTTAAGACAAAGATTAGTGATGTTAATTCAGTTCTCTACCCTTAGAAAAGTTTACCATGATTCTAACTGTTATAGATTGTAGAATAAATCTGCAGTGATTTGGGATTATCCACCATGGTCATAAATATTTGAAGATTCTAAAGGAAATCCTGTATTAAATTACAATTATATAGGAGTCACAATTGCAATGGGATTGCATTATTTTGGCATAACTACCATTACAAAACATTATCATGGCAATACCATGGTGCAGTGATGGAATCAGATGACAATACTACCATACAACACTGATATAAATACACCTTGGTAGTAAATGATTACCGTAATTATTATGGTACTGCAAAATACTATGAAGAATACCAAGGTACTATCATGGTATACTTCCAAAAACAATGGCAGTATCATTGTAAATTTTATTGTATGTACATGACCTGCAGCTTGCAGTATGTAAATAATCATCCATTTTCAAAAGGTAGTTCACCCAAAAATGAAAATTCTCACCATTTACTCACCCTCATGCCATCCTAGATGTGAATGACTTAATTTCTTCAGCAGAACACAAAGATTTTTTGAAAAATATCTCAGCTCTATAGGTCTAAACAATGCAAGTGAATAGTGATCAGACCTTTGTAGCTCAAAAAATAAATCACAAATGAAACAGAAGTAAACCATATCTTCAGAAGCAATATAATATGTGAAGGTGTGAAACAGAACAATATTTAAGTCCTTTTAAACTCTAAATTTTCAGCTGAATTTCAGACGTGAAAGTGAGACTCAACAGGCCCACATGTGACTTTCAGGTGTAAAAGTGAAAGAGGGGATTTAGAAATTAAATTACATTTTTATATTTTTCTCACCCACACCTATTATTTCGCTTCTGAAGATGTGGATTTAAACACTGGAGTCACACAGATTACTTTTGTTTCCTTTATATGATTTTTGGAGCTACAAAGGTCTGAACACTATTCACTTTCATTGTTTAGACCAACAGAGCTGAATTATTCTTCTAAAAATCGTTGTTTGTGTTCAGCAGAAGAAAGTCATAGACATCTGGGATCGCATGAGGTAAATGATGAGAAATGTTCAATTTGTGGTCAACTATCCCTTTAAGATACGTACATTCTGAATAATGAATCACCCTCTGCACATACACAGATCTAAGATTCCTGAATCATTTGACTATGATTTTAACAGGCTTGACTATCCAAGCTAAAACGTGTTCAGAGCTTTTAAAATGACATAAACCAGTAAGGTTGAACCGGTTTACATCGAAATCTAATTTAAAAAAATACACATACAACAAATGTGTATACATTTGCTAAAATTTCCAAACCTTTGAAATCAAACTCACCAGCTATAAAAAATTATTAGCAGCCTGAAGTTTCCTGCAAATTCCCCACACGAGCCGCTTCTTCACGCAGTCGCTTAACGATGACGTCACGTGTTTAAAGAAAGAACCGCGTTATTAAAAATATGCACAAATGATGCACTGTCTCAATTTTAATAGCATGACACATAATGTCACCGTGCTGCCCACTTGCGTGACTTTTAAAGTCAAAACAACAATCAAGACGTTCAAATGGATTAAAATGTGCTCAGATTTCTGATATCTATAATTGAAGACAACCTTCCAAATATAATAGAACAGATTATATTGATCATTAGCCTAAGAAAGTAAAATCCATGCCTTTCTCCAATAAACTTTTCTTCATAACTTGTGATGTATATTTGACGTGTAGGTTACGCAGGTAGGTGTAATTAAAAAAAAAAACCATATAATCAGTTTATTTGTTTATTTGAGCTGCATCACGGCAATCACAAATCTTCAATTAAACCGTCGACAATGGGTTTAATTGACGATTTGGGATGACCGTGGTGCTGCTCAAATAAATGCATTTTAAATATGCGTCAGCAGGGATTAAAACATTTTAGTATTTACAAAGACGAAATAAAAGTGAGTAGTTTCACCCTGGTAGCATAGCTCGCGAGGCTGGAGCACTCCGCTGAGGAAGTCGCCACAGCAACGCTAGGCTACTGGAGTTCTGCCGCTTCTGTTATCGCTCATTATCAATCACTTTAATACAGATTTACATTTTACAAATATACGTAAATAAACCTATGTGTTTTTTTTTTTTTTTAAGTCATTAAAATAGTTGGCGTTTGGTGAACTGTGCTGAGGCGCCAAAAGAAGATTTAGGCCGCGAGACAAACATATTGAGTCCTGAAAATAACGAATTAAATTATTTTTGTGCTTAAATTTCGGTCTGTTCCTCTTATGTATAGCATCAGAAGACCTAGATTAGAATATACAGTAGCACACAATTCAAATGGACTAGCATAAATGAAAAGTTCACCCAAAAATGAAAATTCTCTCATCATTTACTCATCCGTGGCATCCCAGATGTGGCTTTATTTCTTCTGTTGAACAACAAAGATTTTTACAAGAATATTTCAGCTCTGCAGGTCCATACAGTGCAAGTGAAAGGCGGCCAGAACATTGAAGCTTCAAAAAGCACATAAAGGCAGCTTAAAAGTAACCCATATGACTTTAGTGGTTCTATCCATGTCTTCTGAAGAAATATGACAGATGTGGGTAAAGAAACAGATAAAAATGTAAGTCCTTTTTACAATAAATATCCTTTGACCAGCCCTGACCAGTATGTATGGAGAAGAGCTATGTAAAGATTCTTAAAAAATTATCTCAGCTGATTCGGTCTGGAACGGCATAAAGGTGAGTTACAAATAATGACAATATTTTGACAATATGATGATAATAACACTTTCTATTAACTATTATTTTAAATAATATATGCACCATCCACAGTTTTCCTGACCAACCAATAGGCGGTGCCATGATGATTCTTATTTCCATTAGACTGTTTTCTAGTTTTGGACTTCACAAAAAGCTATATAAAAATAGGCTAACTATTTGAGCATTCCAGAATGTGAATAACAACCATTTTAAGTGATACCAGCCTAAAAAACTTGCCTTATTTTAAGCCTACCATCAGAATTTAAACTCCCTAATCTAATGTATCTTCTTTCATATATCAAATACTTTTAAAAGAGGCACATTTTTTTATTTTTGCATTAAAAGCGCCTTTTTCACTCTCAAATGGCTGCGAGCGCTGTCCTTTCCCTCACTCTCTTTCTTTCACGTGCACACAGAGACACCCTTTTTCTGCAGAGTGCATACCTTGTTGATGCTTTATAACGAGACCATCAAGCATCTGTATGGCTCTGCGTTAATGTGTAATAGACTAGTAGAAATGTCAGACGCTAGAAATGTATCAAGAATCATAATTATCGCGGTTATGCAAAATAATTTATCACGTCCATCGATGATAGCCCTCTCTCCCGTGCACACACGAGCAAACAGAGCACTCGAAGAGAGCGCGCGCATCCATGGTGTGAGAAATGCAAAATTATAAATATAAGACAATTATTTCTGGGAACGTGCATTGCATAACCTTTACATATGCTGTATGTCTAGACATACAGTATTTAAGTAGAGGGGTTCTTCAAGGTAAAACGTTAGGAACCACTGGTCTGGCTCATATTTTCATAGAAAAAACAATTGAAAAAAAAAAAAAAAAACCCAGCATATATAGATGCAGAATTGCTTCTCTCTGGTAGTTTATGTCATATAAAATAAATGAACAACTTTCATGAATACCATTTAGCATTATTACGTTATACAATGCTTAATAGACAGTTAAAACTGAAAATACATTAATGCAGTAATTAATGCTGCACACAAGACTTTCACCTACTGTTGCACTTGTGTACGTGGTAGTGTGACAATAAAGTGATTTGATTTGATTTTTGATTTGATAATGTCCTGAAAGTTTGATTTGAAAGATTAAAATGTTGATGAACTAGCTACTAATCTTATCATAATTATTCATACCTACAGTATATGTTTGTTAATGGCAAATGGAAGTATAAAGTGTCATCAAAATATTTTTAGATTATTAGTGGCTTAAGGAGATCCGTCAGGAAAGATGTAGTTTAGTGCTTGCCTGTAAGATTAAAAAATAATTATTTGAAAAAGTTTATAAGAGAAGAAGTCCTTGTCATGTATGAAGAATCTTTTGTTAATGAATTCTGAAGTAATTTTTAATGCATGGATGCTCCATTTTGATATGTTACCCGTTGTATTAACCTAAACACAACATTTAGTCCAGAGAATAGCTGGGATGATGGTATTGAAAGCCGAACTGAAGTCGACTGAACTGAAAAAGGATCCTTGCATATGTCCCTGATCTGTCAAGGTGTTGCAGGATATGATGCAATCCAATGTTGACTACATCATCCAAAGACCTGTTTGCTCGATAAGCAAATTGAAGGGGATCCAGAAAGAGTCCAGTGATGTCCTTCAGGTGGGCCAACATCAGTCTCTTAAATGACTTCATAACCACAGGCATTAGAGCGGCGGTCTGTAATCAAGTCCTATGATTTTGAGTTTTTTTGGGACTAGGTGATAGTGGAGTTTTTAAAGCAGCAGGGAACTTCACACTGCTTCAGTGATCTGTTCAAGATCTATGTGAAGATGAGGGCCAGCTGGTCAGCACAGGATTTTAGACAAGTAGGTAAAACACTGTATGGGCCTTGTGCTTTCCTTGTCTTTTTTTTCTGGAAGACCCAGCACACATCCTCTTCACATATCTTAAGTGCAGGTTGAGTAGCGGGGGGGGGGGGGGGGGTTGCAGGTGTTGATGTTTGTGTGAAGTGAAGTTCAGAGCTGGTGTGGGGTGTGAGACTGGGCTTTTCAAATCACAGTAAAACACATTCAGGTCGTCAGCAGGTTGTTGATTCCCTAGAGTGTTGGGGGATAGCCTCTCCACACTGATGCAGGGTTGTTTGCTGATGGGAGTGAAAACACAGGAGACTGGAAATGAAAACAAGCACCCGTTATGAATCAGAACAATTCCTCCCCCTCAAGGTTTGATAGATCAGGTTGTTTTCACTGTGTAATTTTACTCCGATCAGCCACAACATTAAAACCACCTGCCTAATATTGTTTAGGTCCCCCTCGTGCCACCAAAACAGCGCCAACCCGCATCTCAGACTAGCATTCTGAGATGCTTTTTTTCCACCACAGTTGTACAGAGTTGTTATCTGAGTTACTGTAGACTTTGTTGGTGCCAGATGGGCTGGTTTGAGTTTTTAAGTAACTGCTGATCTCCTGGGATTTTCACACACAACAGTTTCTAGAATTTATACCGAATGGTGCCAAAAAAACAAAAAACAACATCCAGTGAGTGGCAGTTCTGCAGACAGAAATGCCTTGTTGATGAGAGAGGTGAACAGAGAATGGCCAGACTGGTTTGAACTGACAAAGTCTACAGTAACTCAGTTAACCGCTCTGTACAATTGTGGTGGGAAGAATAGCATATCATAATGCTTTTCAGAGATGCAGGTTGGCACTGTTTTAAGGGGGACCTACACAATATTAGGCAGGTGGCTTTAATGTTGTGGCTGATTGGTGTACTGTATATCTAGAATGAACCTATTATCAAAATACTTTGAAAATTATAATTATTCCTGTTTATTTCTTTAAAAGTCCTAAGTACCATAGACACCCCTGTTTCAGAGGCTTTATATTATATTTATTTTATTGTGAAATTGTTTTAAATTGTCACACTAACAACATCACATGCGTTTTACTACATATAGGCTGTCTAGTGAGCTGCCTACCTAGAGAGCTTTTTAGGAGCCTCATACTCTAAGTACGCAGCTCACTAGGTTTTTAAGTCTGTGCCATAGACTTTTAATAGTTCAGGTGCATGTAGCACTAACTGCAGTACATTCTCAAACAATTAGGGCCCAATCCCTTGTCTAGGGACTTTTAATTCTATACTGTTTTGAACCCTTGAGGCCTAGCCTAATTTAAGAGTGTAAAGAAGCTTTGAAACCAGACACTGTTTTTCAGACTGAGCTCTCATGGTTTTACACCCTCTGTGTACCCCTGAGAGAGCAGGTGTACTCCGGATTGTGTAAGACTGACACACTCGGTCAACAAACTGATATTATGTCCTTCATTGTGAAATACAAGATGGTTTTACCTGCTTGCTGCTCATGATATTTATAATACATAATACCTAACCCATTCAATGTTATACCATAAAGAATATAATGCATTATAACATAATCAACATCCAATTTTATACACAGCTGTAATTTTGTAAGTGCTGTCATATAAAAGCATTATAGTGTAAACTATCGTATGAACTTGGTGATCATTTACCATTATAATGGTCTTGGCCTGCTTTAAGTGAAATGGCAAAAGCAATGTTTTCTAATAAACAGTCATACATTAACTTGTAACATACTAAACATTACAAGTCAAGCTTACTGTATACAAAAAGAAAAGAAAAGTAAATACACTTTTTGAGACATTAAGAAATTTGCCATGTAATTTTGCCCAACTAGTTGTAATTTAAGTGGAACATGGGTAATGAATTAGATAATTATATATTAGATAATAAATGTACTGAGTCTTATAAATCTTTCCTTGTTGAATTTCCCTGAAAATGTGTAGTCACTTGAGGAAAGTGATTTTACTATATGTCTGAGTTATTGTCTTTATTGGGCTGAACAGTACCATATATACAGTAAATGTATATATTTAAATGCATTTGTGCATATAAGGACATAAGCAGTTCTGAAGTGTTTATGTCTCCAAATAATATGCATAAACATTACAGTTTATTCTATATAGAGTCCATTGTAGAATCAGTTTGACTTTTTTTTAATTATTATTCTTGGATGTGTTTTGTATAAGATCTGTATGCATGCTATGTGATCAACATGCATGCTTTTTCCTCACTTGAGAGCCACTGATATGTTTAAACCTTGTAGATTGACAAGTGTTTTTCTTAATGTCTCAACATTTTGACTTGCAATATCTTATAACCACTTAAAAATCTTATGGATGTTTATAAGACATTGGTTTTGTCACTTTTCTTAAAGCATACCTATTACATAGTACTTATACTGTATATAATACATTACAACTTCTGAAGATAAAATGTTATATTGGTCGTGTTATAATGCATTATTATAATTTCATTGTTCTTTTTAAGCTATAAGCATGAATAAGAAAGTAAGGATTTTAATATATTGTATGTGTAGTTACAAGTAATTATTGAAAGATAGAATATACTGTATATTATAAGTTGTATTATGAGGCATAACAAATGCATTCTAATGAATTTATAATGAATTTAAAGTGCATTATAAATATGGGCTTCATAGAAAGTTTTACCAGTGCTTTGTTTCACTAACAAAAGAAAAAGAGAGGTGTTTAAAGATTAAAACAGACTGCCATCAAAGCATTTGCACAGAAATGTACCTTCCACTTAGATGGGACTGCCATCAAAACATTTTTGTTCCTCTGGTGTCAAAACTCTACAGTGCTTACCCAGGCTATTTTTGATGAGTTTGTGGTTGGCCTCAGGTTTTTTTTTTGTGTGTAGTGGGTAACTGGAATGAGAGTCTTTATATAGACTGTCATGCTGTTGGCCTATTAAGTGTGTGTGTGTGTGTGTGTGTGTGTGTGTGTGTGTGTGTGTGTGTGTGTGTGAGAGAGAGAGAGAGAGAGAGAGAGAGAGAGAGATATCACCAGAGGATCGTTAAGCGCACAAACACTCGTTCTGCTTGTGGATTGTCCACATACATCCACAATTGCCAGTTTTCCTGGAAAAAAAACAGAACAAAAAACTTATCAGCACTGCAAGTGAAGTGTATCTGTAACAAGTAATAGATACCCTAACAATTAAAATTCTGTAATCATTTACTCGCTCTCATTTTGTTCCAAACCTGTAAGATTTTGTTTCTTTTCTGTAGGATGCAGGATAATTTTACCAGAATCTCAGAGGTGCTCTTTTTCATACAATGACAAAAAAGCACCATATACAGTAAGTAGACCATACGATACATGCATCATATTCCATGTCTTCTGAAGACATGCGACTATTCACTATAAATGTTCACCTCCTCAGTTGCTCTCAAATCTTACTAATGCATATGCATATCACAATATGGTGTGTGAATGTCACAATATCATATGTGACATCAATGATCCCAGATACATTGGTTACTGTGTGTCTTATGACTATATCATGACACAATATATTTGAATTTGAGCATATGCAAATTAGATTTGAGAGCTTGGGTGGAGGGGAAGATTTTCAGTGAATAACAGTTTAAATTTTGGTCACTGCCACAAAAAGCTGTTGAATGTCTATCGAGCACACAAGTCATATGGACAACGTTATGGTGTTTTTTGTTTTTTGTTTTTTTTTTGTCATTTGAAGCTTGTAAGACCTTGGTCACTATCCACTTACATGGTGAAAATTCAGCATGAACATTCTGCCTCCACAGAAGAATAGAAATCATACAGAGTTGGAAAGACATGAGGGTGAGTAGCATATGATCATTTTGGAAATCTCTTTAATGACAATGGTTACATGTTTATTTTCCAAACTGGAAAAATTATTGAAATGCACAGGCAGATTCGTTGGTGTTAGCTTTACACAATGTGGTTGGCACTGTGATGTCACTGGAAGTGCAGAGGGTCATATCTCTGGGTTATGTACTGGTCTGATTGGGTTACAGTAATCTGCAAAACACAGCAGAGAACTGCAGCCCCCAGAGTGATCAGAGGCAAAGAAGACTGAGAGAGGACAGAAATTTTTTTGAATGCAGACTCTCTCTCTTTGTCTTCTTTCCTCTTCTCTCCCTCTTAATTTGAGTCAAAAGACATTTTAAACATTATGATTTTCTCTCTATGTCTGTCCCTCAGGTGCTTGAATATCTATAATGAGATGGCTAAAAATGGGACAGAGTAAAGGTTTCTTAAATTACAGTGGGACTGTGGGACCGGCACAATCAGAACTCTAGAAAGACAGGTCAGCCCTGCAGGCTTTCTTTGAATGTACTCACTGAATTAATTGATATCCCAAGTGTATGACTTTCTTTCTTCACTAGAACACATTTGAAGAAAAACAAAAGAGAAATCACCATTCACTTGCATTTTAAGGACCTACTGAGCTAAGATATTTTTCTGTTTCTCTTCAAATGTGTTCTGGTGAAGAAAGAAAGTTTCATTTTTGGGTGAACTATCCCTTTAATATACAGGACTGCTGATGGAACTGTATCTGTATGGAACTGTGTGCAATGAATTAGAGGAATAGAAATATGGAGTTACATTCTTGTTTTGTGCATTAACTGCATCCTTATGGAATTATAGGCATATTTCTATTATGGTGACATGCTCCTTTTAAACGCAAAGAAATGGTGATTCTCAATAGTATTTTGATGTAGGCTCTGTTAAATTATAGAAGACTGTAACTATTATTGATAATTTAATCTACTAACACACCAATTATGGCTAGTATTAACAGTGATTGTATTGGCATGCACTTCACTTCCACTGGTAAATTTTGCTGTAAAAAATGTTTATAAATTTATTGAAACATGGAAAAATTAACCCAAAGATATTTCTTAATTCAAATTACAATTTAAACTAAACGAAAATATAATCAAAATAGCAAAGTTTTATTTTCATAAAATGGCTATATTATCACTATATTATCAGAGTTTGGAGATTTATTACCTTTATTACCACCTGCTCATGGAATCTCCAAATTGCAAATGTAGGAACTTAAATTAGACTTTGCGGTGAAAACGTACATGGTTCTGAAACATCTTAGCGCAATTACCTATTTCTCAGGAAAATAGCAAATGGCACTTTCTGCCAATTCAGTAACATAAAATACGCCCACAGTTTGTGTGCATACACCCACAGATAGCACGAAAACTCATGCTTTGCGCTGGCACGGCACTCAAAAATTGTTCTTAGAATGAGCGCTCTCATGAACATTGGATAAAACGTAGAGCAGGTCATTGTGCGTAGCGCTGTGCACTCACAAGAATAGAACTTGTTAAGTACTTTTTGTCTGATTTTTACATATTGTTTTGGGCTTCAAATCAAAGTTTGTAATGTTGTGATTCTGCACGGATCAGTTTGGTGTGGTTCATGGCTTAGAAACTTTTATGAAGGATTTAATGATATCCCTATGGGAAAAATAAATGGGAAAAATAATTTTGGAACCAAGTTGGCTGAAAAATGTGTGGGCACTGTTGCACTCTATTGGGACTGTAGTGTGCCAAAGTTACAAAATCACCCCTTCTAAATAATTAAAAGAAAAACAACCTGATACTTGTCATTTTAGAATCATTATTAACAGAGCAATATAAAGCATGTCAAGGCCTCATCTCAATCTTGTTAAATATCCTACAGCGTTTCTCACAAATTAAGAATGACAGCTAATTGCAAGTTAGAGTCTTTGCCAAGTGTGCTCTGTGTTTATTAAAATCCCTTGAGATTATTGTAATAGATCTTATTTGCATTCTGTTGAAAAGGCTTGAACGGGCTTAGGTGAATAAGACTGTTCTTACGAAACAGCCTTGGATATGTAATACCAGTAGTTAAACACTTAGAGCCAGGGGCTTCAGCGTGGTTTCCTCCCACACATCTGAATGTGAGTGTGTGCTCTACGTGCACTTCGAGAGCATGTTCTGTTCAAGTTGCCCACTTTAATGTTTGCATGGTGTAATGCACACAACAACATTGTAATTACTGTACAATCACCCTAACTACACATATAATGCAAAATCTTCTTACCGCCCGTCTATTTTTCACTCGGAGGATGATAATGTGCAGCTTTAATTGCACTTGAACTGACGAGTTTGCACGGAAAAACACATCTTTTATGCAAGAAAGTTGAGTCGTCTCTCAGCATGGGAGCTTTAAATCAGGCGAGCTGCTATGACTCGTAAGACTAACATGGAAATTATTTTATAATGACTAAGCCTGACATTCCCGGACCAGGCGTCTGACTTTGGCTTTTCCTAAACTACAGCTTTCAGTTGATGCACATGACTTCTATAAAAAAAAATAAAAAAAAACACTGTCCTGATGATGATCTCATTGGATCTTTAATATCAAACAGATAGTGATAGTACACTGGTGTGTGTGTATTATGCCTTGTTAATCCAGAGATATGTTTTTTTTTTTAATTACATTTTTATTTATTCATGTAGCAGATGCTTTTATCTAAAGCGTCTTACAAGAGGAATACTACATCATACGTTATTTAACCTAAGGGGACAGTAACATTAGAAGATCAAAGTTTCAAAGTTGTCCTGAAAAATAAATGCTAGTACAGAAAAGTAGGTGCAGAGCAACATTAAAAGATTAGGCTACAGTAGTTTAGAAGATGTGTTAATTGTTGTGGATCAAGTTTGAACCAACCTGTTCTCATGACAAGTTGTAATAATCAGTAAGAAACAGCAAGTTTCGGAATCGTACAAGTTTTACTCCCCCAGAGAAAAATAAATGAACCAATTAACAATATTATTAAAATTGTTCCTTAGTTTAACCCCTCACACAAACCCTAAACCTAACCCTTGAATGTATTTTTGTATACAGTATACTATATATCAATGTAGCTTTACCTTGCTGTCATTGTTCTGTTGCTTCTTTGCAAATAATTAGTTTATTTAATCACAAAACCCCAAAGTAGAAGCAAAGCCAAAAGCAGATGGCTAAAAGTGCAGTTATATTGTTTTGTTTGCATGTTAAGACTTTTGCACACTCTTCATGTATTTCTTCCATCTCCTCGCTTTGTGGTGAGGAATGGTCTTCTCACTGTTGCTGCTATTCCTTGTTCCTCTTTATTGATGTCTCCACTGAGTCGGCACATCAGAAGGTGAAGCTGAGTCTGTTATGTAACAGTTATGAAATCTTTCTAGCTCTTTTTAGACTGGTAATGGAACACTCAGATTACTTTGTGCATAAAGATAGTCTTGTACTGACATTTATAAAACCATAATTTATGCTACTGAGATGTTATATATTTTTATTCTTATTTCCCAGATTTATTGTAATTTATTGTTTTTGAAAGTGGTTGCATAATGTCCTCTCTAGCTCTGTATAAAACATGCCCTGCCTCTTCAGAACAAACTCCTTTCATTATAACTTAACCAATTTTGACCCCAGTGATGGGTGACAGATGAATCTGCACAATTTATACCTTGTATATACCTTCTACCTTCATTCTTTAGAAACATTACATATGCCTTTGGGGCATATAAACAAATGAAAAAAAAAAAAAGATTTTATTTTTGCCAGCATAAAGTTTTTGAGAGCAAACAAACATGTAGACATGTAAGAACATGTTTAATTGTGTATTCAAACCCTAGATTTGATAAAAACCTTCAATACAAACTACACCGTTACCAAACACCTAAATCCAACTGTAACCTTTCAGGAATAGTTCAACCTTCAAATAATGTCATCATTTTCAAACCTGTATGATTTTCTTTATTCAGCGGAACATTGCCTTAAAGGGATAGTTCACCCAAAAATGAAAAGTCTGTCATCATGTAGTCGCACTCATTTTGTAAAAAATCTTCTGTGAAACACAAAATCTTCTGTGAAACACAAAAGGGAGATGTAAAGGCCTGGCATACTTGATGAAGTATGAATATGAAGTTGAAGAACGAACGGCTGTGATGTCATTTAGAACCATATCTGTCTAAAACAAAGGTGAGTTATTTTTGGTGGTTCGATACAACTCGCCAGCGCTAACTTTCCACCCTTATCATCATTCATTTGTCTGTGTTCTACCCATTAACAATCTTTTTTACAACCATTTTTTTATCAGTGCCATCATAAAAATACAATAACAAATGGTGACCGGCACACAATATAGCATGTTACCATATTAGTGTCATGAATGCAGAATGTAAACATGACAAATTACACATTATCTAGTCTACTGCATATATATATTACTTTACATCATCATTGAGTGGTTAAAAAAAGCATCTTTTACTGGTGTCGCATGAATTCTACTCAGAATAAGGCAAGAAGTCATTGCTAACACATTTTAATGTCACATTAAGTTTTACAAGTAGCCTTGTGCATCCTCATTTTTAAATGCTCCTCTGAACGCCTCCCACTGCGGCTGTGTCTGAATGTTCACAAATACCATTGCTTAGCTGTTTTGGAAATTTTTTTGGGCTCTGAGTGAAGAACTTCTCCATGAGTATGCTGGGGAGAAAGGCAGCCTCTGTCACCATTCACATTCATTGTATGGAAAAAAGATGCAATGAAAGTGAATGATGACTGAGATTCATATATTACTATTTTCATGTCCGTTTGTGTTCCACGGACAAAAGGTGAACTATCACTTTAATGATGGCAATGAGATATCTGAAACGCAGTGGGCATAGAGAGCAGAGGAACTTTATTTATCCTTCTGTTTGCCTGGAATTCCAGTGACGCAGCTCTCTAGCCCTCTTCCAGAAACCCTCCAATGCTTCCATTATGATCGGAACCCACAAGTTTGAGTATGAGTGCACAAAAACCTGCCCCCTTTCACCAACAGAAGGAAGGGAGAGATCAGCCAGATCGGAAAAAATGTATTCTTAAATTTGCTCTTTCATAATATTTTCACTTAATTGAGTCCTTATTTATGTTTCATGTAAGTGTAAACTTTGTCTCAGCAGTTTCTCCTAAAATTTCTTTGGAGAAATGAATATAAAAAATTTAGACAATTGTTGACAAACAGTAAAAGTATAGCGCTTATACACTTGATTTAGGTAGCATAGCTGAGGTCATTTGGTTTAGGAAGAATTTGATGAGAAATATTTGAATTTGTATTTAAATCTCTAACATTTGGTTGCAGACTTTAGGATCATGGCAAATCTAAACACACTTTGAGACATTGATTACTAGTAGATCTCTTCTAAAACCCGTGTGTAGACACATTACTAGGGAGTTCTTCTCAGAAGAGCAATCTGAGAAACAGGAAATAATGCTTGAGTCTCCATTTGGTCTCAATTTAGTCTCATCACTGTCTAGGATGTCTTTTGTGCTTGAAATAATTTGATGAGAAATCTCATGTTTTGATTGAAAACTTAAAGACTGGCAATCTCTTCTCAAGAGCAATATCAGAGAAACAGGAGACATAAGCAAGAGTCTCCGTTTGCTTTCCATTTAATCTCATTGCTCTGTAGGAGAAGCAATAGAGATATTAAATATATGCCATTCATGCTAGGAAGATTTTGATAATGTCATATTGAAATCTCAGATTTGATTGCAAACTCTGCCAGTCTTTGGTGACTGAGCACTGTTTGAGACATTATCAAGATCTCCTCTGAATCTCCAGAGGAGACGTGAGATATAACTAGGTATTTTTCTAAAGAGCAGCATCTGAGAAACAGAAAACGTACTGTGAGCAAGAGTCTCCATGTGTTCTCCATTTAATCTCATTGCTGCCTAGGAGAAACAATTGAGATATATTTTGTGTTTAGAAGATTTTTATGAGAAATTTTGATATGGGTTTCTGGCAATCTTTGGGATCTGAGCACAGTGTAGACATGATTGAGATAACCAATGAAACTCCATTGAAGACATGTAAGATTGCAAGGCTAGAGGAGATGCATTCAAGTATTATTAGGGAGTATTACAAGAGAAAAATCTGAGGAACAGGAGACATAAGCATGAGTCTCATTTTTGCTCTCTATTTACTCTCACAGCTGTCTAGGAGAAACAAATGAGATATGAACGACATCTCATTTGTGCTTGAAATAATTAATGAGAAATTTTCATATTGAAAGCTTAGGTTCAGAAACGTTGAGATTCTGGCAATCACTGGGATCTGAGCATAGTCTGAGACAGAGTTGAGAATTATCTCCTCTGAAACTCCAGAAGAGACATGTGAGAGATCACTAAGGTCTTACATCATATAAACAAGAGTCTCCATTTGCTCTTCAGTTAATCTCATAACAATTGAGACTCTTGTCATTGTTCTTACCTATAGAGAGTGATATGGAGAAAAAAGGAAATTAAATAAAAGATGCAGAATGAAGTGAAATAAATAGAGAGAACAGGAAAGAATTAAGAATCTGTGAGCAACAGAATGAGACAGGGCGTGAATGAGAGAGAGAGATAGAGAGGGAGAGAGGGAAAGATAGAGAGGCAGGAAGAACTTGATGCCCCTGGTTGGTGTTGTGTAAGACTTGGCTGGCTGTAGCAGAATAACACTCTTATTCTCTCAGTGCTTTGAACTCTGGTACCCTATCCAGCTCCGACCAGCCCTCTCTGCAACAGCAAGACCACCCCCCCCCCCCCCCCCCCCCCCACCCCTCTCTGTCTATTTCCTTCTCCCCTTCCCTGCTGTGTTACACCTCTCTTTCTCTTCCCTTAAGCTGTACCTCTCAGCTCCTTCTCTCATTCGTCTTTCACTTTCAGCCACATGTGGTTCTCTCTCTTCGCATATGTACTGTTCGTGGAGAAGAAGTGTATGTGGTCTGTTTCCTGGTTGGTATTCTGTCCTGTTGAACTGGGAACTGGTATGCACACCTTATTCATCTGTCTGGTAAGAACCAGTGTGTGCTTTTATAAGCAAGTGTGACTGGTGTGCATGAGTGCTCTCTGATGATTGTGATGCATCTTCCTGCTGGAGCATAACACGTATCTAAAAGCTTGTGTAACAATCCAGTGTGTTCTTGTGTTAGTGGTTGTGTAACTCAAATGTTACTTCCATGTTGCCTATGCATATGTAAACAATGTAGGTTGTTGAGACTGAAAGTGAATCCACGTGCTTGCGCATATAAGAGGATGCATGTTTGTGTCTGCTGTGAGATGGTTACATAGCAGTGTTTGAGATTTGCAGGTGTGTGTGTTGATAATATATGGTGTTTGGTTCCATGCTGTGTGTGTGTCAGAACAGCACCGTGTTTGGGATCGGTTGTCATTTCACGAGGCAATTGGAATGAACAAACCCATTGACCTGCAGTTTAGCTGAGGACACACCCCTCCCTTATGCACGCACATCCTCTCTCTCTTTCTTGCTCTCTCTCTATGTGCCCCCCCCCCCCCCCCATTCTAGTCTTTTCAGTCTTATTTTCCTCTCTTTTCCCCTCTTGTTTCACTCTATCGCTTCCATCCTCTCATTCTCCCTCCATTCCCAGTCACATTTTTTTTAATGCACAGCAGTTGTGTTTTTACTGTTTATGTTGATGAATCCACCTTTTATTTATTCATTTTTACAAATATATAGGCCTCTTTCAGAGATCTTGACAGTCTGTCCTTTCACTTTTTCAGCCTGTCACACATGTGTTTACTTCAAGCTTCTGTTGTTACACACAGGTGCTGGCATGGCCACAGATAGAAGCTTCAGAACATCTGGTAGTTTCTGGGAGGGCTAACCAAGCTCTGAATATCCATGTGCGTCACACACACTCACTACACAGTGGCTATGTTGTAGTTGGCACTGTCGCTGAACTGAAGTAGAGAAAGAATGTTCTAGAAACTTCTCTTGGAAAGAGAACTTTCCTGCCCTAAATGTAATCTGAGGACTTTCCTACCCTAAATGTAATCTGAGGAGAGTTTGTGTCTAATTATTTTTTTTATTTTTTTTTTTCAAATGTTTGGCATGTTGTTATAAGATTGTTTTCTTGTTGGAGCTTTGGCGCCATCTAGTGGTTAGATGTGATCATATAGCAGTTAAACCCAATGAACTCTCGATGTATTGAGGTTTACCTGGAAATGATTAATTAAGCGGAACTCTGCGGTGGTCTTGTAGTACGTCATAGGCTTTCATTAACAGTGACTTAAAGCCTTATCTGATTACAGACTGCAATTTTAGTCATATAATTTGTAAACAGTACCAGATTACGGTAGCTCTGTAGATTACTTCTGAATTGTAATCTGGTACTGCTTGCAAATTATATGACTAAAATTGCAGTCTGTAACAATCTATTGTATTACAATTTAAGGTAATCTAATCTGATTGCTTTTGGATTACTTTAGGATTACTTCTGACATTTCTTGTTTGTTTGATGTCACATGCATTTGAGTTGGATAAACTTTAGCCATTTTGACAAAATATGAGCATTGGATTAAAATATGAAAATTGATATTATAATTTTTTTGTATTTGTTTTACTTGCTATTTGAATGTTTTTGAGTTGTCGAAAGAATCAGACCAGTTACTGTATATTTGTGAATTAATTGATCACAATGATCCCCCCATCCAAAGATATCAATAAATTAATGAGAATTTATTGCCTTTGCTTGATTAATATGTAAACAAATAATCCATAACAGACTTATACATACGTCATACACAGCTCAGAGTCATTACACAGAATTTTATGAATTGACTACAATTTAGTTGTTTCCGCCCCTCCCTATACTATTTTTTCCTTCAACTGCACTTGATGTCCAGCAGATGGAACCATAGACCAATGTGAATTCTTGGTGCTGCTGACGTCACTAAATAGCCTATAAACGTTATCTTATAGCCAAAAGGTTAGTTTCTGGTAAGGGCCCTGCATTGAGTTTAAGACATTAACAGGTTCCTGTAGTGACTTGAAACTATAAAAGGAGGCTTGCTGTGATTTCATATGATGGACATGTTTTGAACCTTTCCTGACAAAGAACACATTTTTGTGTTGTGTGAGGTCTTCACATCTTTGCTTATATAAGCTGTGTGTATATTATATATTTTGTGTCTATAATTTAGATATAATATTTATAATTTTTTTGTTTTATAGCTATAATTTTATTATTATTATTATTATTATTATTATTATTCAAAACTGTCAAGAAACAACAGTCATTTCAACCCCTGAATCAGAAAAAAGTTGTATTTTGCATAAAGAAAAAGTTCCTGTTGCTAGAACAAGTCGTAAGATTTTTTCTGTTCTTTTTTATGGAAATTAAGCACATTTTCACCCCATCCCCCAATTCTCTGTAGCCTACAAATGTAATGTAAAAAAAAAAAAATCATGTTTTCATTACTGTAATTTGAAAAAATAATATGTTATGAAAATTCTAAAGTACATTTTGCAAGTAATACATCATGGCATTATTTGTTTTACTGAATTTAATTTATGCTGATTTTAATTATAAGAAAATAATTCTCCAAACAGGATGATTTGAATTTCTGTAACACAGTAAGGGAAATCTGATTAAGGCAATGTGTTTAATTGTCATGAAAAAAAAATCACAATGTAAATAATTCTAATTCTCCTAAAAATAGCAATAAATATTTATAGCAAAATATGATTTTTTTTATTTATTTTTTTTTATTCTGTGGTGAAATATGATCTGAACTCCGTGGAATTTTTTCGTTAGAAGAGCTTATTTAATGCCATTCAACTTATTTTCATAACCAATTGAATCTATTTTCTGGAACAAACAAGACTGTTTGATCCATAGTGTTTTGATCATTATTTGATTGAGGTCAATCCTTTAGAGGTTTATGGGTATAATTATGTAAAGAGGACCTGATGTTAATTTTTTCCAACTTGTGCTGTCAGTCCATAAGCAACATGGAAAGTGTACATAAAATTGTGATGAATATGTTCAATATAAATGTATGATGTTGTAAGTTTTTATGGGCCTCTAATGAATGACAGGTGACCCTATCACCAGTCCAGTTGGAGGAACACAACACCATTACTCACAGTGTAAGGCGTCTGATAAAGGTCTTTGCAAAGCTCTCGTGAGTTTGTTCTGATGGCTGTTTTGTCTGGTATCTTAGCTTCAAAGTGACTGCTCTCATGAGTCACAGTTTGACCCCAGCATCTCCCTTTGTCTCTCTCAGTGGGAGACAGGACGACATGTACTCTACCCCCCTCACAGGAAAGTCAGTTGTTATATCTTCAACCATTGAGCACACTTACAGACCTTTGAACTGCTCTAGGCCATTATTTTAGTCAAGTTGTAAATATCGTTGAATTGTTTTGTCCCTTTGCTTTAAATTTTAAAAGAATGAATTCATCTATGTTGCAGTTTGATGACAGTGATGTTAATCACACTTATAAAAAAGTACTGTGCGTATTACTGTAGATGGCACGGTACTATGATACACAGTCGGGTTCAAAAGTCCAATTGAGTTCACTTGTGAAAATGGTTCTGTTTTGTAATTTTTTTTATTTGGATACCTTATTTTTAATGACAAATTATTTTATCAGCATAATTATTTGAATTAAACGTTGAATTAAATTTTGTTTTTTTGCTGATTTTCACAGTATTTGGAATGCCTCCCATTTGCTGTAATGACTGCTTAATGCACTTGAGCTGAACTGAAACTCTAGTTTTTGCTAAACTTGATGATCCATGTTATCCTATCGTCATCTTGTGTGCTTGAAAGGAAGCAAGCAAATCTGACCTTTAAGGAGTTAAAGTGGTCATCGTCATACATTTGCTCTTAAATATTTCTTAGTCATCTTATATCATAACGTTTCTTTGTTTCTCAATTATTATTCATATCCAGGTTTAGTTACATTTTGAATTACATATGTTCAATGTAGATTCGACTTGAACCCCACTGTATACCATGGAACTGAACAATTAACATATTCACATAGAGGTATCGTGATATTTACTGCAAGGCACTTCAAAAATAGCATGATATTAGCATGGTGCATGTTCAAATAAATATAGTGTAACCATTGTTCATTTAAAACAAATTGCATTCCCAATTTACCTTGTCAAAAAAAACTTACCATGTTACTTTTTGTTGCTTTAGGAGTGATTTTCATGAACCTTGTTGAATGAGACGGAGGTTCTGCCAACAGCTGTGAGTTAAATATATTTCTGTCAGTAGTAGTTGTCATCACCCTGTTACCCTGTAAATTGCAGCACTTTACTATAAATCAACAAAACTCGGAATACAAACATTATGAAGGCGTTGTATTCCAGCGTTTGCACTTGAATGAATATTTAGAACATTTAGAATATTCAAAATGTTCCTATACAAGTGTGTGTGTGTGTGTGTGTGTGTGTGTGTGTGTGTGTGTGACAGTTTTCCTCCAGCAACTTACAGAGTATTCAGAGTATTTCTACGATGTAATTTTGACTTAATCAGCTTTGAATCATGTTTGTGAATGATGTGAGAGAAAAAGGTTGTTAGTCTATTTAATCAGTTTGATTTAAAGCCTCTTTTGTTTCTGAAATAACGCACCTGGCTTCCATCAATAAAGGAATCATACTGCATTTCTCTATATAAAGCCTTCCATCGGCCTTAGAAATGGCAAATTTAGTTTAAGAGTTTGTGAAGTTCACACAAATTATGCCAAATGTGCCAAAGCTCCTGAAATAAAATTGAAATTATACCCTTGAGCACTCTGAAACTGTCACCAACTATGACTATATAAATGTCATAGTTGGGCCAGCGTACCATGATATTATGATTTTAAATTGGATTCGAATTTTGTATGTCTCCAAAAAGTGAATCTCACTCAGAAAAAGAATAACATGTTATGAGCTTTTGAAACCTTAAAATATTTTTATACAGAAGTTTCTATTTTTATTATATTTCATATTAATTTCAGATTCTATTTGTCGCTGTATTAATTATAAGGAAACTATTCTCTCACAATGACAAAAACATTTAGGCAGAAATACACAGGTTGGGTAAATGATTGTTTTCAAATGACTACATATTCTCACCCAAACATACCACTAAAAGAAAACATGATGCATTTTTAGAATAAAACTAAATAATAATTAATTTCTCAAACTAACATTCTCTTTTGGGGACATCACACACACACACACACACACACACACACACACACACACACACACACACACACATGATTACAGGCTTCTAACACCAACACCATTCCTCACCATGCCATACTATACTATACTCTATTATACTCTGTTCTATTAAGCAATACTATATCACCTGCAACCCTAAACTTGAAGCCCATTGGCCAGGTGCACACAAATACACAGTCATTCTGCTCTCCCCTCCCTGCCTTTAACTCTCCACACAATGGCCCTCTAATCGTGTGTGTCATTTTGGGTTGTCGGCGGGTTTGAGCTGTGAGTCAGATCTGTACCTGCTTGGGGCTCTGAAACCACATTCAACACACACGAAGGAAACAGCCAATTCATACAAGTGATGTGACAGGTGTGAGTTTGCGTGCAGACATGTTTCATCGGTGCTAAAGGTGACAGATGGAATGATGTGAGGCACCAAAGTGTTTCTTCCTACCTACAGCCGGTTACAAAAACACCTCAAGTTTGGAAAACCCTTAGTAACAACAGTCTTACAATTCTAACTAAGGGTTTTCTTAACTTAAGGGGTTTCTTGCAACTGATCTCTGATCCTGTCATCATTTTCTTTGAATTTCAGTTCATCCTTTCATATACTCCTTGTACTGATGGAGAGAAAGTAACTCTTAATGTTTAAATAGCATGTTTTTCACACGACACCTCTGTCCATATTCGTGCACAAAAGCTCTTTTCATTTTCTGGGAGAAGTTATCAATGGAAAATTATTTTCATTGATTATTTTTTCCAACTCATTCACCAGAAGGTCAATGACACAACAAGCATCCCGTGACTGAACTCGTTGTCGAAAAACTCAATCAAAGAGGAATTTGTAAATAGCCTTTTTGTGCTTGTATGTGTGTCTTTGTGCATGCATATATCTGTTGTATACGAGTTTCCATTTGTTCATTTTGCGGATATTTTTAGTCATAAAAATACATAATCGGTTCTTGGATTTTGCCAGTGTTAGACATAACTCATACAGCAACAATCACACACACACACACACACACACACACACACACACACACACACACATACACACACACACACACACACACACACACTCAAGTATAATGTGAAGCTTAATGAAGACTTAATCCAGTCTTATTAATAATTATTTGCTAAAAAAATAATGTTTTTAATTTGTATGACATTTAGTTGAAATATCCAATCCTATGAATGTCGCATCATTCTATGTCAATGCATTTTAGTCTTCTTTCTGCAGCGTATTTTTTTTCTGACGTCACTTGCAAATCAACAGTTGTCCCAAAATATTTGTTTGAAGACGGAACAATGCAACCAATGCCTAGATAATTTGGATATTTGCAGTCGGCAGTTTTGAAGCCAATAGATTATGAATTATAGAGACACTGGTGTCTGTTTGATGTCTTTAGAATAGGACACTCCCTACTCTCCTGACAGATCAAAATAACTGCAGTTTTAAATTACAAGGCCTTTAATTGTCCTGAAACTTTAGATTAGCCCTTGACATCAGTTTTCTTGTTTTATGTTTTCTTGTTTCGTGTTTTTTTATTTTAATATTTTTTTATTCAATATAGATTTACAGGGACAGTGCACATCAATAAACATTTATGTATTTGTGCCAGTTAATCTATTACAGCTAATTTTAAAAAAATTTAAAGTGCAAATATTACATAAAATAAAAACCCCTGATACAATCCTTAAAACACGGCGAAATTAAACAGCATAAAATATTATACAAAAGATGGCAATATTTTGAAAGCATATTTGATTCACATTTTATGGCATTAATGGAGTATGATCACACCATTCATTTTCTTTAACCGTGATTTTAAAGTGCATATGAATGAGTGCTATGTTTTACAAGTCCTTAAATGAATTGGTCAAATATTTCATGTCTGACTTGGTTCTTACAGCAAAACTGGACTGTCAAAAAACTGATCTTCGCATAGGTACTTCACAGTCCCCTCTAACAATAGATCTGGTGAATCTACGTGTTATTCTTAGTGTTATAAAATCTGTAAGAGGAGAAGGAGCTAAACCATGCAAGAGCTTTTATAAAAGACCAGAATCAGAATGTAAGACTACATGGGTCATTCCTGTTTTGTAATACAGTTTTATGTCCCCATCAAATACTAAACTAAACAATACTAACAGTTTAAAAAGATGGAAATCTAATTAGCTTTATTTTCTCACAATATCACAATTATGTCAACACAGTGGTGAACTTTAAATCATTTCTACTTTGGTTTAAGGTTTTGTTTCTATTTTTTCCATGTGCCTGTGTGCTATGCACTAACATAAATAAACCTGCCAATTTATTATGAAATATTCCAGGTGTTTCTTTTTTTTTTTTTCCTTTCTCTAATCAAAATGTTTTGAACGAAGCATGTTTTCTTGGAAACATTGTTTTTATTGGTTATCATTTATAGGTTTTTCCTATGTCGTCAATATCACCTTACATCCTGTTAGCCTTTTATCATATCAAAGCCAGTTCCTTAACGACATCATCCTCCAGGAAGTTACATAATTTTTGGTAGGACAACAACAGCACAAACATGAGTGAGTATTAGCAATTATTTGAGCATATTTCTGACTTGTATAACCTTTAATAGACAAACTTCCTTAAAGTTCAGCGCAGGCATAAGATACAGAGCTCATAGTGTGATACATAATGCAGGAATGGCCCATATGTGTAAGTTTCAAATCTCTTTTGCTAGTCGATCAGTGCACTTTGTGTTTATTTCTTTGTGTTTTTTTTGTTTTGTCAGTAATTGAATGACAATTACATTCAGTTTATGGCCTTTTTCATTTAATAACTTCACCTCTTTGTCTTTGGGCTGCATGCATGTATGTTCCGGTGGCACTGGAGAGGGTGGAGGAACCAGAATGAGCTAATGTGGTTAAAATTCCTACATTGATAAATCATGGACTAACCACACATATATACACATACACACAGTCACCGAGCCCCCACACCCAACCACACATTATTTCAACCCTGGGGATGCTGTCTCATAGTCACCTCCCCAAACACACACAAATACACACTGTCTGTCACACAGATTGAACATCCCACGACTTCATGGATTGTTTATCCTCCGTCTCTGGATGACTTGTTCACATCATGCAAAAATGAGTTAAAATAACAAAATGTTAAAACCATGAGCGCACAAATTTACAAACTGTTTTATTTTTCTCCTAGCCAGCTGAATACAGTATATACAGTAGAGACAATTTTTGGGTTGTTAGTAAGCGATTCATTGGTTGATATCCCCTGAGAAGTATAAAGAGTTTTGCTCTGGGCACTACCATAACATTTATTATTGCTCTGTTTGTTTGTTTATTCTAACCAACTAGACACAGCAACATTGGCTCAACCAATGGCATGAGTTTGGGGCGGTACTAGCTGTTTGTCCGACCAATGGCAAATGGGGGGAGTGTTCAGGAAACCTGTTCGAAAGCATGAAAATGTTATTTTGTTGATTCAATTTGACAATTTACATCAAGTAATTACAGTTAAAGTCAGAAGTTTACATACCTTAGCCAAATACATTTAAACTCAGTTTTTCCACAATTCCTGACATTTAATTGTAGAAAGCATTCCCTTTTTATTTCCTGATCAATTAGGATCACTAATTTATTTAATAAATTAATAGAGTTATAGTAGAGAGAATTATATTTTTCAGCTTTAATTTGAAATTCCCAATGGGTCAGAAGTTTACATACACTTTGTTAGTATTTGGTAGCATTGCCTTTAAATTGTTTAACTTGAGTCAAACATTTTGGGTAGCCTTCCACAAGCTTCTCACAATAAGTTGCTGGAATTTTGGCCTATTCCTCCTGACAGAACTGGTTCAGTCAGGTCAGGAGTCAGGTTTGTAGGCCTCCTTGCTCACACATGCTTTTTCAGTTCTGCCCACAAATCTTCTATCGGATTGAAGTCAGGGCTTTGTAACGGCCACTCCAATACCTTGACTTTGTTGTCCTTAAGCCATTTTGCCACAACTTTGGAGGTATGCTTGGAGTCATTGTCCATTTGGAAGACCCAATTGTGACCGAGCTTTAAATTCCTGGCTGATGTCTTGAGATGTTGCTTCAATATATCCACATAAATTTCCTTCCTCATGACGACATCTATTTTGTGAGGTGCACCAGTCCCTCCTGCAGCAAAGCACCCCCCACAACATGATGCTGCCACCCCCATGCTTCACGGTTGGGATGGTGTTCTTCAGTTTGCAAGCCTCACCCTTTTTCCTCCAAACATAACAATGGTCATTATGGCCATAAAGTAACATTTTTGTTTTATCAGACCAGAGGAAATTTCTATAAAAAGTAAGATCTTTGTCCCCCTGTGCACTTGCAAACTGCATTCTGGCTTTTTTTATGGCGGTTTTGAAGCAGTGTCTTCTTCCTTGTTGAGCAGCCTTTCAGGTTATGTCGATATAGGACTTATTTTACTGTGGATATAGATACTTGTCTACCTGTTTCCTCCAGCATCTTCACAAGGTCCTTTGCTGTTGTTCTGCGTTGATATGCAAACTATGTTCATCTCTAGGAGACAGAATGCATCACCTTCCTGAGCAGTATGATGGCTGCATGGTACCTTTGTGTTTATGCTTGCGTACTATTGTTTTTACAGATGAACGTGGTACCTTCAGGTGTTTGGAATTGGAATGGACGTGACATAATTTTCTGGAATTTTCCAAGCTGCTTAAAGGCACAGTTAACTAAGCGTATGTAAATGTCTGACCCACTGTGTTAGTCAATTAAAATTGAAACAATCTGTCTGTAAACAAGTGTTGGAAAAATTACTTTTGTCATGCACAAAGTAGATGTCATAAACAGCTTGCAAAAATGATAGTTTTCTAATATTAAATCTGTGAAGTGGTTAAAAAATGAGATTTAATGACGTCAACCTAAGTGTATGTAAACTTCTGACTTCAACTGTACATCTGCAATTTACAATCTGCATCTTAACACTTTATTTTAACTTTAATTAATTACATTTACAGAAATTTTTACGCTATAAAGTCAGACTGTGAAGTTGATCTGACCTTAACTTTGTTGCCGTAAAATAATGTAGGTTGATTCAGTATTTTTAACTTACATTTATTTTTACCTTTATATATGAAAAAACACATATATAAATGTGAAAATGCACATCTATTTTTAGATAGAATTATATTACTAATATGTTAACAGTTATGTAATGTTTGAATGACTAATTATAGTTATTATAACATTATTTATATTATACATTTTTGCATGCAGTGTATTTATTTATTTATTTATTTTTTCATTTTTCCTTGAGATGAATTACACAAACAAACAATCAGACCTATGAGAAAAGTACTCTCAGAGCAGTAATAATTCATCAGATCACTTTAATTTTTCATTACACAACAGTTGTAGCACGAGCCCAGCAGTTTGAAAACAGTCAGTTGCCAGTCCAGAGAACATAACTGAGGGTTGCCAGACACCAGCTCTTTCCCTCCCATGTGGCGGAGTTGGCTGCATCTTCTGTTTGAATGTGTGTACACTTTACTAGTGATCTCGCCTTTCTTTATTGCACGGCCCCTGGTTTCTGCGGGCTGCCACAAGAATGTCCGCTATTTTCTTTCCATTATCCCATGGCTTAGGCCTCTGTTTGGTGCAGACAGCTATTGTGGAGAAAAAAAAGACAAGTATTAGGCCATTTTATAGACTGCACAGCTGCTGACATAATTTAACTTTTTTTTTTCGTCGTGGAACATCAGGAGGGTAAACGGCTCCCTGTGTAGATGCCGTTATTCCACCAACTCTCTTTTTCCTCCCATTCTTCCATAATTCACTCCCCTTTTCTTCACTGATTTCCCCCTTTTCCCCTCCTTTAGTCTTGTTAATGCTAGTTAGTTATGGACTCCCACTCAGTTTAAGAGTCAAGTCTGATTCTCAGTTTCTCAGTGTGTCGGTGATTCATTTAATCTACCACCTATGAATCTGCTCTTAAGCTCCATACAGCAGATGCAAAACTTGCTATTCTATGTCTACAACTATTTTAAACATTTGTATTTCTATGTTTTGTATAACTATTGTAAATGCAGCTTTTATTATTTTAAATGAGTGATACTACATGAAAAATTTTACAGAAATTGTCACACCCCATGAATATATGTTTTTTTTTTAAATACTGTTCCTGCACCTGAATTATAAATAAACTGCTTATATAAACTATGTATAAAAACATTTGCTTAAACATTTTTATTTTGAAACCTAAAAACTTAAAAAAACATTTATATTCATGTCATTTGTCAGCTATACGTGAAAATGTCTAATTGTTCTCATAGACCTGTTTTGTTTCTTAATGTTGCTTTAAAGTATAGAGAAATGATACATTCAGGTGTTATTTCAACTTCAGACACTTTCATGTCCCAAGGGTTGATTTTTATTGGAATTTTTATTTTTGTTATATGAAGTTTAAACACATTAAAAATTAACTTGGAACTTTTTTAGCAAGCCTTCATTATTTATTTTTGTTACTTTTTAAATGACATCTCTGTGTAGATTTTTACTGATTTAGCCTTGTCCCAGACCCGGACGTCCAATATTAAACTATGGAAATCCATTATAAAAATACAAATGATTACATGATTAGAACTATGATAACCAAAGCAAAGAGTGAAATAAATACAAGCTATATTATATTATATATATATAGTATATTAAAATGGTTTCTATCCATTTTTCCAAAATTACTGTCCATAGTTGTGCGTCATTTTCACTACACAACACATTACATTTATATAGAGCTTTTCTGACAATTAAAGAAAGTAAAACATTTTAAAAGCTCAAGTGTTAATATCATTCTAATGCATGCAACAGCTCACAATACAGATAGTATGTTCTTTTGAGATGTGGTAGATAGGCAGGGGGTGCCTACATATTTCTGCCTTTCTCACTCCTTTCTCAGAGTTTAAAATTGAGTATTTAATCACTGAATTACAACATCTCCCCCTGCCCCAATTGGTGTAACAGGCTGTTGCGAAAAATCCTCTCTTAGGTAGAAACCGTACCTCACCAGAATCGCTTGCATTGTTGTGTAATCATCACAAACACAATAGATTTGAGGAAGTTCTGGCCATTGCTCAATATCAGGAATGCTCTGACTCATTAAGTCCTCCACTCTCCATTGGGCAAGCGTTGTCATGACAGTGCATCCGCTACCACATTGAGGTTGCCGGGGATGTGAGTGGCACTATTTTAAACATTTGTATTTCTATGTTTTGTATAACTATTGTAAATGCAGCTTTTATTATTTTAAATGAGTGATACTACATGAAAAATTTTACAGAAATTGTCACACCCCATGAATATATGTTTTTTTTTTAAATACTGTTCCTGCACCTGAATTATAAATAAACTGCTTATATAAACTATGTATAAAAACATTTGCTTAAACATTTTTATTTTGAAACCTAAAAACTTAAAAAAACATTTATATTCATGTCATTTGTCAGCTATACGTGAAAATGTCTAATTGTTCTCATAGACCTGTTTTGTTTCTTAATGTTGCTTTAAAGTATAGAGAAATGATACATTCAGGTGTTATTTCAACTTCAGACACTTTCATGTCCCAAGGGTTGATTTTTATTGGAATTTTTATTTTTGTTATATGAAGTTTAAACACATTAAAAATTAACTTGGAACTTTTTTAGCAAGCCTTCATTATTTATTTTTGTTACTTTTTAAATGACATCTCTGTGTAGATTTTTACTGATTTAGCCTTGTCCCAGACCCGGACGTCCAATATTAAACTATGGAAATCCATTATAAAAATACAAATGATTACATGATTAGAACTATGATAACCAAAGCAAAGAGTGAAATAAATACAAGCTATATTATATATATATATATATATATATATATATATATATATATATATATATATAGTATATTAAAATGGTTTCTATCCATTTTTCCAAAATTACTGTCCATAGTTGTGCGTCATTTTCACTACACAACACATTACATTTATATAGAGCTTTTCTGACAATTAAAGAAAGTAAAACATTTTAAAAGCTCAAGTGTTAATATCATTCTAATGCATGCAACAGCTCACAATACAGATAGTATGTTCTTTTGAGATGTGGTAGATAGGCAGGGGGTGCCTACATATTTCTGCCTTTCTCACTCCTTTCTCAGAGTTTAAAATTGAGTATTTAATCACTGAATTACAACATCTCCCCCTGCCCCAATTGGTGTAACAGGCTGTTGCGAAAAATCCTCTCTTAGGTAGAAACCGTACCTCACCAGAATCGCTTGCATTGTTGTGTAATCATCACAAACACAATAGATTTGAGGAAGTTCTGGCCATTGCTCAATATCAGGAATGCTCTGACTCATTAAGTCCTTTATGAAAACCTTAGAACACGAATGACAGTTTGGTATGATAACTTTGATGATTCAGACTCCCTGATGTATTCCTGAGTGGAGATGAACTGCTGGTATTAATGCAGTGATAAGAGGAGCTTCTCTGGTATTTTGCTGGCCTGGTTTAGTTCTGCTGGTTTTGCCCTACTTTGTTCCCTGAAGTCAGGGCCCTGCCCTATTGCAAAAGGCTTTTTCAGTGTTGAATTGCATCATTCTACACTTGCTTGTTTGTAGAACGTGTGTCAGAGAGCACTCCTCTCTTACACCCTGTTAAACAATCATTCAGCCATAAACAAACGACACCTGAAAGGACCACATCTGTTTACAAAGTGAAAGGCCCAGTGTGTGTATGTGTGTACAAGTAGAAGCATGTGAATTCTGTGTTGGAGCATCCCATCGTCAATTCAAACTTTGTACTCTTCCCGATTTGTTGGGACAAGCTTAATGTTGGTCATCAGCTGTGTGTGTGTGTGTGTGTGTGTGTGTGTGTGTGTGTGTAAGATGTGTTGAAACAAGTTCAGAATTTAGCATCAGAATTTCGTTCTTTCCTTGATGTGCTAAGTCATCCCGAACGCTGCATGTGTTTTTACTTTTTCTCTTTCCCTGTTTTGAATAAAATAGCAGCTGCGTTCATATAAGTGAGTTTTACACGGCTGCTTGTCAAACACTGTAAGTGAATAAATTGACAGGAAATATTGATCTTAGTTGACACTATTTTATTATTTGAGAAGAAAAAAGCCCAGAGTGATAGTCATGAAACTAGCACAGTGTAGGAGCTCGATTGCTAGCAACAACAGTCAAAATATACAGTTTAGTGGTTAGGGTTAGGGTTAGGGTTACCCAATCAAAATCAAGTATTCTAAAGTGCTTTGAAACTGAATACAAATCTAAAATCATTATAGAAATATTGTAAACTTAGACAAAAATGTATCATGGTGTTACTATAGTTTCCTGGACTTGTACCTGTACCAACAAACAAAAGAAAATCTTTTTTTTTATTTTATTGGACATGTGCCATGGTAATAACAAGGTATTTTGTGGTGTGTGTGTATATATATATATATATATATATATATATATATATATATATATATATATAAAACTCATTTAGTATCATCATGATATATACAGTATATCAAAGTACCATAGAATTTCCATCTAATACATCACCATACTATGACATCATTTACTCACCCTCATGTTGTTCTGAACCTGTATGGAGCACAAAATTAAATGTTAAGGACTGACAGCTTCAGTCACCAATCACGTTCATTGTATTTTCATACAAGGTGACTAAGGCTGTCCTTCTGCCTAATATCTCATTTTGATCTCCACATAAATAAGAAAGTCAGATATGAGGGTCCGTAAATTACAGAATTATCATTTTTGGGTGACCTATTCCTTTAAATTATTTTATGAGGCCTATTTCTGATTGATCTCATGTCCCCTCCCACTCTCATCATGCTACCTCCCAATATGGAGCAACAGTTGGCTGGTGACACATCATTTCTGTATTTGTGATATGAATGGATTGCAGAGAAGCAATGAGTGTGTGTTCCTGTGCTTTTGTGTGTAGTGTGTGTCAGTGTACTGTATAATGGAAAGTTCTCATTCATGCTTCTCTGCCTTTATGTCAGAGTGTGTTTGGCACAGGTGCAGGACTCACCCTTAGTAACGGTCTTTTCTTCCCCAGAGTTTCTTTTCCTCCTTTGATCCAGCACTCTTTCTGCCCCCTGGGTTTCCAATTATCACCCCCCACCATTTCTGCCTCCCACTCATTTGTTACAAGTAATTGCAGATCACATGATGTCACTCCATCGACAGCATATGTGGCATAATATTTGTTACCTAAAAATTAAATTTGACTCTTCCCTCGTTCATTAAAAAAAGCAAAAACGTCTAGGTTACATATGTAACCTCCATTCCCTGATGGAGGGAACGAGACGTTGTGTCAAAGAAGCGACACTAGGGGTCTCTCTTGAGTGGTGAATATGCCTCTGATCTACGAAAAAAGGCTAATGAGAAGTTGGCAGACAGTATTTGCTTACCCTGCCCTTGGACATACGGGTATAAAGGCGGGGAAATACGTTTCATTCAGGATTTTTCTGAGGAGACTGAAATGGTCTAGCCACAACAGTGGCTCGGCTCAGCGATGTGGCCGGGAGGACACAAAATCTCGTTCCCTCCATCTGTGAACAGAGGTTACATACGTAACCTAGACGTTCCCCGTCTGTCACTCACTTCGATGTTGTGTCATAGAAGCGACACTAGGGGTCCAATTTAAATCACGCCATGCGCTGAGCCGTGTACGTGTAATGCTGACACAGGAGCGGGCAGGTATTTTACGTGCAAAGGCTGTGTTAGACTGCACATACCCTTCCCCAATGCCACAAAAAAGTCATCGGAATCCTTCTGGTTACCCTAGACAGGGGAACAAGGCGATGCATGCCAACCTGGGAACGGGCCAAGCCTGGCTGGGCCTCTTTTCTCTCTATGTTTCTCCGCATAGAGCAAGAACGGCCGGGGCCCTTACATGCATCGAGGGAAGGGGGTCTTACCCAGAGCATTCCTGTTTTTTCAGGGGGAAAAGACCCTGCGGAGACCACACCTGCCCGGAGGGGAAGCGTGGCGAATACATCACATGGGTTTTTAGGCGACATGTGGAAAGTGGCGCAGTGGTGGATCCATCCTCAAGGAGGGGGGAGTTCCAACAACACGCCGACTGGAGGGCAGCTGGGACTGCCTAAGGGAGACACGAGTCCACTTTGCAAGGGACCGTACCGCGGACGATACACACGGGGGAGTCCACGTAAGAGTCCTGACCCGTGGAGCACCTATTCCAGTACAGGGTAGATTAAGTACCCGCAGTGGATTGGGTCGGTGAGTTCCTCCGCTGAACTGCGGACCCAAAGGGCTAGAGAGGAATCAACCAGGGATCCAAATGAGTGGGGTCTCCTGGGAGAGAAAGCGCACAGTTTTACCTTGGTTGAGGGAAAGGGCGCCCGGTGCAAGCGATCCACCCGGCCAATCCGTCAGCGTGTTACCAAGTTCTACCGGCTCGGACCTGAGAAAACACGGGGTACTGACTCAAACTTGAGATTGTAAAATCTTGCAAAGGTATTAGGTGTTGCCCAACCCGCTGCTCTACTGAGGTAGCTCTGGCCAGTGCCCACGAGGACACAACACTCCATGTTGAGTGCGCTCGAACCCACAAGGGGGGGGGCACGTCCTGGGTGTGATAGGCCAATGAAATGGCATCCACGACAGTGGGAAAGCCTCTGTTTGGAGACAGTGTTCCCTTTCCACTGTCTGCCAAAGCAGACAAAGAGCTGCTCAGAACATCTAAAGCTCTGTGTGAGGTCCAAGTAGGTACTCAAAGCACGTACCGGACACACCAACAAAGGGGCTGGATCTGCCTCCTCCTGGGGCAGCGCTTGCAGGTTCACAACCTGGTCTCTAAAGGGCGTGGTAGGAACCTTGGGCACGTAGCCCGGTCGTGGTCTTAGGATCACATATGTGTCTGCCGGACCGAACTCCAGGCAGGTGTCGCTAACAGAGAACGCTTGCAAGTCCCTGACCCTCTTGATGGTGGCAAGTGCGATCATAAGGGCCTTCTTTAGAGAGAGAGAACAGCTCGAAGGGAGGTCACTGGAGGCCCGCGATGGCCACTGAGAGATCCCAGGAGGGGAACAGGCTTGGCCGGGAGGGGTTCAACCTCCGGGCGCCTCTTAGGAACCTGATGATTAAGTCGTGCTTACCCAAAGACTTGCCATCTACTGCGTCATGGTGGGCCGCGATAGCGGCGACATACACCTTCAGGGTGAAAGGTGACAGCCTCCTCTCTCCTGCAGAAATAAGTGCACTGACCTAAATGTGCACCTCTGTGTGTCTTCAGCCCGGGAAGAACACCAATTCGTGAACAAGCACCACTTCAGGGCGTAAAGTTGCCTGGTAGAAGGGGCTCTGGCTTGGTTGATCGTGGCTACGACGGCAGGTGGTAGACCAGCTAGATCTTCCACGTCCCATCCAGGGGCCAGAAATGGAGGTTCCAAAGGTATGGGTGCGGATGCCAGAGCGTGCCCCGTCCCTGAGAAAGAAGGTCTTTCCTCAGGGGAATTTGCCAAGGAGGGGCTGTCGCGAGGGGTACGAGGGCCGAGAACCAGGCCGGGGCGGGCCAATAGGGAGACACTAGGATGACTTGTTCCTCATCCTCCATGACCTTGCACAGCACCTGTGCAAGAAGGCTCACTGGGGGAAATGCGTACTTGCGCAGCCCCTCTGTTCAGGTGGGCAGTGGGAGGTCTCTAGGGAGGAAAACAGGTCTACTTGGGCCTTGCTGAACCGTTCCCAAATCAGCTGGATCGACTAGGGGTGAAGCCTCCACTCTCCATTGGGCAAGCGTTGTCATGACAGTGCATCCGCTACCACATTGAGGTTGCCGGGGATGTGAGTGGCACGCAGCGACTTGAGTCCGCAGAAGGCAGAGGCCTGTTCAGGGTTTTGATGTTTAGCGGCACGCGGAGGTGATGATCACACAGTGCGTTGATGTCATATGCCCCAGGAGCTTCTGAAAAGGTTTTAAAGGGACCGCCATGCCCGGTCTGTAGACGGGGAGGCATTTTAGCACTTACTGTGCACGCTCGTTGATGAGGCGTGCTGAAATTGAGACTGAGTCTGACTCCATGACAAGAAGAGAGATGCTCTGCACCGGAGCAAGCTAGCTCCTTTCTCGGTAGACCTGAAGCCCTAAACGGCTGAGGTGCCTGTGCGCCTAGTCTCTGTGAGCGCATAGTAACACTCCGTGCTAGGGGTACCAAGGGGATGGCTATTTTTGACGTACCCGGCGGGGCTTCGCAGCGGGACGGAGCAGATAGTACGGCGTCAGGAGGTGAAGGCGAAAAGCATTGGGAGGCGAAGACGCCTTCCGATGCTTTAGTGCATACCCACGAGCTCATCCACCTCGAGCTCTAGAGGATAAACAGGCTGGCAGAACAGACGGGAGTCAACAAGCGTGCTGGGGGGCGGGTGGTCCAAGGGGGTGTACCCGGCGGAGCTGCACCCGCTGCCATCCCCAGATCGCCTCCATCACCAGCCACATCGTCCTCAATCCCGTGGGAAGAAGGAGCAATGCGGGGGGTGGCTGGAGGGACGAGCTTTCTATTGAAAGTGAGCCGCGACCGCAACGTTGCCATGGTCATCCTCTTACAGTGAGAACATGAACCATCCACAAACGCTGCCTCGGTGTGATCGCTGCCCAGACACACGAGACAATGCCTGTGGCCGTCTGAAGCAGAGAGCACTCTACCACATCCAGGAACTACACAGGGGCGGAATGGTGTCTTCATAAAGATGCGTCTTGAAAAGGAAGTTCAACGCTGCTGTGTAAATGCTCTTTTAGAGGAAAATACTCGATTCAATAAACTCTTTTAGCTTACTGCGCTGTCGAAGTGTCCAGGGGCAAGCTGCACTGCCGTGCAGAGAAGGAGAAAAGCCGCTGAAGTGCGCCATAGATCCAACAGCAGGCAGAGTGTCAGAGGAACAAAGGCAGGAACAGGTGTGTGACTCGCAGCTGACTGCATACATGAGCATTGGCTCCGAAGAAAATTTCTGAATGAAACAGACATATTTCCCCACCTTTATACCCATATGTCCGGGGGTGGGGTATGCAAATACTGTCTGCCAACTTATCATTGGCCTTTTTTCATAGATCAGAGGCATATTCGGCGCTCAAGAGAGACCCCTAGTGTCGCTTCTTCGACACAACGTCGAAGTGAGCGACAGATGGGGAATCGCAGTTACAGTAAAGCATTTAATGGAAGTGGATGGGGTCAGTCCATAAATGTTAAAATACACAGTAAAATACACATGTAGAGTAGGAATCATTCTTGAAGTTCATACTTGAGCATATCTATCACAGTACTAATTATCCTTTGATTTTTCTTTGCAGGGTCCTCACATAGCCATGACTTATGACACTACATGCTCATGAATGGACTTCTTCTGGACTTATCTTCGACACAACGTCGAAGTGAGCGACAGATGGGGAATCGCAGTTACAGTAAAGCATTTAATGGAAGTGGATGGGGTCAGTCCATAAATGTTAAAATACACAGTAAAATACACATGTAGAGTAGGAATCATTCTTGAAGTTCATACTTGAGCATATCTATCACAGTACTAATTATCCTTTGATTTTTCTTTGCAGGGTCCTCACATAGCCATGACTTATGACACTACATGCTCATGAATGGACTTCTTCTGGACTTATCTGAACCACCATACCCTGACCTCATCTACTACCCCCAAGTGGGCACTGCAAAGGGGCAGAAGGGAAAAGGGATGGAGGCATATCTCCGCTGGCGATCATCTCTAAGTCATCTGAATGCACATCTATGAGTGAGTAGGGCTAAAATACACTGCAAAAGACATTAGAATCCTTCAGATTATGGGTTCTGTAAGTATTTACATTTATGAGTATTACAAAGAGTCTATGGGTCGAAAAGGTATTTTAAAGAGGATGTTTATGGTGCAACAGCATTATAATTCATGGCCTAGTTTTATGTGATTAATACTGACATATGATTTCATTGAGATCTATTTTTTCTGAATGATAACTGTGATGTGGGGAAAGAAACTGTCAGTATTTGTGTATTTCCCCACTGATGCTTACCAGCGGTTTCACACTTCACACATCAGACATGTGGTTTAGCCATTTTTTTTTTTAAATATGTAGTACAGCCTGTTCTTTAGAACACATACACATGACCCAATGAGGAAGTGATTCTATTGACAGGGCAAAGATGGTACAGACTGAACTGCATTTGTTCTTTCTGTCCTTCCTGCCATTTACCTCATTTTTATGTGCGTATGCAGAATACTTGCTTAAGTTGTGTTTACTATTGTGGCTTTAGCCAATTGAATCATCAGGATCAGGTAGCCGATCCTGAGATAATTAAATGATTGCACCACTAGCATCACCAAATGGAAATAAACATATACATTTCTTAAGCTAAAATAATGATTATTTTCAAAAAGTTTTCCCAAACACTCCTCTAGTCTTACATTGGCCAGACAAACAGGTAGCTCCACCCAAAGATCACGCAATACAAATAGTTTGTCTCTGTTTTGTACATTATGGTTGGATAGGAGGAAAAATACATCACCTTTGATCTGAACTATTAAAAGTTTCACCTTTGATCTGAACTACTAAGAAAATGTCATCTTCACAGCAGAGGATTTCCCCTAAAGATATGAATCTTCTGTTAAAGTACCTAGAAAAGGCAGTTTGCAACCTTGCGTTATTGTGCAAGTAGCACACCAGTCTGCATGTATCTCTCCAGACTTTCACTGATTTGTGGATTTTGAAGTCACACAGCTCATTCTTCAGTGCAAATCTACAACTGAATCTTAAACAAGTAGACTATATGATTGTCTGGTTGATGCAAAACACTGATGCATGATGCAGGACAAACAGTTATTTATTTGCCGCTGAAGGTTTTACGAAAAAAATATTAGCCATTTTCGGAGAATCATCATGATTTTTTCTTAGACAGTTCTAGGAAAGGCTGATTACTGAGAAAAACAACTCATTTGGCCTGCAAGTCTGAGAAACGAGAACGTGTGTTTGTAGCCTCCAGTAAATTATGCTGTTGAGCTATTTTTCATGTTCCATTCATCAGAAATGGGAAGTGCTTTCGAGTATCTGTGATGTCATTGTCACCTCATGTCTCTCAACATGATATGTGCAAAATAGAGTTTCTCCAGAACTTTCTTACATGCAGAAATTCGCCACACTGGTCGTGATAAACTACTGAGATGTCATCACTTTTTATTAGCCTTAAAAAGTATTTATTTAAGACTTCAAGTCTAAATCCTGTTATATTCAGGAAGGCAGACCCACCATATAAAAGCAGGGATATTAAGGCATAACCTCCAAATGCAGAAACTGATGTTCTGAGACCCTCTTTGTTGCGCAGTAAATATGTTTTGCAGGATTAGATTTTTATGAGTTAGTAGTATATTTATTTTAAATATTAAATACAGCACAGCATATTATCCTTGAAGATATCATTTTTGTCAGAGCAATGGCACTGCAGCTGGATTTGTGCTTGTTTATTGCCTGATTCACTAAATTAATTATGCATATAAGGCAACGACACAAATATAGCCGCAAAATTTGTGCTAAATGCAATTTGCATGCTGCAATTTCGATCTCACAGGCTGGTTCTGAGCTCAAGTATTTACCATTGGGTCTCGCGTGTCTTGTGACCGATTACAATGACCTCAAGTTTGGATTTACATGTATTTTTTGAATGAGACGTGCCGGTACAATCAGGATAACACAGGATCAGGATGCCTTCATGGAGGGGGATATTTTTACAGATGAAAGCCTTCAGTTTCACATTACTACTCACACAATGCCATATTAAGGTTAGGAACATTAATATAGTGCATTTTTAAATATAAATGATCGTGACTGTACTTTATCTGTTTGTTTCTTATGTTTTTTCTATTGTTGAGCACTGGTTGAATTTAGTCATAAATGTGCGGTTGGGTGCCTAAAGATATCCATAAATAGTGTAATATATGTCACATCAAGAATATCTAAGTGTCTCTTTCATGTTTTATATTGTTGATTATCGGTTAGGTTTAGAAATGGGGTTGGGTTAGGGGATCTAAAATATGATATTTGATTGTATAATGTAATATCACAATAGTATATTTATAAGTATTATAAAACGTTGAGGTTAAGCACACAAAATAATATAAAAATATTGATAACTGACGAAAAAAATGTTCTTGTTGAAAACAATGGGATTTCTCACCGCGTCATTGAGAGGACACCAGGGGGCACCTTTGCCGTCATCATGCAGACTCGGACAGCTTCTGCACAAGTGTCAAAATTGGTGCAGGAGTGACAAGGAGTTGTATATATCAGATCATGCAGAAGACCACAATGATCTGGCTCAATCTGCCGGGACTGAATTGAACAGCAACACTCCACTACTGTGATCCAGACAACTGAATGATCTTTTTAAAATGACAGTGATAGTGCACTCGACTACACTGCTCATTTAGATATATAGCAGGTTAAAGTGCTCTTTTGATCATTATTTGATTAATTACTGCTGCCATGATTGATTTAAAATATACACTAGCATCTCTTTTAACCCTTGTGCTGTGTTCATTATGTTTTAACACATTTTGTGTTCCCGGTCAAAAATGACCGGCTCACTAAGATTGTTTATAAATCTCCCATATTGCATTTATTTTCACAACATATTGCATTATATATTTTTTATCAACTTCTTTTTTAGTAATTATGACATTTTTTGTACTCCTTTTTTTAAACACATTCTTTAAAAAAATATATTTATATTGATAGAATGATTAATTGAACTGAGCTTATGGAGGTCAAAATATGTGTCATTTTTATGCTTAGAATCTTGACTTTACAATGCATATAGCTGATCCTACCAACTATTAAGTAATGCTTTGTTGACAAAGAATAACTGTTTCATTCCCATCATTTGCAAATTTGTTATCACAACAAATATATTCAGAGTTGGTAAATCCATAAGATGAGAAATTAATGTGTTATATTGTTGGAAAAATCTCAATTTGTAGAATTCAATGAGCAAATTTGTTTCACTCAGAGGCCAAACTGTAGTGAGTATTGGTGTATGAAATTCCTACTAACACACATTAATATAATAAACAAGAGTGTCTTTTTGTCATGTTTTTCCTTATTCCTGAAACATACTTATAATGTAGATAATGACATAACTTACATATACAGACATATCCCGAAGGACATAACAGACTATCCCAATTCAAACGAGCCCAAACACAACATATTATGATAAGTAGATCTTTAAATATTCATAAAAGAGTGTACATGGAAAGACAATGCACAAAAGGGCACTCATCACATTGTGTGTGTGTGAGAGTGGGCGGTTTTGGGGGGTTTACTGGACAATTCTTTAGGTTTCAAAGCGGTAATTACAAGGGTAAAACACATCCATATATGTGCTCATCTAAAGGATTGTGATGTTCCTGAACACTTAATATTTCTGTATTTTGCATTCTAATTCATTCATTTCCAATGGCCAGTCATTTTTGACTAGGAACACAAGTGTAACAAAGTAAAATAAAACAAAAAAATGTAAAGAATTTTTTTTTTTTTTTCAGATACCATATGTGAACAAATTTAAGGAATTATGTTCTATTTGGATAAAAAAAAAAAAAAAAAAAAAAAAAAAAAATATATATATATATATATATATATATATATATATATATATATATATATATATATATTAGTGGTTTTATTGAATTTCCTAAACCATCTTTTAGTCTCAAGTACCAAAAATAGGTTTTTTCGGGTCCTTTGCATTTTGCAACCTTCGCTGCATCCAAGCAATTAGCGTCGTAATCAAAACACCTGCCAAAGCCAGACTGTCTGCCAAGCTACGCCCAGTCCCATGAGACTGGCAATGTCATAATCATTGACAGGGGCTATTATAGGGGAGGGGACTTAACAAGCTTAAATACTCAGCACATACTGTACACAAACTCATGTGCTCTTATCTGTTAAAATATGTTATAGTTAAGTTGCCCCTGAACAGTTAGAGATAGCTTACTTTAGAGTGTGCCCAACACAATATTGGGCACACCCATCCATTTTGCAGCAGTGTATCAAGGAGAGTAGATCTCTATCCTGCTGAGCTCATCTGTTCCTATGCCACCCTGCTAACCCCCTGTAGACATTATTGGGCTTTCCACACTCCCCACCCAAGGGGCAGGTGGAACACATTCAGACACACCGAATGACACACACTCACACTAACTAAACACCTCCTACCGAGTGGCATTGAATGGGACAGCTGCCCAGGAGATTAGAGCCAACTGCTTTGTGAGTAATGCAGTGTCGGCCACCATCAAAGCCAGTTGTTTTGAAGAGACAGGATGTGAGACAGGATGTCCAGATTAAATAACAGACCTATTAATGTCAGTCTGACAACAACAAGAGATAGGAGAAACTCCTCCAAACTTTTGCCAATGTTTTTACAGAAATAATCGGATATTTCACAGAGCAATGCTCTTATATAGTGGAGTGGACATCTAAATTGATCCAAAACTATTTGGCTCAGATGAAATGGATAAGGAAAGTGAAAAAAAAAAAAATTCTGATGTGAATTGTTTTGTATCATATATCACTTTTTATACTCTATCTGCATTTTGTAAAAAGCACTGGAGAGTTGAGTGTGTAAGGGACTGTTCATGTTTTTTTTTTAAAAATAGTTTTTCTAGGTAAATCTCAACATGATGGATGTTTTTGACTGTTGCTATGCACCACATTTAAAAAAGAAAACTTGTATTATTTTCTGTTCTGTTGCATTCTATCTATTTTTCTTTTCTTTTCTTTTTTTCTTTTTTTTTTTACAGTAGTGTGCCCTTTGTGAACATCCCCTTATTAATTTCACTGTATAAGCCTTCAGAGCAGTTGTGTTGGCATCTCTTTGGTATGGAATTAAAAGGATAAACAGCAATCACTTTTCTTTTCTTTGAGAGTCTCTCATGTTCATCCCTTTTTATGTAGGGATATGCACAGACATATATACACTAATTTTACGTCATTTTGTCAGTTTGGTGTGTGTGTTCACAGGATGCAGGAAGAGCAACATTGAAGCTACCAGCATGCTTTATGGCCAAAGTTGCAAAGTTGTTGTGGACAACACCGATGATGAAGAATATTAGGTGTTTCCAGAGATATTCTACAGAACAATGGTAAGAAAGTACAGGTTGGCCATTTCTCATTTGTTTACAGGGATCAACAGTAAGGATATTATTCTGGCCTGGTCTGGCCAATTTGGTTGCTTAGGAGTCCTGGCTGGAGTCACTCAGCATGCCCTGGATTCGAACTTGCGACTCCAGGGGTGGTAGTCAGCGTCAATACTCGTGGAGCAACCCAGGCCCCTCATTAACATAAGCCTGTTAAATCAGCACAATGTGCAAAAACAACTTTCAATACAGCCCAGAAAATCAAATGTTCAAGTAATAAAAACACTTGCACAAGATCAGCAGTTCCATCAATTGGCCCGAAACTCTCTCACATTGGGCCATTCTTATTGTTTTGTCCTGATTTACCTTTTCCTCCTTCTCACCTCTCCATTTCACTTATCTATTCTCTATTCTCTTTCTTTTGTTTTAGCACTCTTTACTCCTCTATTCTGTCCTTGCATTCAGTCCGTAACACAAACACAAAACCACACCCCCACTTTCCACAAGATCCTTCAAGGAACTCTTTCTTGTTCTCCATAGCCATATTTAGGGACCAGAATATCATAGAGACTTGGGGATGGACTTTGGCCCACCAAGCAACTGCCTAGAATAACCTGGCACCCACATAGCAATACCCTGTCAATCATTCACAACACCCTAACATTGTGAAGGAGTTTTTCTGGGGTAGCTCAGTGGTAAAGATGCTGGCTACCATCCCTGGAGTTCGCTAGTTCGAATCCCATGGTGTGCTGAGTGACTCCTAAGCAACCAAATGGGCCTGGTTGCTAGGTAGGTAGAGTGACATGGGGTAACCTCCTCGTGGTCGCTATAAGGTGGTTCGTTCTCAGTGGGGTGCGTGGTGAGTTGAGCGTGGATGCCACGGTGGATGGTGTGAAGCCTCCACACATGCTATGTCTCGTGGCAACGTGCTCAACAAGCCACGTGATAAGATGCTCGGGTGGCCGGTCTCAGACGCGGAGGCAGCTGAGATTCGTCCTCCGCCACCCCGATTGAGGCGAGTCACTACGTCACTTAAAAGCACATTGGGAATTGGGCATTCCTAATTGGGTGAAGAAGAAAAAAACAAATGAAAAAAACAATCTACTTTCTCTTTCCTGTCTTCCTCAATGTAACTCAAAACCTATTTTATCTTTTTTTTTTTTTATCATACATTTTACAATTTACACAAGCAGTCTTCACTATAGTAGGTCACAAGCCCATAATAGACCAGGAGAACAATAAGTAGATTTCTACCTATCATTTAAATGCATTACTGTAAGGAAACTTATCACATGCTTTGTTCTTCTGATTAGTTTGCAACCAATTGCTGCCACGTGGTTTTGGGAACTGTAATATTAACAGGAAGAGTAGTTTGACCATAATAGCGTCATCCACTCATACAACCAACTGCTCTGGAGTCTGGTGTCAAACAAACTCACGTTCAGACATCTTTTCATATTATTATTGTTCACTAATATGGTAAAACACCTATTCAACTTTATTAACAGATTGTCTGAAATGGTCTGAACCTGCACTTTCATGCTATATAATGGGTTTAATCACTCAAAGTTAGTAACAAAGAGCATTCACATAAAGTTACTCCTCATTTATTTAAAAAAAAATAAAAATTATTTAGAATGTATTCCAGCCACCCTAAAAGTTCTCTAGAAGCAACCAATAAGATGCTTTAAGCACATTGCGTGTGTGTGTGTGCGTTTCTTCAGATAAGCGTTATGATGGATTTAGGTCTTTCTCAACCAGTCTTTCTCATGAATGAGAAGTTTCTAGTCATATCAGAGTTACAGGGAACCTTTATCTCGGTTGTTGACCTTAAACCATCGCTGATGGAAATACTCATTGTGACTCATTTGCCATGTGGTCATTTTGTTTCTGAATTACTCTGCAGCCTGACAGCCAATTGTTTCACTTACAGAAAAGCTCTCTGTGATTACATCAGCATTAGTGCTCAAATTTGGAAATTGGAACAAAATTGGAACAACTTTACAGTTTTCAAGTGTACAAATACATGTATGTGTCTATATACACAATATTTGCTTTGATGGGAATTTTACATCACTGGTCCTGATATTTTTACACCAAGACAGGTCTGGGTACTGTTTAGCCACCCAAATCACATATACTGTAAGTCTGCCCTTTAATGTACAGTAGCTTATACTATATAGTATTGTGCATTTAGTCATATATAAACGTTAGTTGATATTAAATTCTTTACGGAAGCTGACATGACATTTTAAACAGTATTTTACTCATTCTTGTATAATAATTTGTATGCATGCAACTTTTACGAACTCATATTGATTGAGAGACTAAAAATACTTAGACCTAAATACAGTCTATAATACTTAAAATGAAACCAGTAAAGGCAAAAAAAATTAGAATGGTGAAAAACTTTAAAAAGATGGTGAACAGTAATGTAAACTTTCCTTTATTCATACAAATTTTAACCTAAAATCTTGATGGTTTAAAAAAGTCCATGGACACGTTATCCATCAAGGACCCAAAAATGTTGTAATGTTTTATATATGAGTGTTTATGTGTGTGTTTGTATATGTAACTATTTGTGTCCATCTGCTCCTCACATTTCTTCACTATACTGACAAAGCGAAGCAAAGAGAGAGACCAGAGAGAGATACAGGGGGATAGCAAAATTAAATGGAGTGAGAGCTGAAATCAGAGGACTTGACGGATCAAAGCCTGCCTTAAAGCAGTCTGCCTGAGGGTTTCAGGATGCGATGTGTCTCTCTTTTTGCTGTTTGCTCTTGCTTTCTCTTTTTCTCACTCTCTGTTACCGTCTCCTACTCTCCTATCACAGACTTCTCTCTCTCTTTCTCTCTTGCTCGTTCTCCCTCTCTGTCGCTGTTGGGTCATTCTGACATTCGTGCCTGGACCACAGCATCTCACTGTGCAGACTGAAGATCGATTTCCACAAAATGTTCTTGCCTTACTCCTGTCTTCTCAGTAATGCAAACTGAGCTTCATATCATCTGTGATTGAAGACGGCATCCTTTCCACTCCTGTTGCATTTTAAATCAACTGAAGAATTCTCTAATTTGTGACCAGCCGCTCTGAATTCATTTGGCTCTCAGAAATCATCCTGCTAACGTTGCGAGCGAAGAGAAGATGAAGTGATCCGACACGATCCTTTTCTCCAATGCAGATTTGAAAAGCTGATTTGAGTTATTTTTGTACTTTTTTTGTACAGACTGCTATATTTGTCCAAGACAATATCCAAAATAGTGTTGAAGTGTTGGGAGTGTTTTCCCAGATTTGGAGTACAGGAAGCTGTTAAATGGTTATTTGCGTGTATGTGTGTGTGTTTATATGTGTCTATGTATGACGTCTGTGGTAGCATAAGAAGCACTCTGTTAAAGACTGTTTTTCAGACTTTCCATACCCAAAAGGTCAAGGGCACGGGATTGTATATCAGTGTGTCTGTGTCGTCATGTTGGTTTCTTCAGAGCACCAGACACATCACACGTGTGTAACTGCACACAGCCAGACTGTTATTATCAGCTGCATCCGTTTTAGTCACTAAAATTGAATAATTCTTAATTTTTTCTCTTTGTTCCAGTACATATTGACATTCTTGTGTAAATTATAAGCAACAATTTATTTTACATATAGCCTGTACACATATTACATTGAACTATTTTAAATCACTACAGTAGTAGCAATAACAATATGTAAGTATAAGCAGCGCCAGAAAATATTTGCACAGTAAATGCATGTACTGCAGTTCATTAGTATTACAGTAAAACACTGTAAGTGTAACTGAATTTTATTTTTTTGAAACAAGTATTAATTACAAAGCAAAAAAATTATAATTTCTTAATAACAAAAGCAAAACAAACAAACAAAAAAAAAGGTTAAAAAAGTCGCTTCCTTGTTTTTAGGTCAAATGTTAATAGCGGTTAAAAAAAAAAATCTAAAACATTTTATTTAGAATTTTTTCCAGCACCGAAAGGGTTATATAGTCTGTGAATTCTCCATTGCCAACTCCCAGGCAGTCAAGTAACCTGATTTGGAGGCATCTGTGCTGAGGAAGGGCGTGTATCTGCCGCCCCCTCGCCCTGATTCCTCTCCTCCTCCCAGAGCTGTGGTTAGCCCAGCCCTTACAGGTCACGTGACTTCTCTGAAACTCCCTCCTCCCCCTGCCTCCCCTCATGTTTCCAGTAAACTGCTTTAAAGGAGGGGCTGAGTCAGTCTTCAACCAGCTTCTCTTTGACCACAGCTTGTTAAAGAATTTGTCAACGTGGACTCCAGGGCACACATTTTTTCCCCCCTTCTTGTGATAGATAGATTTGATTTTTTTCCCCTCCCTTAAACGGTTACGTCAGGCACCCATAATCACTTCCTGTGCTACATTGAAGAGAGAGAGAGAGAGAGAGAGAGAGAGAGAGAGAGAGAGAGAGAGAGAGAGAGAGCGTATCTGTGAGCATTTCACATAATGGACTTTGATATTTGCCGGCATGTGTGCAAAGGCATTTGTCTTGGTGCCTGTGTGAAACGGTTTCATTCAGAAAAAAGAAAGCCATAATCATCCAGGAAGGGAAAAAAGCACAGAACAATTACATTTTTAACTGATTATGGTCTTCCTCCCAGCCAGCTAACTGATTTTCCAGATCGAGTTGGATTATCAGCAATATTTGCTTTTGCAAACTCACTTGCTCCACAAACTGACAAATTAACATTCCTTGTAAATGCAACAATAACTTCCCAGCTACTTCATTTAAATCTTTTTTCAGAGGAATTCACAACTATATATATATATATATATATATATATATATATATATATATATATATATATAAAGAGCAATTTGGTTATTAAGTTGTGCCATTAGCTGGTTTTAGGTATATGTTGATGGTTTATGTATAGGAATGTTGCTATTGTTAAGGTGGTATTGACATAAGGGGGCTCTGGGGAAGAAGGTGTGTTTAAGAAGTAACTTAAATGTGGTGTGGGAAGAAGAATATTATTAGGTGTGATTGTGGATTAGGGAAGTCTTAAAGGCGTCTTATGTGTGTCAGTCTTTGTCATATCGATCATGACCCACATTAAATATATTACTGTCATTGTATCAAATATATGCTGCCATTGGTGTATGTGTGAGTGTGTGTGTGAGAATGGGACACAGTGTAAAGCGCTTTGGTAACGTCTAAGGTTAAAAAAGGTGCTATATAAGTCAAACCATTTACCATTACATGGAACACCATTTTTGGGTAAAATTTTTTTTAAAAAAAAACACTGGACAGAGGAATGGCAAATGTATGAGGTTTTGGGCTTTTCCTGTAAATCCATTTCCTAAAATAAGCTAAATGTAAGTTAGAATGTCAAAAATGGCTTCTGTAAAATGATATGCCCCCAAAAATTCTCTACTGAAAAACTTACCACCGCCCCCGAAGAAAAACTATAAAATGTGATCATGACAGACATCAAAAGACAAAAAAAAAAAAAAGAAAAGTGCTGAACAGCTTTGGAGACATATCAGAGAGAGCTGAGACTGTCTCCCATGGTTTAACTGAAGGCGCACCTTTGACGAGACCTCTTAAATGTAATTGCTGGTAAACCCTGCACCAAGGGACCGCAGGGTCGGAGCTGGTAAATGTGGGAGACTGTGGTGGCTGAACGTTGTGCCAAATGGTAATTTTCCATGTGTGTGAGAAAAATATAAAAAAAGAAAGAAATAGAACAAGCAAGCCAAAAAAAAAAAAAACCTAGCCTGGTCATTCATTCGTCATGTCAGTATTGTGGACTGGGAAACTTCCCACTAGAGTTAATGAATACGTCACAAAGTCATGATTATATGTGTTGCACTATATAAAACTGAAATAGCTGCTCGATTTAGCTCTCATCAGTATTCTGCGCTGTCGTCTAGGACAAAGTTAGCCTGTTCTGCCACATAAATGAATAGTTGGATGAATTAGTCAAGAGTACAACATTCCGAAAATAACATTCATTCTCTCTTAATGAGTGATTGTTGGGAGTCCATTGCCTGTAGATGCTAATATTTCCAATGTGTCTATTTTCTCTGTGTGTGTGTGTGTGTGTGTGTGTGTGTGTGTGTGTGTGTGTGTGTGTGTGTGTGGTAGATGAGTGAATCCTGTATACAGGTGTCTGAAACTAAAAGATACCTTTGAAGACAAATGAGAGAGCATGTGACTGGACTTGAATGCAGTGATTTAGTCTTGACATTACTCAGCAGTTTCTTGTGACCATTTGAAACTGACTCACAGCTTCAAGCAGAATGATGTGTTTCTAAAAGTGATGGGCATGAATGTCTCTGTGTCATTCTTTAAGCTAATGATTTCATCTTGCGGTATAAAGGCGATCCAAAATTCAAGCTCTGAACAAAAGACATTCCTCTTTTACCAACCTGACATTTTGAGCAGACATTTTTATGTCCGCTTTCAAAAATGAACAGAAGAATCTATGGAGAAAAAAAGCACTTAAGATGCTGAGGGGAAAATGTGCTGTTGCTATGTGTCCAAACAGTCTTTGTGATTGGACAGAACAAATTTGGAATTTTCAAGGTTGTCCAATCATAACACAGCTGTTCTGGCTGGTCCCCATCTCCCCTCCCTTCTCTCCCCTGCCAGCTTTTCTTGGACTGATTTGATGTCCATATTAGGCTTGATTCAGTAAAATCCACTCCCATGCCTCTCAACTATTGTATTGAGTGCTAATGTACTTTTATCTCTGGCAGCAAAAAGCATTTTCAGGCTATGTACAGTAAATGAATTAAATATGATCTCATTGGCCCATGCCATCAATATATTAATTATATTTGCCACCTGCCAGCAACTCCACCAGTTTCCCTGCTCCTCTTCATGATCGGTTAGCATTAAACGTGTATGTTTGATCATACATTGTATGATATATGTGCAATATATGTGTATACACTAAACTGCAAAAAAAAAAAAAAAATTTTTATTGAAAAGCATGTATGCATTGATAATGAACTATTTAAAGAATATTTATTAAATGCATTTCCAGATCAGGCGATTCTAGAGTGTATTTCAGATGACTGTAAATTGCATAAAGAGGTTAAATAATAATTATAAAATGTGTTGCCGCTTAGTTATTAATGAAAACATCTATTTAATACACTGATAATTATTTAAACATTTTCCTTTGTTTAATAAAAGCTAAGTTTGTATATATATATATATATATATATATATATATATATATATATATATATATATATATATATATATATATGTGCTATTAAAAAATTATTAACAAATCAAATACTACAATTTCTCCTAACTTGACTTTGCATCAGTCTGCTCATTTAAATTCCTCATCAAACCAACAATTAAGGTCTTTAGTCTGTTTATGCTGATGACAAATAAATACTAAATAAAATACAAAAAAATCCTGCATATTTGTTAGTTTGCTACTTTAAAAAAAACAAAAAAAAAACAACAACAACAAAACAGTTATTCCACCTATATATCTGCTGAACATTAAGACATTCATGCAAGCATTCAAAAGGTTTTCAATAGAATCTGCCATTTATCTGCTCTTCCTGATTTTTTTTTTTTCATTCTATATTGCTTCTTTACCACCCCTTCCCAGCAAAGTAATAAGCAGGAAAATTCCTGTCATTTCAATAAAAGAGCCTTTTGTGAGATAGTCAGAATTAAACCTTCAGATATTTCAAGGATTCTGTGACTCACAGGAATTACCTTGACGCCTTGTCTTGCCCCCTCTCTTCCAATTCAAATGGAATTTAAACAGTGTCATTCCAAGGTTCATGGATCTTTCTGGTTTAACATTATAACAGAAATTCTTCTTTAGAGTAGAACACTAGAAGGGAATTTAAAGGTAAGATACATACACATACTCTCTCTTATGCCTTGGGGGGAAAAACAAATTGTATTTTGCTAAATAAACTCTGTTGTTCTTAGAACCAACTTATTTAAAAAGGATTTTGCCATTAAGTTCTTTCTCTAACCCTTCTGACACAGAAGTTAATATAATGAATGTAGTTTAACTACTTGTCGTTAAGTGAACACAGACCCTCTCTCGCTCTCTCACACACACTTTCTCTCTCTCTCTCTCTCTCTGATTTTCTTCTAATCATGCAGAGATCCCTTCTAATTATAGGGAAGTAATCATGCAAAATATATATAAAGATAACAAAAAATATTGCAAACCTTTGGTGTGCTAAGAACATGCCTGTGCAAACACAAAATGTTGTCCATTCTCCTCAAATCTTTAAATGCTTTATCAGTTTGTATTCAAAAATCATCCCACATCTTTCCTTGAAGTCAGATTTCTCTTTTGATTCCTAATTCTTTAGATACTTTGATTTGTTCTAATTTAATCTAATAAGAGCAATTCATTCTGACATCATTTTGTCTATTCTGCACACAAAAAAATGGCATTGTATGTTTTTCAAACCAAATGGTTATTTAAAATCTTCACAAAAAATGTGGGAACTCTTTGTCTGTCTTAAGTTCACAGAATCTCTCCCCCCCCCCCCCCCCCCCCCCTGTGATTTACTGTGATTTAAACAATTCAAAGTGTTTTAAAATCAATCACAGAAAAAGCAGAATTTGTGCATGATTTTTAACAGTAAAGATTTAAAAGATCTAAATAAACTACTTAGATGAATTAATACTGAAATACAACTCAGTGTCAAAATGTGCCTGCACTGTGATTTAGGCACAAATGTGTTTTTTTATTTCATTAAAAATGATATGCATCACTCAGATATGTTTGTTAACTGTTTGGTTTTAAAACATGACGCAGGAAATCTTGAACTATTAGAAACATTTCGTTAGCAAGCAGTCTCGCAGATTTCTTTTTCTTATTTTAAAGTGTATTGTAAATTTGTCTCACTTTTATCAAGGGTTTAGGCAAAAGAGGATAATTGAATAAACATTTATTGTGACAGGGGTTTTATATATATATATATATATATATATATATATATATATATATATATATATATATATAAACCTAAAATATATTTAATGAAATATATGAAACCATTGACCTAAACTACTAATCAAATAAAAAACGAAGTTAAAAACAATTTATAGAAAAAGGTTATTATGTTAAACTGAAAGCAGTGTATTTTAATGTATTGTAAGGTTTTCGTTAGTGTCATATGTATCTTAGTAATTACATAATTAACATAATGTCTAATTGTCTTTTGGCAGAGTAAATAAATGTTTTTACTAGATGTTATAACATTTTGAAAGATGTCTAAAACCTTGAAAAGGTGCTAATTCATTTGACTCTGCAAAGATGAAAGTGTGTGTGACGTCTTTTATTTAAAAATAATTATAAAGGGCAGACTTTTCATTTCCTTCTCTTCAAATGTCTCTAGAAAATTGAGAACAAATTATATTGATGTCCTCTACTCATTGTTTTATTTTATGTTAAAAGCTCAATTTCTAATTTGCTTTTCCTCGTTTCATCTCTTTTGTGTGTTAGTCAACTCACATTAAATCTTTAAATATTAGAGCATATTAAATCCATCAAATGATTAACATTTACATTTTTTTTAAATACAATTATGCTACTGTAATTAATACATCTGTGTTATATCTTGATTAATCTGCATAAAAGTTATAGTTGAAATATTCTGTTGTGTTACACAGAGCGCAGGGAGTGGTGGTTAATTCATTTATTGACACTCATTCCACATTTAGATTTATGAAATAATGTCTGCTTATTTTTCTGATAGCTCTCACAATTTTCTTTTTTTTCAGCTCTTTTTTTCCCCCCTGTAGAACTTAAAAGATCGAAGTTCACAATCCAAACAATTGTCCATAAATTCTTTGGAATGCCGTCCTGTGTCTCTGTAAGTGTTCCGAACTATAGAAGAGCTTTCATCAGGTTATTAGTAATCACATGAATGTGCCTCTGTTTGACAATGAAACATTACATTCATTTTATTCAAAGCTTAATTTTTGTGGAAACGGGCAGGATGATGTTCCTGCCTCATGCATTTTTTCTTCATTTTCCTGAATATAATTAAACATATGTGATCTGTTTTACCACCATTGCATTTATTACAACAATGTTGCATTACATTTATTCCAAATCCCCTTTTTAGACAAAACAATTAGTAGTGTTTTCCTTATGCTTTCCTACAGCTTCATGATCTTTCTGTATATTTCAGATCCCAAATCCCTCATTTCATCTGTCAGGGGTCAACTTTAGACATTTCCCAAACCATTTCTGGAGTTTATTTTCAGCGTGACAAGAAAGACAGTTGAAAGAATGCACATTCAGGTGAGTCAAGACATACACGTACATGTACTGTAAATAGAAAAACAGACAGTACAAAAAAGATGCTGATGCCCTGACAGAAAAAAAATATTTTATGCATGCATGCTTCAGTGTGTGTGTATCCACAAAATATAGGCTTTATATTTGAGCTCTTAAATATCTGAATCAGAATCAAAATCATTATTTAGTGACCTGGTAAGATTAGTCTTACGAGGAAATTTAATTGACAGTGCTGATTAAGGGCAGACATTAATTTAGAAAATAAGAATGGGAAAGAAGGTCTGAAGTGGTTTCATACAAATAAGAGAAATAAATAATACATAACTCTATAGGAGATGCATATGTACAAACTAATGAGCATCCGATAAACATCCCTATATGTCCTTATGTTCTATGCATACATACATACAGTTTATATTTGGGGTTGCATAGTGTATATTAGCCCAAATATGAGGTACTGTACATTTATCTTTATTGTACTTGAAAGGTGTGTAGTTAAGATGCCAGAAAGACCATTTAGATCAACTGCAAGTGTAAAGTTCAATGAGAGGCGGCCATTTTGTGTTTTATCCACCTCCATTTTGTGAAAGTTGCAGCTGTGAAAGTGGTTCATTTGAGACGCCCTTACATTTATTCCATTCTCAGATGTATTTAAGTAAAGTGAAAATTAACCAAATCTGTTGAAAACACACTTAAAGTCATTTTGTCATGTCTTTGGAAGACTGGATGTAATGCAGGTTTAGGAAATCAAACTAAACTTCAATATGACTTCAATATATCCTTAAACGATGTCCAATGAAAGAAAGCGCTTCCAGGGTGAATATAAACTTAAGGTGCTCTATGGTCAAGGGTTCGTAGTAGTCCAAAAACAAAAAGCCGGATAACCATGGCACTCATTAATAAAAACGCTTTTATTATCACATACTGTAGCTTAATATCAAAGTTAAAACAGCTCTGTGATAATAAAGGCTTTTTATTAATAAGAGTGCCGTGGTTATCCAGCTTTTTGTTTTATGACTTCAATATACTTCTCGCACCAGTTCATTTATATGTATATTATCTATATATTCTTTTTTAGTTTAATTAAACATCCTGATTAGTAAATGGCTCAAATAATACAAATACAAATAATTACAGCATTTTTGTCTCTTTTTATATATATATATATATATATATATATCACTATGAACTGGAGCAAAAAAAAAGATATTAACAGACGTATTTCTTCTCATGAGTTTTGTAGAGTTTACTCACAGTCTCTTAACTGTTATGACAGCTGGCAATACTGAACATTCAAAGTGAAAATGAAAACATATCACTTTTGTTTCAATCAGTCCTTACGTTCAAATAGCTAAATGTGCTTTCACACATACACAAATCAAATTAAACAGTAAAAATGTGTAGAAGTAGGCAACATGAATGTTTTTTTCTTTGTTATGATTGAATGCTTGTTGTAGGAGTCTTACTCACTATTTCCTTTGTAGGGTACAAAAGTTTATGTCTAACACAGGAAAATAAAAGTGTGTCATTTCCTAGCCTTCTGAATATTTTAAGTTATAAATAAATCTTCTAATGTTAGGATTTATATGCTCGACTTATACAGTCAATACAGTGATCAAAATAGATGTGAACTCTATTAACTGTTACATTAATGTTGTAATTGCATGTGTGTGTGAGAGAGACAGAGAGAGAGACCGGGGGAACAGGGAGTGTGTGCACTCATGTGTGAGTTGATGAAGAAGGGTTGAGATTGTGAATTTGAGTTTGTGTGTGAGAGATAGACAAAGTGTGTGAAAGGGTGAGATAGAGAAAAGTATCAGTATTAGTCATACATCTAAAATGAATGAGCTTTTTCAGTGCCATACCTCACCTGTGGATCAGGTGTATTCAAATACAATATGTTTTTGTTCACTAAGTGACACAAAGGTCTCACATGTTGTCTTTTATTTCAAAGTGATTAACCCTCAGTGATTCTGACAATTTTTTCCTGTAATTGAGTTCATTCATTCACACTGGTGCTTTACCTTTATCCTATTTGGTAAATTATGTTTTAGGATGTATTGGGTTTGGATATAAGAGAAAATAAATGGTGTCATTAATGTTGGGATATTAAAACATAACCATTAACGCCCTGACAGAGTTAGACATTGGCTATTTCCATCCAAGTTTCAAATTTAATTTATGCAAAAAACATAATATCGCACAAACAGTGAGCGAGTAAAGCAGCGTTTCCATCCTGTGTGTTTGAAAGAACAATGTCGTCACTTCCGGATACATTTTTGTCACTCTGATGCTTTAATTTATAAAATACTCTTGGCTTTTAGAGCACACAGACAAAACACTAAAGAACCTGTCTCATGTCTGGGAGCCACAGCACGCCAAACAGATCTGGGAGCACAATGTGTGTGCCTTCCTCCTTCTTTATGCCTTTACCATGTGGATCTATAATATATTTGTCAAAAGTGTCAATGAGCCACCCAGTTAATGTCACCTTTTCAGTCAAAATTTTAAACGGAAAAAAAGAAGACACAAATATCAGGAAAAAAAAAATGAAATTAGTTGTTTCTCCCTCTGTTTACATTAAAATTAATTAATATTATCATGAATGTTAATGAAGATAATTGACAAGCAACTTAATTAATGAAATAATATTATATATACTTAATAATTATATAAACTTTAATTGTAGATGGTTAAATAACAGTAATTATTGACTGATAGAAATTGCAATATAAAGTAAGCAATTCTAGTCTATTAGAAACAGATCTGTCTGAAATAAATACTTCATAATGTACCATGTACAATTCCCACAATCCCCTCGAGTAGTTGGAAGAAACAAAACAAAAAGATGTATGTCATAGACACAACTTTCTTAAAATTTATGGTTAAGTTATGGATGCTAAAAAGAAAATTATGAGCATACTAAATTTAACTGCACAAATCATGACACTGCACTTTAATTATAAAGCTCATGCACAGGGCATCCAGATGTGATCAGATAGGCCCTAGACTTTATGAAGAGTGTTTATGCGACTCAGACAGGATTGGTAAAAAAAAAAAAAACCACTACTGCAGAAAAAAGAAAACATAATAAGTTCAAACTGATTGAGTTGCACCCGCCACCAGCCAACAAAACCCGACTCCCCCCACACCCACACCCATACCACCCATCCTGCCTTTTATCATCTTGATCAGGGCTTGTGAGTCAGCAAGATCTAGACTGGACAGGAGCCATCTTTGATACTGGTTTATTCCAGTCTGATTTCCAAAAAAACAAAATTATTTTTATAATTCCCCCTGCCCCCCACTCCCCTCCCGTTTAGTGTGTTAGCCATAACCCTGGGCCCTTTTAGACTCACGGCATCTGTATATTTCCTCTCCCATGTCTGTCAGCTCTGAGATGTATCATGTTGTTTTTTAACTCTGATTACAAAAAAAAACAATCCCTGTTTCTGCTGACCATCACCTGCTCATTTGCTGGAAGTTCCATAGAGGGGTAACTGATGTGGTTATGTGTGTGTCACCCAGGACCACTCCCCAATGAGCACATGGCTAGATGGAAACTGATGGAGTGACTCTGTCTCTCTCTCTTTCTTTCTCTCTGTGCCTCTCTCTCATACAGAAAGTCTATGTGATCATTACCTTCAGCAAGCTCATAGTGGAGCAGATGGTGGCCCTCATTGAGTAAGTAATTCAAGACATTGACATATATCTGGGGGCTCATGAGCAAATGGAAAGGCAAAATGGTGTACATACTGTATATGTGTGAGTGTGTGGTTTCGGTGTGTCAGAGAGGTTGGGCAGATGTATAGCTAGTTACTTAGATGCTATAATTAGATGTATAGCAGAAAATGAAAGAGTTAAATGAAAATGAGGAGAGAAAATCTGACAAATCTTCTAATTAGCTCCTTTGTTCTGTTCTCTGGTCTGTGACTGGGAAAACCCTTTACATGGTCTGTAAGGTATCTACCTACAGTTAACTGTTAAAATTGGAAATTTAAAAACAAACAGTGCCATTGGTAGATTACAGGCCAAAAGTAGATCATGGGTTCTAGACTTCATCCGTTATTCTAAAATACCTATCGTCTTGTTTCCAGGTCCTTGGCCTACATAGAAGGGACATGGTGATGGTGTAGGCCCACATGTAGATGTTTCATATATTGACTCTTTTGACAGTGTCTCAGACAGATTGTCAAAGATTGGCTACTCTATAATTAATTTTTTATTCAACCTTGTTTTTCCGAACCTGTATGACTTTCACTCTTAGGCAGAATGTTAGCCTTAGTCACCATTCATGTTCATTGTATTGAAAAAAAATAAAAAATGGTGACTGAGGCTAACATTCCTTTTGTGTTCTATGAAAGAAAGAAAGTAAGTAATTTTTATGGGATTTGTAACAGCATGCGCTTGAGTAAATGAGAATTTAACTTTTTGGGTGAACTATCCCTTTAAAAGGGAGTTCCCCATCTGTCGCTCACTTTGACGTTGTGTCGAAGAAGTGACACTAGGGGTCTCTCTTGAGCGCCGAATATGCCTCTAATCTATGAAAAAAGCCTATCCTCTAGAGCTTCAGGTGGATGAGCTCTCCGCTGCATCGGAGAGCATGGCATCTGATGCTAATGACTCCCCTGGGCTGCCGCCTTCGGGCCAGCACGCCCAGGCTGAGGCTGATGCGCAGATGACCGACATGCTTTCCCGAGCTGCTGCCAGCGTGGGGCTGGACTGGAATCCTCCGTCCTCCCCACAGCCATCGCGGCTGGATGACTGGTTACTGGGGTCTGTGCGCCGCTCATAGCCTCGCCCCCCCTGGTCCCGTTTTTCCTGGACATGAACGATGAGCTGCGTCTTCGTGGAGAGCACCCCTCTCCACTCGTCACAAAGCCACTCGCTCATCCGCTCTCGCTACCCTCGACGGCGGAGCGGCCCACGGATATATGGCGATACCACCCTAGGTGGATAGGGCTGTTGCGCTCCACCTATGCCCTGGAAACCCTACCACTTGGCGGGGTTGCCCTGTGCTCCCCTCTAAGGCCTGTAGGACAACATTGTCATTCACTGCCAAAGCCTACAGCACCGCCGGACATGCCACTTCCGCCCTCCTGCAGGTCAACCAGGCCAAGGCGCTTAAAGATCTCCACGGGGGTAGCTCTGATCCTGATGTGTTGCAGAAACTGCGCTTAGCGACCAACCTTGCCCTCAGAGCCACGGAGGTCACAGCGCAGTCACTCGGGCAGGCGATGGCCACACTCGTGGTCCAGGAATGTCATCTGTGGCTGAACTTGGTCGAGATGCGTGAGACCGACAAAGTTTGTTTTCTCAACGCCCCTGTCTCCCAGTCTGGCCTCTTCAGTGACACCGTCGAGGACTTTGCCCAGCAGTTCTCCATGGTGAAGAAGCAGACGGAGGCCATCTCGCACATCCTGCCCCGCAGCAAGACTGCCGCCATGGGCCATGCCCCGTCTGCCCACCGAGGGCATCCTCCTGTTGCTACGAAACACCCTGCTCTGCCTCAACCCGGGCCCAGCTCTCAGCCCCAGCGTCAAGCACACCGCAGGAAGCAGCCGCCCCTTGTCTCACGGACCCCCTTGAGGACCTGCAAGGCTCCCAGGCACTCCTGAGACGTTCGACCCAGGTACCAATATGTTAGCTCTCGAGGTGGTAATCAGACCACTCCGTCCCCCGGTGAAGAATGTTTTGTTGAATTTATTTCATTTGCCATACCCCCTCGGGGCTGCGGTACCCACATTCTCAGTAAAAGAGCTATTTCCTTTGTCTATGGGTCACCTGGCCCACAAATGCCGTTCTCACGGCACTCTGCCACCAGATCTCAACAGTCCCAGCATGCTGGACGTGGACCCACTTCCTTCAACCCCCACGAGTCTAGAGGACGCCTCCACCGGACCTCCTCCTCAGTCACTAACCCACCCCCTGCCGGGTGTACGGAGCAAGGTAAGTGTTTTGAGTCTTTTCTCAGCACCAGAGCCTCGGGACGCATCTTCGCCTCCCGACGCTGTATTACCTGCTCCACCCCACTGCGAAGCCCCACTGGGTATGTCAAAAATAATCGTACGTGTAGCGTACATAAATCGCCAAGGCAGCGTACTCTCCCGCCACATGTCACGACTCGCCCGTCGTCTCCTCCTTTGGAGCCAGCAGCGACTCAAGTCGCACACAGCTGGCCTGCGGGGCTGCGCAAGTACGCATTTCCCCCAGTGAGCCTTCTTGCACAGGTGCTGTGCAAGGTCAGGGAGGACGAGGAACAAGTCACCCTAGTGGCTCCCTATTGGCCCACACAGGCCTGGTTCTCAGACCTCGTACTCCTCGCGACAGCCCCTCCCTAGTGAATTCCCCTGAGGAAAGACCTTCTTTCTCAGGATGGGGCATGCTCTGGCATCCACACCCAGACCTTTGGAACCTCCACGTCTGGCCCCTGGATGGGACGCGGAAGATCTAGCTGGTATACCACCTGCTGTCGTAGCCACGATCAACCAATTCAGAGCCCCTTCTACCAGGCAACTTTACGCCCTGAAGTGGTACTTGTTCGCGAATTGGTGTTCTTCCCAGTCTGAAGATCCACAGAGTTGCGCAGTTAGGTCAGTGCTCTTATTTCTGCAAGAGAGGCTGGAGGGGAGGCTGTCCCTTTCCACCCTAAAGGTATATGTCGCCGCTATCACGGTCCACCACGACGCAGTAGACGGCAAGTCTTTGGGTAAGAACGACTTAATCATCAGGTTCCTAAGAAGCCCCCGGAGGTTGAACCCCTCCCGGCCAAGCCTGTTCCCCTCCTGGGATCTCTCAGTGGTCCTCGTGGGCCTCCAGAGACACCCCTTCGAGCCGTTAGAATCAGTTGGACTTAGGACCCTCTCTTTAAAGATGGCCCTGCTGATCGCGCTCGCCTCCATCAAGAGGGTCGGAGACCTGCAAGCGTTCTCTGTTAGCGACACCTGCCTGGAGTTCATTCCGGCAGACACATATGTGATCCTAAGACCACGAACGGGCTACGTGCCCAAGGTTCCTACCACGCCCTTCAGAGACCAGGTAGTGAACCTGCAAGCGCTGCCCCGGGAGGAGGCAGACCCAGCCCCTTCCCCTGGATGCCATTTCATTGGCCTATCACACCCAGGCCGTGACCCCCCCCCCCCCCTTGCGAGTTCGAGTGCACTCAACAAGGAGTATTGCATCCTCGTGGGCACTGGCCAGAGGTAGCAGACCTATGTAGAGCAGCGGGTTGGGCAACACCTAATACCTTTCCGAGATTTTGAGTCAGTATCGTCCTGTGTTTTCTCAGGTCCGAGCCAGTAGAACTCGGTAACACGCTGACGGACTGGCCGGGTGGATCACTTGCACCTGGTGTCCTTTCCCTCGCCTGAGGTAAAACTGTGCGCTTTCTCTCCCAGGAGATCCCACCCATCTGGATCCCTGGATGATTCCTCCCTAGCCCTTTGGGTCCGCAGTTCAGCGGAGGAACTCGCCAACCCAGTCCACTGCGGGTACTCAATCTACCCTGTACTGGAATAGGTGCTCCACAGGTCAGGACTCCTACATGGACTCCCCCTGTGTGTATTTTCCGTGGTACGGTCCCCTTACGAAGTGGACCCGCGTCTCCCTTTGGCAGTCCCAACTGCCCTCCGGTCACTATGTTGTAGCAACTCCCCCCTCCTTGAGGCTGGATCTACCACTGTGCCATGTTCCACATGTTGCCGAAAAACCCATGCGATGTATTCGCCACCTTTACCTCCCCTTTCGTGCAGGTGTGGCCTCCGCATTGTCATTTCCTCCTGAAAGAACAGGAAACTGGGTAAGACCCCCTTCCCTCGATGCATGTAAGGGCCCCGGCCGTTCTTGCTCTATGCGGAGAAACATAGAGAGAAAAGAGGCCCAGCCAGGCTTGGCCCGTTCCCAGGTTGGCAAGCATCGCCTTGTTCCCCTGTCTAGGGTAACCAGAAGGATTCCGATTACTTTTTTGGGGCATTGGGGAAGGGTACGCGCAGCCTGACACAGCTGATCGCCTTTGCACGTAAAATACCTGCCCGCTCCTGTGTCAGCAGTACACATACATGGCTCAGTGCATGGCGTGATTTAAATTGAACCCCTAGTGTTGCTTCTTCGACACAACGCCGAAGTGAGCGACAGACGGGGAATGTCTAGGTTACGTATGTAACCTCCGTTCCCTGATGGAGGGAACGAGACATTGTGTCCTCCCGGCCATGTCGCTGAGCTGAGCCACTGTTGTGTCTGGACAATTTTTGGCTCCTCAGAAAAATCCTTAATGAACTCGACGTATTTCCCGCTTTTATACACGTATGTCTGGGGGCAAGGTACACAAATACTGTCCGCCAACTTCTCATTGGCCTTTTTTCATAGATCAGAGGCATATTCGGCGCTCAAGAGAGTCCCCTAGTGTCGCTTTTTCAACACAACATCTCGTTCCCTCCATCAGGGAATGGAGGTTACATACGTAACCTAGACGTTCCTAAAACCCCCTTGAGGAATGTTCAGAGTTTAATACGATTTAAGCTCAATTGATAGCATTTGCGGCATAATATTGATTATGTACTTAACAATGAAAGTTAAATAGGGCCAATACATAAACATTAAAATACTTGTGTTTACATAATCACTTCACATCACTTACTAACCATATCAGTGTAAAGTTAAATCCAATATTACAACTCAGTTGCCATAACGACACAATGCTATAAACTATGAGTAGATCTGAGTAGATCTATCAGACTAAAATCATGTTGAACAGAGATTTTGTCACAATAAACTCACTTTAACACATATAATGTTTATGTCATGTGGCTAAACTTTTGAACCTGTGTATTTGTATTTTTATGGACTGACGCCATTCACTTCCATTGTAAGTGTCTTACTGTAACTGCGATTTTTTATTAATGAGGGACGAGTTGAAAATATATTTGTGGGAATCAATATTATGCCACAGATGCTGTTGATTAAGATTGACTTGTGTTGAACCCAGAACATTCTTTTACTGTGGTAAAATCACTGTAAGGCACGGCCTCAAGTGACTTGCATTGCAATTATAAAATGGCAGCAACAGCCATATAATTAATGACAGCAATGTTCAATACATGGTTACATTTATCAATAATGTTTATCTGAGTAAACCGTTCTTCTGCCAAGTAATATAGTTAATTGTCGTAACTACCACTTGCAACATTAATGTACTGTAGAATGTGTGGTTACATGTGTGCATTTATCAGCATTTTACAATGGTTTCGAGGGCGGCTCATCCAGTAAGAACTTAGAGTCAGAACTATAATGTTCTTTAGAGATTCTGAAGTTATGTCACCAGGTCTGCTAGTTGATTGGGGGATGCATTATTAAATTGGGTTTTGTTTAGTGGTCGACCAATATGGGTTTTTCAATGGCCAATGCCGATACCGATATCTAGAGAGCAGGATGGCTGACAGCCAATGTAAATGCCGATAAGACAATTTCGGATTGTACTAAAAATTTTGGCAAAACTTTACAATAAGGTTCCATTTGTTAACAATAGTTAACAACATTAGTTAACATAAACTAACAATAAACAATACTTTTACAGCATTTATTAATCTTTAGTTAATGTTAATTTCAACACATGCAAATACTTTTTTAAAACATTAGTTAATTAGTTTCATTAAATTAGTTAATGCACTATGAACTAGCAATGAACAATTGTTTTTTCTTCGTTAACATAAACAAAGATTTATAAATGCTGTAATATATACAGTATATATATTGACTGATCTGACTAATCTATTGGTAGATTTAGGAAATGACACAAGGGAAAGTTAACTCTTCTGTTAAACGGCCAAGAAAACATGGTTATTTGCCGATGCTGATAAACACAAAATGGCCAAATATTGGCAGATTAATCGCCCTGGCCGATATATCGGTCTATTACTAGTTTTGTTGATGGTGCAGAAGGCTGATTATGTTCAGTCATGTGATGGCTGTAGATCTGATGTTGTCTCTGTCATTGGCCTGTGGCCTGTGGTCCTTCTAATCTGCAGATATGACACCCTCCCAGAGGGTTTTATACGAACCACCACTTCACATAAAGATCCCATAATGGTAACAGGGACTGTATGGAATACTGTGAGTGGGTGTGTGTGGGAAAGAATAAAAGTGAAATGGTGACAGAGAGATGCAACCAGGCAGAACATCTCTGTCCTCAATTATGAGAAGTTCTACACACTTGTCTAGAACACCTACAGCGACCCTTAAAATGTATTTGGATACTTAAAGGAATATTCCAGCTTCAATGCAAGTTAAGATCAATCAGCAGCATTTGTGGCATAATTTTGATTACCACAACTATTCATTTCCTCCTTTTCTTTAAAAAAAAAAAAAAAAAAAGCACAAATCTGGGTTACAGTGAGGCACTTATAAAGGAAGTGAATGGGGACAATTTTTGGAGGGTTTAAAGGCAGAAATGTGAAGCTTCTAATTTCATAAAAACATTTTAATTATTCTATAGTTTCTATTCTATTTTATAGTTAGATATTGTGTGTTATTTAAGCTGTAAAGGTGTTTGAATCATCATTTTGAGGATTTAAGGGTTTACAGCGTTATGTCTTCATGGCAATGAAGTTGTAAAATTGGATATAACTTTACACAGAAAAGTTTATTAAGTGATTTTATCACGCTAAAATCATGTTAACATGCATTATTCCACAAATGCTGTCAATTGAGCTTAACTTGTATTGAACACAGAATATTTCTTTAAGCCACATTTAAAAAATGTATGATTGACATTGCATGAGATAATAAAATATCAAAGGAAGTGGCATGTATTTTAAAGAAAGAGAGCACGAGTCAAATTAAGCTCTTTATTGTCATTGTACAGTTCCAGCAGTATTTTTGTAGTTCTCAAGGCTGTTGAATTAAATCTAAATATATAGAATAGGGGAAAATTGAAGTATGTAAAAAGTTTTAAATCAAAGGGATACAACAAGAACACTTATCAAGCAAATTGTTGCACAAAAGCATGTTTTCTCGGTCTTAAGTTATCAAATGTATAAACTGTTAAAATTAAGATGTTTAAAAGTATTTGGACAGTTATGCACACTCATGTGCTTCGTAAATGTGATTAACTACGGTTAGTCTGCTAGGGATGCCTGTGTGAACTGACTTACTAGAGCCACAAAAATTAACTTGTGGAGCAGCTGCTTAAAGGTAATTATGAAAATATCAAGAAAAGTTAAATTAGTTCTGAGAAAAGCTCTAGCATAATTTGTTTACAGATGCCACTTGGTTTGATATTTTTTTATCAATTTAATTAATACATTTTTAAGTGTGGCTTAAGTGTCCAAATACTACCCCAATACCAAAAAAGTTGGGACAGTATCAAAAATACTTATAAAATCAAAAAGGAGTGATTTGTAAATTATATTCACCCTTACTATATTGAAAGCACTACAACGGCACATAATATGAAAATGTACAGTAATTTCAAATCAGATGATTGCAACACACTCAAAAAAAGTTGAGACGGGGGCAATTTAAGACTAATAACAATTTGATGAGTTGAAATAACAAGGTGATGTGAAACAGGAGATGTTAAACAGGCGAGACAGTCATGTCATAATATATAAGGAGCCTCCAAAAATTCAATTCAGTGCACAATATAGTTAAAAGAGTCATGGAGTCTATTCAAATCTCGGTGCGTATAGGGCAAGATGAAAGCCACTTCTGAATGTGCGAGATCTCCAATCACTCAGATGTCACTATCTTAAAAAACGTCATTCATCTGTAGTGGATATCATGAATATGGGCTTGGGATTACTTTGGTAAAACTTTGTTAGTCAACACTGCTCGCTGCTACATCTACAGATGCAAGTTAAGACTTAACTATGCAAAGCCCTACATCAACACTGTCCAGAGGCGTTGCCAAATTCTCAGGGCTCGGTCTCATCATAGATGGAAAGTAGAACAGTGGAACCATGTTTTTTGGTCCAACAAGTTCACATTTCAAAACGTTTTTGAAAAATACAGCTGTCATGTTTTGCAGGCCAAAGAGGAATAGGAATCTGTTCATCCAAACTGTTATCAGCATCATATCCAAAAGCCAGTGTCTTTATGGGCCAGGGGTGTGTCAGTGTCACACATGGGTAACTCACACATCTATGAGGGCACCATTTATGCAAACAGAAATGTACAAAACAAGTGCATGGCTGCATCAGCAGAGAGTGCGGGTGCTAGATTGGCCTCCCTGCAGTCCTGACCTGTCTCCAACTGAGAATGTGTGGCGCATTATGAAGCACACCATACGGCAATGAAGACCCTGTACAATTATACAGCTGAAGACCTGCATAATGGATGAATGGGGGAAAATTCCACTTTCTAAACTTAACAGTGGTAAATACTCGACTGTCCCAACTTTTTTGGAGCATTTTGCAATAATCTGATTTTACTACATTTTCCAAAAAAAAAAAGAAAGAAATGAAATTCACAAGGTAAAACATCATATATTGTGTAGATGTAGTGCTTTCAATATAGCAAAGGGTGAATATAATTTACAAATTTCTTATTGCTTTTATTAGCATTTTTCATACTGTCCCAACTTTTTTGGAATTGGGGTTGTACCTTATGGGGCCTCTGTACATGCACACCTACTGTACAGTACCTTTACACTACAATGCAATACTACTACAATATGTTGTGTGGTTTCTTTGTATAAAGACACTCCCCAGAGTGACAGGAAGTGGAGCTGTAGTGCAGTAATAAACTGGGCTGTTGTGCTTTAATGGACTACATTGATACCATCTGCTCTACGATGTGTTGAAAAAACACACAATTTATACTGTCTTAAACACTAGATTTTTTAAGCACCTGTTCTGTGGCAGTGGGCAATATAGTGTTCCGTGGGGGTAATAGTATGCTTTAGGTAGGCTGTTTTTGGCTTGTGAACACCTGTCTCCAGGGACAGCCCCGTCTGACAATGAGAAGCGTCAATCACCCATTCAGCCATAACTGCAACACCACACTGAGATTGCATCAGCTCCTTCATCAACTGCACGTTGCCCTTTTACATTAAAGAATTTAATAAAATGCTGATGCTAAAGGGAATTTTTTACAAATCTGTTTCCAATGAAAACAACAACAACAACAACTTTATTTTCCTTACTTTTTGTCCCCATAATGTTTTTGACCCAAATTAAGTCGAAGGAATATCAGCAGATTTGGGTTATTTATGGCCTTGTTTTTCTCAAGACTCGGTACAGAGAAATGATGATTGTGATTGTAGAGTTGGGTTCACTGTGTCATTGCTATTTATCTCTCAGAGTCCTTTTGTAGTTTTACCAAGTACAGGCGAAGGTATGATGCAACTTATATCCGAGTGTGTGTGTAATGGTACATTTGGTGCTCAGTGTGAGTGTGTGTTTGGATTTGTAAGAGAAAGTTTAGGGTAAAGCTTAGTGTAGAGTTTTGACAAAGTGTGTTCAGCCTTTTGTAGGTGTGTGTACATACAGTATTTAACTATAGTTTAGGGACAAAATATTAAATAAAAGTGAGCTAAATCATACTTCACCTTCCTTTAGGGACATTTGGGGATGTCCTCAATTGGAAAATTTATTCATAAATAAAGCAAGTGCTGTTTTTAAAAATTCTAAAAAGGCAAAAAGTGTTTCTTTTAGAGGTAGGGTTTGGCCCAGTCTATAATCATTATAAGTAGCTTAATTTAAAATAAACGACATCTATGTCCACATTTAGATAGCATAGTATGTGTATGAGTTTTCTTGTTCTCACGTAATCCTGTGGGTATGTGTGAAAGTGAATAGATATGAAGATAAAAATAATGAAATGGAAGCCCTGAGAACAAAGTGGATTTTTTGTGATGAATATGTATATTTCTCAGAAACTTGTCAGTCTTAAAAATGTCCTTTTTTAACAATGCATCAAAGCCTTTTAAACCCTGCTAAAGTCACCCTTTCTGAATACATTTGTGCATAGAATTGTACCTAGAATTCATTCAATCTCCACATGGAAGGCCTTACCTCAATCCTTCATCGTTACTTTAAGTACATTTTCACTTTTTACTTATTTGATAAAAGTAAAATTGTTCTGCTCTGTCCTCCTTTCTACAGCTGTCAGATTTTTAGCATAACATCCCAAGATATACATTTACATTTAAATTTTTAACTCTCAGCTCATAAATATTCCAAAGAAAACACTCAGTTTTATGCTACAATGATCCAAACAATATGCATTCAAAAAGAAATAAATTATTGTTCTTTCTGGAATATTCATTTTAAAGTCTCTGAACCAATACATTTTAAGTCTTTAGTCTTAATAACCCAGTAAAAAAAAGTCATGCAGTTTCTCCTGCTGGCTTAGATTGTGTGTTACAGAATATCTTGTGCTTTATTACTCAAATGTTAATGTTTCCCAATTTTACTACCTTCCACTTATGAACTCTTCCTCCTGTATGTTTATGGTCCTGACTTGTTCCGGTTATAACCACTTGATTTTTTAGTAGGTGTGTGGTCATCAGGGTTGGACTAGGAAGAGATATCGGCCAGGGATTTTACATAGAAACGGGCCCAAAAGTTGTCCTTTTCTGCAAAAAAAAAAAAATTGCTAATAGTTTGTATTTTAAATGGTTATTGTATCTCAGTTTTATCATTTATGTTATGTGATGCTATGGCCAGTAATGAAATATATTGTTATGTGGAACATTAAGTGCCACAATGGCAATAGCGTCACATATTTGAAACAGTTTGTTGTCATTGAAAAGGAACTATTTAGACCTGATGTCTTTTTATGTGTGAAATCAAAGATGACTTTCTGGTGCATTTTGAGTTAGCTGGATTTATGGCTGATGCAAATATGGGGACTACTTTCAGTTCTCTCTCCATCAAAGTGAAACTCTGTAAATTCTTCATTTCTTTTATGTGAGGCAGCAGTTTTGGCAGGGGAAATGTGGCTTCATTCACTCATGTGACACATGGTTAACCATTAATTTAAGTTTGAATTTGTAACGGACTGGATATTGAACCTGTATAGTGAGAAAAACATTTTCGCTTGAAAGCACATGAAAAAAAAATGTGTGAAAGATAGATTATGTACCCTTTTTTCAATTAAAGAATAGCAAAAAATTAGAAAATAATATCACAGCACAATGCTTTCTTTTTTCTTTCTTTTTTTTTTAAATCTAAATGCCAGTCAGTGTATGTACAATTCAAGAATTGTATTATCTGGTGAAAAGCATTAAGAATATAGGGTTTTCTTTGCTAGGTTATTTGTTATTTATATTTATTCATAGTTTGCTGTTTCAGAAGATAAAATTGCATTTAACTGCAATGATAAATGCACATTAAATTTAGTAGACTATGTAAAGAATGCAAAGATGCAGTTAATATGTCTAATATTTTAGGCTTTAGACACTATAAATAGGTTCTGTATAGGGAATAGAATAGAATAGAATGGTTAAGTCCCCAAATATGAACAACATTTAGTAAACTCTTAGTATGAATAGGGACAGGCTTTTGAGAAGATACTACAGAGGAAAAATAGCATTAAATATTTGGGAAAAGTAAAGCATTTCCATTTTGATGCATTCTAGCTGTGTGACATAGGGGAGAGACAGACCATTTCCATTTTAAGATTAATAGCATTGAAATGCATTTTTGCTTCCTCTGCCAAGAATTTAGAATATACATATACTGTAGGCGACATTGCCTGTATGTATTGTATTTTATGACCAGGTCAATGGTTTTGCACTGGGTGGCCCTAAAGAACTGTTTATATTAATAACAAACATGCCATTACTGTATAATGGATGCCTGTTTTCCTGTCTGGTCAGTGTGTGTTCTGTACATTTACAGGTTTGGAATTCATGTATGAATTGTCCATTTTTAAAGTGGGATCTCTACAACAATACAAAATCTTTGGCATTTTGATGGAATCCTGTGTGCACTAAAGTCACTAGAAAGCTTTAACTGAGTACCTTGTACTACTAAAGGCAAATAACTGTGACTCTGTGACACTGTGAAGTCCAGGTTTATTTTGTAGAACTACTTTTAATCAAATTAACCGTGGTGCATAGATATCATGATCCTGAAGCAAATTTTTAAGAATCTAAGAATCTGAACAAAAACATGTGAAAACAAGCAATTACTGGAATGAAACCGTGTCCTATGCATGATTTGACAGGGTTGTAGTCCAGCAGCCCTGACAGGCTTTGATTTCCTGTTTAAGGATTTCCCTTTGTCTCAGGTGTTGAACATTGTTCTGTCTCATATTTAAGCTGTTTATTGTTGTTATTTCCTGATTTGCACGCTAATCGTGAGCAAGATCTTTGAACTAATGCTTTGCCAAGGGCAGATATGCTTGTAGATATTAAACATCTCCTTCTATATAGGGTTTCTTTCAGGTTGTTTTCACCCAAAAATTACAATTTTGTAATTTACTGACCCTCATGTCATTCCAAACCCATATGACTTTCTTTTTTCATTGAAGAATGAAGGAATGTTGACACATCTTTTCTCCATTCGATCAAAGTGAATGGTGATCTCCATTTGATTTCCACAGAGGATGTCATACAGGTTTGGAACAACCCAGATGATGAGTTTTTGGGGGAACTGTCCCTTTAATAAGGCTGATTGAATTGTTGGCTTAAGGTCCATTTGTGTATTGCCTTGTTAGTTAAATCATGCTGAAACTGACTCACCTCAGTTAACCCCTCCGCTCGATGATATTACATCAATACTGTTGATTGGTGAAGCCAGGCTGTTGTATTCATTCAAAAAAAGCTCTTTTTTTGTGTGTGGCTCATTTTGTGCCTATTCTAATACAGCTTAGTGTAAAAGTAACTGATGAACAGAGGATGTGTCTTTTCTCCATGCACCAGCCTACATTTCCATATGACAGCGTCTTCCGCTGTTCTTAAGAACAGTGAATGGTCACATCATCTGAACAAAGCATTTGCAGATAAACCTGTTATTTAATAATGTGCTTTCGGGACAGAAGTAAGACACAAAATGTGACTGATGGTGACAGTTCAAGACAGTAGACAAAGTGGAAGATCGATAAGAAAGTGTGGAGAGCAAGGAATAAGATATTTGAAACATTGATGAATAATTCCAAATTCTGTCTTTCATTTTGACAGATAAAAAAGAAACAAGAAAAAATGTTTAACCTAGTGCTTAAGGTTTGACTTCACTCTTTCTCCAACATTCCCACTGTGCATGTGCCCTGTTTATTCCCTGGTATTAATGTGCGTATTAGATGTATATTAACTGACGTCATCATCATTTACACCTGGTATTGTGCATCTCTTTTGTGTTTAGATTTTGAGTAGAGGGAATCTGATTTCATGACTGCATACTTCAATCAGTACTTCAGTGTGTTAATGTATGATAATAAAGTGCAAACTGCATAATAACAAAAAGAAAACACAAGAAAAGCAGCGCATCATTTCAGCCAATTACGCATTCATTTAATATAAGTGCAAACATCACGTTTAGAGCAGAATTGTCTTTTATTTTAGTAACTGGGTTAACTGATCTTCACAGATGTGCTTCTTATGTTACACTTTATGTGCACATCAGGGACTATGAAGTTCTGTGAACTTGTGCATGTGTGTATGTGCTTTAACTGGCAAACCTCGTTTATCCTCGTTTTAGCCCAGCGGTTGTTTGACAGGGAGAAATTTCACACTAGAACTCATTGGTTTTGCTGGAGTCAAAAAATCTGTCATAAAATACTATCTGCTCTCATGTATGTGTCATTATAATAGATACTACGTCCCTCAATGCCCTAGTACTTATAACTTGAAAACAAGTAAGACTGATAAAAATAGACCATGACAGAAATTTTACAGAGAGTGACATATAAATAATTTTGTAAGCAACCTCTGAACATGATGCCACACAAACATCCCTAATAATTAAATCTCAGCACAAAACACCACTAAGATGTGCACATCCATGTCAAAAAGCTCAAGTGACCATAAAAATAAACCACAAATAGGCAAATCGTCAAAGGGTGTGCATATTATCTCATTAACTCGATTGAACAGCATAACATATCAAAATAACTAATGATAACTAATCAAAACGACAGACTCCCAATATTTAGCAGTCATTGATATCTAATACAAACCAATGCATCAACAGCACAACACCTCAACTTAATGGCATACAATTCAATGAAATGATGAATGGTGCATTTGAACTAATCCAATAACACATTAGAATAGCACATTAGCTTTTAAAACTTACCAGTGAAGTTCATTACGCTGGTCTGCAGTCAAGAGTGATAACTTCCGAGGCTCATGTCAGCAGCTTGACATACTGTAAATATGATCAAAGCTTTTGAATGGCTCAGGGGCAAAGGCAAACGAGCCCCTCAGGCCATCGTTGAATGTTCGTTGCACATGCACATGACGTTCTCCAGATCTCCACTGATTAACATTGAGGATGAAGGGCTAGCCCCACACATAGCAAATGAGAATGATTAAATGGCTTTTAAGCAACATACTGTTCCTTCGTAATAATGTAATTTCTAAAAAGAATATACAGTATACTTTTTACTTGTAGAATGGACGTAAAACATGTTTAAGTTGTGGAAAATATATTATTTATTAAAATAAATTTATGTTGATACCATGCAATGTGCACAACAGCGCCTCCTCTGGTGGGGCTTAGCCCCACTTGACCCTAATATGGAGACACGGCTGAACACAAGTAATTTTCACGTTTGCAGTAGTTTATTTTACACATACAGACTGATTCTACGCAGTCAGTCCGTTTTTGTTCTTACATTACATTACACTCATTACACCCTTCCTTTGCTTGCATAATGCTGATTGCAGGTTTGCAAGGTTTTCGGCCATGTTTGGGCACAAAAACAGAGTCAAAAGTGTAAGCGCGAAAAACTCAGAAGAATTCTGACCACATTTACTTTGTGTTAATATGAAATTACAGATTTGCGACACACAAATTACACTTATGCAAAGCATTAAATTATTGCTAATAATTTTTTACAGTGCCTGCAACTTGATTTATGCCTTAACAAAATGTTCTGTGCACATGCAAAACAAATTACTCTTGCAATTTGATTTGCACTTTCACAAATCTCACTCTGCACATGCAAATCATTTAGGTACTATTTTACCTTCATACAGATCCCTCATTGAAACCAGGAAGTAATCGTGTTTGCATAATCAGTGACAAGGGCAATTCATATGTTGGATTTTTCCTTCTAACATTACATTTTTACTCCACTGATGGTTAGGTTTAGGCTTGGGTTGGGTTGGGGGGGGGGGGGGGGGGGGGGGGGGTTCAGTGTATTACAGCCTGTATAGCTGAATACAGCTCACTTCACAGCTTGCTTTTGTCACCCTTCCTCCGACATTACACCTGGAAAATGGAGCTCACACATGCACATATGCCCAACATCCCTGTACCACTTTGGCCATTTGGCCATCGCTATTTCAAATCACAGTTATCATAGACCATTTTAGCTAAAGAAACTTCAAACTACTGTTTCCAATTTAACTGTGAGATCAGTCTGGTGCAAGGCCTGAGTGGCACTGCAAACATGAAATCAACCAGTAAATTATTTTGGTTATTTTTGCTCTGCCAACAAAAGTTCCATACGAAGCCAAAGAAGGATCAACCTTTACATGTCGCCAAGCAACAAACAAAAAAGCGAACACAGACAAGCAGAATGACCAGAACTAATGGTTGTATAAAGTTATTTATAAAACCAATGACTTGAAAGACAAGAAAGTGTTAAACAACGTGCAAAGGCCTTTAATTGTCTTTTCCAACCCACCAAAGCTTTTAGCACAGAATGCAATATAAAAGCAAGATAGAAAGGGAGAGACAATGAACTGGATCGATCAATGACTTATTTCATTAGAAGCAAGTGAGGTGACAGCTTTATCTGTGAACGCTATTTCCATGACCTGCTCAAGGGCTCTTGTTATTGTATGGTTTAGCTGTGCGAGTCATTGCAGACCCATCCAGGAATTCTGAGTCATAGGCCTGTTTTACTGGCCTGTTTCAGGTAGACGTGTGTGGCATGGGGCCGTGGTCGTGTCTGTCTGCGGGAGAGGGAGAGTGGTAAGGATCGTCACTTGGGTTGTGATTACTCTCAACCTATCTCTCATTATAGTTATGGTAGAGGGAGACCTGATAAGACATGCCAGTGTGTCAGTGTGGGAGAGAAACAGTAGAGAGAGATTGAGTGTACAGCAGTAGTGTGTTCTTCAGAGTGTTTAAAAAAAAACTAATGAGTGTTTTCAAAGCCTTGTATGTTTATGTTGATAGTGGATTATTGCCTGAGTGAAAAAATAACAGAAAGTAAGTACGCAGTACACACAAATTGAAAGCAAGAAAATAAAAGACTCTCGCTGACAGTTGAGAAATGGTCATATTGTTGAATTTTGTAGTTTAAAGATACTTTATTTAAACTCTTATTTCAAAGAGACCCTTACATCTAATTTCTTATTGTATTTATATGTTCTTATGTGCCTGAGCTAGTGGCAAAGCATTTTGCCATAACTTTAGTATAGTGTGGCAGTATCTTTTTGGGGGTGCATTGTTGGAGCGTGTTAGCAAACATTGTGTATCTGGCCTGTGAACCAATATGGAAATTCCAGTATATTAAATTAAGTAGATTAAAGGAATGTTACAGGTTCACAACAAGTCAAGCTCAGTCGACAGCATTTGTAGCATAACATTGGTTACCACAAAAATAATTTAGAATAGTCCCTCAATTTAAAAACAAAAACTAAAATTGCATGTACAGAAACACTTAAAATAGAAGTGAATGGGGTCAGTTCATGGGGTCAAATTTACACTCAAAATTAAAATGTCTAGCCACAAGATGTTTATTCTTATTAACATGATTTTAGTATGACAAAATCCCCATTCTATATGACTTTAGTGTGATAAAATGTGATGTTACATCGCCATGACAACATAGTTGTCTGAAAAATAATTTCTGAAAAATTTCGGGACGTTTTTTAAATTTGAATAAAATGAAAACTAAAAGACTTTCAAATCACATGAGTCAATATTTTATTCACAATAGAACATAGATAACAGAACAAATGTTTAAACTGAGAAATTTTACAATTTTATCCACTAAATGAGCTCATTTCAAAGTTGATGCCTGCTACAGGTCTCAAAAAAGTTGGCACGGAGGCAACAAATGGCTGAAAAAGCAAGAAATTTGGAAAAGATTCAGCAGGGAGAACATCTAGCAACTAATTAAATTAATTGATATCAGGTCTGTAATATGATTAGCTATAAAAGGGATGTCTTAGAGAGGCAGAGTCTCTCAGAAGTAAAGATGGGCAGAGGCTCTCCAATCTGTGAAAGAGTGCATTAAAAGATTGTGGAATACTTTAAAAACAATGTTCCTCAACTTCAAATTGCAAAGGCTTTGCAAATCTCATCATCTACAGTGCATAACATTATCAAAAGATTCAGAGAAACTGGAGAAATCACCGTGCTTAAGGGACAAGGCCGAAGACCTTTATTGGATGCCCGTGGTCTTTGGGCCCTCAGACGATACTGCATCACTCATCGGCATGATTGTGTCAATGACATTACTAAGTGGGCCCAGGAATACTTCCAGAAACTACTGTCGGTAAACACAATCCGCTGTGCCATCTGCAGATGCCAACTAAAGCTCTATCATGCAAAAAGGAAGCCATATGTGAACATGGTCCAGAAGTGCCGTCGTGTCCTGTGGGCCAAGGCTCATTTAAAATGGCCTATTTCAAAGTGGAAAAGGGTTCTATGGTCCGACGAGTCCAAATTTGACATTCTTATTGGAAATCACGGACGCCGTATCCTCCGGGCAAAAGAGGAGGGAGACCTTCCATCGTGTTATCAGCGTTCAGTTCAAAAGCCAGCATCTCTGATGGTATAGGGGTGCATAAGTGCATACGTTATGGGCAGCTTGCATGTTTTGGAAGGCCCTATGAATGCTGAAAGGTATATAAAGATTTTAGAGCAACATATGCTCCCCTCCAGACGACGTCTATTTCAGGGAAGGCCTTGTGTATTTCAGCAGGACAATGCAAAACCACATACTGCAGCTATTACAACAGCATGGCTTCATCGTAGAAGAGTCCGGGTGCTGAATTGGCCTGCCTCCTGTCCAGATCTTTCACCTATAGAGAACATTTGGCGCATCATTAAACGAAAAATACGTCAAAGACGACCACGAACTCTTCAGCAGCTGGAAACCTATATGAGGCAAGAATGGGACCAAATTCCAACACCAAAACTCCAGACACTCATAACCTCGATGCCCAGATGTCTTCAAACTGTTTTGAAAAGAAGAGATATTACACCATGGTAAACATGCCCCCGTCCCAACTATTTTGAGCCCTGTTGCAGGCATCAACTTTGAAATGAGCTCATTTAGTGGATAAAAGTGTGCAATTTCTCTGTTTAAACATTTGTTATGTTATCTATGTTCTATTGTGAATAAATATTGGCTCATGTAATTTGAAATTCTTTTAGTTTTCATTTTATTCAAATTTAAAAAAAGTCCCAACTTTTACGAAATTCGGGTTGTAATATTAGATATAACTTCAAACAAATAAGTTTAGTAAGCAATTTTATCACAGTAAAATCATGTTTACTATTGTTTGTATTTTAATGTTTTTGAACTGGCCCTATTCACTTCCATTGTAAGTTTTCTACTATGACCTCATAATATACTTTTTTTTAAATAAACAAGGGACAAGTCTTGATTATTTTTTGTGGTAATCTACATTATGCCACAAATGCTGTCGATTGAACTTGACTTGTATTGACACCAGGACATTCCTTTAACTATGTTATTTCATATAAATATTGTAATTAAAATGCTAATTAAATTCAATTAATTTGCAGTCCATGTTTGTTTTAGTTTCTGTCCTCTGTCTATGCAAAACTGTATTAGTTACTGTCACCACCAGTTTTTCTCTAGGGAAGTGTGGCACAACTGAACATTGTCAAGGATCTTCTTTCTCAAATCACTTGAAATCAATAGTCATATTTTGTAATTAATAAATAATAATGTAATCTACTCTTTGAAATGTGCTTAAAACCTACTAAGATGTATTGATGCTGTGATCTTTTGTGATTTGTTGTTTTAAACCATTTCAAATGTTAATAGCTATCAGCTTTGATTTCTGTTTGTCTGCTCATCAATGAACTCTTTGTGTCATGGTTGGTTGGTTAAACAGCATCCTGGTAAGGTGAGCACGGTTTACCCACATACCTAGAGTTTACTGGATAACTCAACCTACAGCTGCCTCACTGTATGACTGTACAGAGAGCGCCGTTCCTGTGCGGTTTACAGCTCTGGAGGTGTGTGAATGTATTTCAATAACTGCTGCATGCATTATTACAAAATCACATAGTTTCTTTTTGTGTGCATGTGAAAAATGTGTATTTTGTTATCATGGCAGACTATATAACGACATAAATGTTTTACAGCAAATACATTTTTCCTCTCACAAATCTCTATAATTCTATTCAGAAGTTTTGCAAAATGTGTGTGCCTTTCCGTTTCAACTCTTAAGAACTCTTGTTCTTAATCATCACACAATGTACTGTCAAATACAAGTCTCATTGCACGGAACTATACCTTGCGTCTGTTAGTTACCTAAATCGACTTTGCAGCCGCAAATGCGTCAATATTGGAACCACGATGAGTGTTGTTCTGACGTTTAAATATCCTGTTTACTTGTTTGTGCACTTTCCCTTATCAGGAAATTGATCTTGATCGTAATCAGTCATCTTATGAGTTAATTATTGGTCAAAACAATACGGTCTGTGGCCTCCTTTGATGGTTGCAGTTGGTGGCATTTACTCTGCTGTTGACTCTTTGGTCAGCTGAAAGAGACATTGCAGTGTTTCCCAAATTCTTTCCGAAAGTGCCAGTGTTAAATGATTAAGAGGAAGGGAAGGGCATTACTGGGTGGATTTTGGCAAAACCAGCCATCCTGAACCAGACTCCACAGCTTTCCTTCCTATTCTGGCCCAGCCATGAGAAGCCTTGCCTGGCCTTGCCCGCACACTCATCCTGGGCATGTTTGGTCCTCCAGTGAGTCAGTAGGCAGTCCACCCATAGCGAGGGATGTGAACTGTGTTCCTGTGTAATCAAAGCTTGCTTTGAGGATGGCTGATGTCTGACTGTTCTCTCATGCCTAAGCTTGTTGCGTGAGTGTAGACAGCTGAAATTTTCAGCAAATCACAAATTCAAAGATGTCACATGCTCAGTTCCAAAACCTAGTGAGCTGCATATGGAGACAGAAGAATTTCAAGGGCTAAAAATTGTTATATACAGTAATTGCAAATTGAGTATTTGTGTGGCATGCCTATTTAGAGCATCCCAAATCAGTCACCTATGATGTTCCATGGTGGTTAGGATGGTTTCTTAGAAGGCAGCTGCCTATGTAGGCAGTGAGGTAGCTCGCTAGGTTTTGGAATATAGGTTGGATCTTTGCTCCAATCATTTTGGAGGGGAGAGGGGTCCATCCATCAAAATTTTATTCCAGGCCAATTGTGTATAAGAGTTGCCGGGTGTCTAGTCAGTGTGCTGTGTAGATGGGAAGTGACACTTCTATGTGTCTGCTATTATTAGTCAATTTTTTCCTCTTCTGAACCAGCATGGAGGACTAGAAGGGAAGAGACCAGTATTCCCAGTCTCCCAGTCCCGTGCTGATAAGTCGTTTCCAAAATAGGAGTGATCTCACCCTTCTCTTTGTGCTTTTCTTTTGAGCTGTCCTTTGTTTAGTCTACTTTTTTTTTTTACTCTTTCTAGCTGTTTAAACATGGGACTGGTACAGCTGGAATGATTGTGAGCATGTAAGTGTGTGTGTGTGTGTGTGTGTCTGTTTGTGTGTGTGTGTGTGTGTGTGTGTGTGTGTGTGTGTGTCTATTTATGTGAGCGTGTGTAGGAATGATACCCTGAGTTCGGGGATCTCCATTCAGGATGTCTTCATGGTTTGCTTATGAGGTCATTTGGAAAGATCCTAAAGTAACATGGAGCCAGTTTATACTGACACTGAGAATCAGACCAGAAGTGAACAGCAGTGCAGTTGTCAGTTCCTCCAAAGAGCATTGCCTACATTTACACTTACTTGTTTTAAAATAACTGCTGCAAGTGATTAGGGCCTAACGGATTATTTGCCGTACAATAAATAGAAAGCACACAGAGTGCAGTAAAACAGAGAAAGGGATGAGCAAAGCCTTTTCTAATGCTCGTCACGTCATTAGTGTGTATAGGTCTCTAAGTGTGTTTGTGTGCGTGAGAAGTTGTAAACGTCTGCGCTTAATATACACTGGTATGTGGGCCTCCCTCTTTTATTTCAAGATGGCCATTCTCATCAGAAGGCTGCAATGTTCACTCAAATTTCTTTTCTTGCTGAATTGGGCAGCCCCTTCGGCCACCTGAGTACAAAAATATACAGTATATATATATATTAAAATAATTATTAAATAATATTATACTGTATATTATATTAATTATATTATATACTATATTTTATTTGTTTAAAAATAATATATTTTATAATAAATATACTTCTATAAGGAAGACTCGCAGACTTCTTTGAAATTGAAGATGAGATTTATTTGCTGAATATAAAATGGTGGTCCGAAGTATTACTGAGCAGACTTATAAAGCAATGGCTTACATGTGATTGGCTGGGAATTACCCAGCTAATGGTGCGATGATGTACAGCTGCTAGTCTTCCCGCTAGAACTACGCTGCGATTAAATTTTTTTTAGAATTTAATATTCATTATTATTCACAAATGTAATTAATAAAAAATCATGATTGTACATTATAATATATAATTAATAATAAAATAAGCTCATCTTGAGGCCATACATTTGTTTTCCTGTTGGCCATCCCATTAAGCGAAAAAGTTTTTTCTATGTTGATAAATCACAAAACAAGATGGAAAAATAATATTACATGGCTTTCATAGGTTTCCCTATGTGCCATTATTTATAAAATCTCAATAATGTTCTAGCATGCACCTTAAGGATCTATGTCAACAATTTCTGCTATTTCTACCTTCCCTTGGTGTAACCTATTATGTTGATTAAGTCATGTTAAACAATATTTTGTGACTTGAATAAAACTTGAATATTAACACATTAAACACATTTTTAGGCTTACAAATTTTTTTTACAGTGCAGTCTTTATCTTGCAAATTAGCCAGTACTGCATATTTGCGTGCTAAATTTCTCACAGCTTCAGTTCCATACGGAAAATCAATGGAAATGTAGATGGACTCCAGATGAAATGCCATCCATTCCATGCCAAATGTCTAGCTTTTCCCACATATTTATTTCTCTGAATTCTGCGCATTCTGCTGATCCAATGGTTCTGCTTGCTTGCTTGATCTTCCTTCTGGGTAAAGTTTAGTCACCCTTCCAAAGATTACAGTTTGTAAAACACAATGTGTTGACAAGTAATTCGGCTAATGGTGCAACAAGGCCTCATTCTGTTCTTTGCATCCATAAACCAGTCCAAGTACAATACTCACATATTTACTCATTCTCAAGTGGTTCTGAACTGATGGGTCAACATGACCCAAAAGTCAAACAAGGGTAAAAAACAATGCTAAATGCAAACAATAAAATGCAAATAACCATATATGTAATCTTGCATAGTCAGGATACCAAAATAAATAGGCTTATCAACTTTTAAAAGGGAGAAGAAAATGCTTTCCTTATTTTGTTGCTTTGGTATTTTAGAAAAAAATAAAATAAATCTGTCACATTGTAATATGATAAATACTAATTCAATATGTGGCCCAGTGTTTATTCCATGTTCCTGGTAAATCTCACTTCTGCTGTTCATGCTTTTACTGAATTGTCAGTTTTCATTTTTAGTCTGTCAAATAATTTTACATATTGTTGGGCATATGCATTTTGTGGCAATATTAAATGGATAGTTCAGGGTTTTTTTGTTTAGTTTTTTTGACAGATTTTGAAGGACATGTTTCTTTACTTTTGTGCAATCAACAATTGTGATACTGTGTTGGGTCGCCACTTGATGTCCAGCATAAAATCTGGGTCCAGTTGACAAGCACTGTGTTACTCCTCACTTAAGTGTGTAAGCCTATCATCTGTCCTTGTCTGGAGAGCGTGTTTTTCTCCCTTTGTGTCTTTATTTCTCTCCGGATCTTGTAGCAGAGACTTAGCACGCACTGAGTCAGAAGCTTATGTGGTGAAACTGGCCTAAGGAGAGGAAGCCTGCGCTGTCATCCTCTAGATTTCACATCAGCAATGACCGCCATCCTCATCATCTTGCTCTTCAGGATCATCATCCCTCCCTGCATGTGTTTGAATCATATCCCATTTCCTGTTGCTGATGTCACTCAGCAGGGAGATGGACAGACACTTGGGAGCCAGGAGTGTAATTAAATGACCTCAGAGACCCATGTCGTCTCACCTACGCTTTAATGCCGAACTGTCCAGCATCACTTACATTTGACTAATCAATGCTAATCAATATGGTAAAACCTAACCAACAGCATTGTTACGGCTACACCCATCCTATTTGTGAGTTAAGCAGGTGTATCAGTGTGGGAAAAGTGACCTGGTGTTCGTGGTGTTTGATCTGTTGGTGTATGATTGCACAGCTCGTGTATTTGCACACTGACGTATAACAATTGGATTTAGTGTCTTGATAGTTTTGTGTTTTTTAAATGTAATTCATTTAATGAAGTTAATATATAGTTACAATAAACTATATTGAGATCAAATATAATTAGTGCTTGACTTTAAAAAAATTGCAACTACAGTGTACAATAATTGTTATAAAAGAAAAATTTATTTTTTTTACAGAGTACACTTGTAAATTATTTGTTTCATAAAAAAGATAAATACATATATTTATATATATATATAAATACAATATATATATTGTATGTACCCATGAATTCAAATTGACTTTTGACTGTTACTCATTGTAAGATAGCCGTTAGGCGAGTGGATTTGACAAACAATGACACATGGCTTTCCTGTAAATTGTGAATTAACTCATATATTACAAAGGAATTATTTTGTTTATTCAGTGACGCATAACCAAGCCTGCAGTCATTTGTTTAATTAATAATATACTATAGATTTAGTGATTGACTAACAACGAGTAATTTTAGAACAGTTATTCTTCCTCTGAAACATTAGACTAGATGTCTTATCACATAATTATACCATGTTTGTCATACATATATATCAGTGTGTGCATGTTTTTTGTTATTTAAGTGTTTTACCGTGATATGAAGGAATTTTCATACAGTAAATAACAAACAAATCACACCTTGCTATCAGTTTGTCTCCTTGGACAAATTAATACACACATTTTAACAGTTTTCACGAAGAAGCTTGTAACTTATTGTATAATGTATATATCTTTTTTGTTTTTGTTTTTTGTTTTTAAAAGTTTTCATTTATATACATATAATTTGGTATCTTAGAAATGCAGGTTTTTGTTCTTTTTTTTTCTTTCCAAAAGTCAAACACCTCTGTATTTGTTTATCATATTTCATTTATAACCTTTATGTTTTTTTCAGGTGCTTTACTCACAGTTGAACCAACAACAATAATTTTAAATTTTTCTAACATATAGAGGGCATAAACTCATTAGCTGTGGTGACAGTTTTAATTTTATAAACTTTAATATGAATACACATTTTCTGGTCCAATATACTGTATAGTAATGGAATGTCTGTCTGGGGTTTTGTGATATCTATTCATTTATATTCTTAAAATTAGCATGATATACATTTTTTAAAAACAACACATTTTAGTTGTTAATTTTTTTCAAACAAATGCTACTAAACATAAATTCTTGTGAATGAACACATTTCATCTCTGTGCAGCATTACATTCGTTACATGTTGAAACAATAATGAATAGATTTTCCTTCCAACTCATATATGCAACAGAAGGAATTCTGTTCTCATATCCTTTATGATATACATGTAGAACTTTTGCTCACCAGAAATACCACTTTCCCATTACAAAAGATTGTTTTCACTTCAAAACCATGCCAGATATTTGTAATTTTTTTGGAAATATTTCAAGTACTCACTTTAATTGCCCCCATTGTACAAATCACACGAGTTCCACCGTGAACAAAATATACTCATACCAAGCAACACATTTTATCATCACAACATGTAAATATGACCAGATCATGGAATGTTGACACAGTGAGCATATATAATTTAGTCCATAGTGTTTTTCCAAAGAGATCCTTGTTCCAAAACTAAGGTAAAAATCCTTGTTTTATGGACGTGGTAGACATGGAGATAGTCCTCATGTTTTAGTGGCAAGCTTCTGACGGTTGGTAGGAGTTTAATGTCTGACTCAAACAGGCACTGACTCACCATTGCTCATCGGACAAGGCTCGATCGGAGCCCGCCAATTCTCAAACAAAAAGGCGCAAGTTTCTGATCTGACTCTTTGTTCTGGTGCAAGAATGTTTCACTATACCTGTATTCAAATCCCCGCTGACAAAAACAAATGAAGGTTTTGATTTAGAGATTAAGCTTCAAATGTGCTAAGGTTAGCTTCTCTGTGTGTTTACAGTTGCTTGAATTTGGGTATGTTCTTCATGAGGTGTGTGGGTGTTGGTTTTGATGGTGGATCTTAACGGCTTTATGAGCTACAGCGTGCCTACATCCTTTCTGTTCTTCTTTGCTCTGGTCTTTGTTTTTCGGCCCTGATTGTTTTTGCATTTAGTTAACCATATCACGGGTGGGTAATGATAATGTGTTTGGTTAATGATTTAACTAAATAACCTGTATGAGCTCATCTATTGTTTCTCTGTTAAGTTGTAATTTCAGAAAGTGAGTGGGCTTGTCTGTGAAATGTAGAAGCAAGAGTTCAAAGAGATGTTATCGGCTATCCTCTCAAATGACTTTGTGTAAAGTGATAAAACTAAGGTTCAAATGTGTCTGGCCATAAGAAAGTAGATGTTCATATGCCTCTATTGTCCTAAAAGTGTACAAATTTATCTACAGAATCTTGCTTTATGTTTAAAAACTTGTATACATTATATTATATGAATTTGCTTGACTTGCTTGGGAGGGGACATGTGCCATGCCAAGACAATCTCCTTCTCTTTTCCTTTCCATGTGATTGTGTGTGTGTGAGTGTGTGTGTGTATCAGTGGGGGGGGGTAGCTAGTCACTAAATCTCATAAAAGGGTTTCCTAATATGGGCTGTCTCTCCGAGGGTCCCGCCCTGCTACTTCAAGTAGGCGGGGCTTTCTCTCTCTCTCAACCAGTAATGACACAGCATGGGGCTGACTTCCTCATTAATTGGCTGAAACCATTTCTTACAGAAACTGTCGCTGATAAATGTGAGAGTTCAGAGAAATCATTCATTTCTTCCTTCAGCCTGGCTGAGGGACACTACAGGGGAGTGTGGATGGCTCTCGGCACGAGCATGCCTTCAGGACAAGCTTTTTTCTTTCTCACATACCTCTCTGTTTTTTCCCCCTCCATCATTTTTTAAGTGCTTAGGATATGTAGTTCCCAGAACAAGCTGTACTTTTACAGTTTTTTCTTATTTGAGTTTCTGTCTTTTGGGATAAACTGCACAACAAAGCTCAGTCTCTGTCTCCCTATCTGTCTCGCTCCCGCTCTCTGCGAGCAGGGAGCAGAGGCAGTGCTATCGCAGGGCAAAGGAAACTCAGTGACCTTTCGAGTTGGTAAGTGAAATTTATGTGACCTCACTCTCTTTTTGTCTCTCCGGTTCCCTCCTCCCCTTCTCCTTTTCTGTCTTCCCCTGTATGGCGCCTCTCTACAGAAGCCTTTCAGGGAGTACCTTGAGGCCCATGGGGCCAAATTACACCACCGGGTGGGAGAGGCGTAAGTATTGCATCTCAGCACACCCTTTTCCATCCTCTGCCTTTCAATTCACCTTATTTATGGACTTAACTCCTTTAATGTATTACTTTCATCTCTTTCTCTTTGTTCCACATACTAATTACCTCCCTTTCCTAATTATTGCTTCAAGTCTCTCCTCTATGCTGGTTTTTGTCTAGCGTGTGATTCCGTGAGGTGTTATTGTTTGCATGTGGGAGACCGTAGCGGAGCAGTTCAGGGCCGTGAGGTGGGGGGCTCCGCTTGGGATGGTCAAGGGGGCCTGTTCAGGGTCTGGCTGAGGAGGGATGCTGAGTCATATTCAGCAGTTGGAGCTCTTTTGAGTGAACCGGACACTCCCCCGCGTCACACTTACTCCCCCCTCCCCCCCACGGCAGCCGAACCCTGTTGAACCCAGTGCGGGCTGCTGGAGACGGGAGGGGCCCCTGGGAGTAGGAAGAGGGAGGCTTGAGAAGGGGAGGGGGGTGGCTGTGGCTGTACTCTCGATTCCTGCTGCTGACAATCCCTCACAAGTGCGCACGTAAACAAAGAGCTACACCTTTTTACCTTCAAATCTTTTACATCGGCCCATGTCTGAATCATTCTTTTCATCTAAACGCTTTTCCAGCTCATGTGTATGTGTGTGGGAGGAGGGAGGTGAAGTTGCACAATGAGAGATTACGGATGTTTCTGGAACAGTGTTCCTTTTTTCTTGTAACTTGAACCTCTTGCAGTTACTTGAGGAAAGGGGCAGGAAAAGATGATGCCACAGCGTGTCGCTAACGGAAATCTTGATTTAAGAGAGATAGTTTAGAGATTTGGAGGGAAATGTATTAGAGATAAGCAATAACTTAATGTTTTATTATGTGATATTTGTGATGATTTATTGCTTGAAAGCCATGTATAATTGACAGCTTTTGTCTTTCTTGTTTTCTTTCAATTACAGGTTGAAGACTGGCTCTCCTGGGTGTTTCAGAGGGTGGTGATCATCATGGTTTGGGTTTTTTGGGTTCATCATCTATGGCTCATGGCTATGCCAGAGGCAAAAGCACTCTGAGACTAAAACTAAATCAAGGAACCATGAGAAAAATAGAATATTACTTATTTTATTCAGAAACGAAATAGCAGTCTACACTGTTTCAGATAGGTAAATCTGATAAGTGCCAGCTATTCCATTCCAGAATAATACTTAATTTTACTTACTGGGTTTATTTTACCATTTTTATTTAGGTTTCTTTTGTAACATGGCTATCAGTTAACATTTTTACTTTTTAATGTGCTTGCTTAGCTGGTGGTTTGTACGGAAATACTCATGTTCTCAGTTCTGTGTCTCACACAGGTTATCTGATCCCAGTGGTAAGGATGTTAAGATGCACCATAGTTGATGTTGTGTGTTGTCTATTACATCTAAGTTGTTATATGGGATTAACTGCATCAATTACATTCAGTTGCTTGGACTTTAATTGCTTTTCCTCACTTTTTATCATTCTCCAGAAAAAATAAGCCTTAGTCTTGAGTAAGTACTATGAGGCATTGAATTCGATTTTCTAATTCTAGATTCAGAACTCAAATTAATTAAAGGAATATTCTGGGTTCAATGCAAGTTAATCTCAATCAACAGCATTTGTGGCATAATGTTGATAACCACAAACATTTATTTTGAAAAAAGTACAAATCTGGGTTACAGTGAGGCACTTACAATAGGAGTAAATGGGGGCCAATCCGTAAACATGAAAATACTCACTTTTTCAAAAGTATAGCTACAAGATGTAAACAATATGCATGTTAATGTGATTTTACTGTGATAAAATCACTTACCTTTTCTGTGTAAAGTTATGTGCAATTTAACAACTTCGTTGCCATGATGTCGTAATGCTGTAAACCCTGTAATCCTGCAAAAACATCGATTTAACTTAACAGCTCAAATAATACACAAGTTTTAACAGTATTTTTATAAATGAATTAGCTTCACATTTCTGCATTTGAACCCTCCAAAAATTGGTCCCATTGACTTACATTGTAAGTACCTCACTGTAACCTCGGTTTTAACACTTTTTTTTTTTTTTTTTGTGGTAATCAACATTACGCCACAAATGCTGTCGATTGAGCTTAACCTGTATTGAACCCGGAATATTCCTTTATGGCTTAATGGTGAGATAATGTGAAGTTAAGCTTTGCCAAGTGTTTTTGTAAATTCAACTGACTCTAAATTTATCGAAGGACTTTATGTTGTATTAAGGTAATTACTGCATAATTAGTGGATGTTTATATTGCATTCTTTTTTCAAATCTTATGTTAAAAAAAAGCTTGTTGAATCATATTGTTCCTTTTGTCTAGAGTTATTGTTTTGTTTCTAGAGACCCTTAGACAGAGGAAGAGAGGGAGTGAGTGAGAGAGGGAGAGAAGTGTGTGTCTGTGTCTGTTTATAACCAAATGATTCACTAAGAGCCGCTCCACCAGATGCAATAACGTATTCAGATTAAGACTGTTTGTGTGTGTGTGTGTGTGTGTGAGAGAGAGAGTTGTTTTTGTGGTTTATTGGGACTTTTTTTAGGTTATACACTAGTATTTACAAGGGTTTTATGTTATAAATGTGGTTTATGAGCACACCTCTTGTGTCCCAGTAATTCAAACGGCTTAAAAACATACTAAAAAGAAAATAATATTTTTTGGAAAATGTAAAAATGGCAAAAGGTTTCTATGAGGGTTAGGTTTAGGAGTAGGGGATAGAATATATAGTTTGTACAGTATAAAAACCACAATGTCTATGTAGAGCCCTCATAATGATAGAAGTACCAACGCGCGTGTGTTTTTTTTTTTTGGGGGGGGGGGGGGGGGGGGGGCTGCTGCCACGTTTCGCGCGCAGCCTCTTATCGGTCATATTCCTTACATCTGAAGAGCATCCGGTCAGTCTGGAGGATGCACGCTGCTATGATAGCTCTGGTTTAATCGTTTGCAAACAGTCTCCGACTGTGGATTGTAATAAGTATCGTTCCTTTTCAACTGCGTTTAAGAGGTGCATTAATATGCGGGTATCTATCTTAAAACTTACGCACTATGCATTTCATATTTAGCGATTTAATCCACGTGTGGCATAACGTTAAAAGTCTCGCCCTTCGCTTCTTCAGCGTCTTTTTTCTCTTTTTTAATTGCTTGTGTTTTTTTTCAGTCCCTTTTTGTAACGCTGCCTATGTGTGTGAGTCTGGAAGCTGAAGGCGTATAAAAAACGAAACAGTGTGGAGTTTCTTTTGCCGTTACCTTAAATGAACCCTCGTCTGAACTCAATGCACTGTGCGCTGGCTGCTGGCGAAGTGGATGAGAGAGAGCGAGAAAGAAGTAGAGCGCGCGCGAGAGGGAGGTTCCCTCTCATAATGTAGTGCGCTGGCTACCTAGACAGCCTTTCGAACGTTTAATCGGGCTTTTGATGTCAAGAAATGCTGCAGCTCGCTAGTTTGCGAGACACAGCCCGGGTTGCTAGCGAAAGAGAAGAGTAGGTTGCGTTCGTTTGAATGGGAAAAGGCATTTTTCGGCTTTGCCATAGTGGGATTTATTGCGCTCTTTTACATTATTAGACACAATTGATGACCACGCCCCTCTGTCAGCCCCACCCTCTCACTCGTCATAGGTAAGTGAGTTAATTCTTTATTGCATGTCGTTATTGGTGTGGATGGTGTGGGGTCTCTCTCCCGGTGTGTCAGATAGCTTATCAGACTGGTGTTGGCTGTTACATTCGCCCGGCGACAACAGTCTGTAGGCTGTCTGACATTTTGGGCAATTACATCAACCTCAATATCCATTCTATCGCCAAAGATATTATTGTTGTTTTTGTCATTTTTGTAACCGTTTATTTTTCACTGCCTATGTATGTTTTTGACCTGGTATAGTTGTCTAATTTAAGCGGGTTCGTTATGAAAGAGGTACATTTACGATAGGTTTTATATTTTGTGTGTTGATTGACGTGTTTCTGCCTGTCCTATGCACGCACTAGTCATACGATGTTCCCAGCCCGTTAAAAGGGCGTGTGCGCGCGAGTGTGTGTGCACGTGAATGCACGCGCGTGTCTGTGTGTGCTTTTCCGGCACTTTGCTTTTGTCCACTTGAATTTCGTGAGAATCCAGAAAGAACACACCTTATTTCAACACACTCTTTTATGACAGATATTATTTTGTTTGTGTGGAGAGCCTTTTCATTTGTACTTGCTTAACACTTTTTCTGCACATAACTGTTTATGTAGCAAGTTGTATTTGTTTATATTAGAAATATGTTCATTGTGCAGGTTGCCTCCATTGTGAAACCACGGGATGAGCTTTTCGGCTTTCACATTCGAGTCAGATCATTTCCTCAGTACTGTTCAGAACATCCTGTACTTTAGGGAACCCCCTCTCTGTCTTGTATGACTGTGTCTTACATGTGTCTCTTGTGTGTGCGTGCGAGCGCGCAAAAAAAAAAAAAAAAAAAAAAAGTAAAAAAATAAAAGAATAAAGCATAATAAATAAAGTCTCAGACTGTCTCTTGTCTCTTTATTAAATGTTTTTTTTTTTTTTTTTTTTTTTTTTTGGTTTACAATTTTACATTAAGCCACAACAGATGCATCATATTTTTTAAGCATCGTTTTAAGCTAATATCCAAATATAATAATCAAAACAAGCAAAACAGTGTACAAGCCAAATCTATGCCCTTGACATTGACCAACTTTTGCTTTATATGTAAACAAGATACAATAATGAAACAGATGACTAGCAAATTAAATTCCATCATATTCATCTTGTCAGAATGAATTTGTTTAATGTGCTTCTCTATCATGTGATTAACACTTTGAAACTGACCCAGGAACAGTCACACCCACTACAGTTATGGGCTTTGCCTCAGGGTTTGCCATTATTCAAATCACTCTTGTTCAGGCAGGTTTTAATATTCAAATAAAGTTTGGCATGTTCAGATGAAGTTTTTAACAACCCACCCTGTCAAAATCACTATTTTGTGAAAACACTGCACAGTAAGGTCAGGTGACCAATACCACTGTTTTCATGGTTTCATTTTAGTGTGTGTATTAGGTTTCCAAACACAAATCAACAGTTATGATAATAAATGAAGTACTATTAGGAATACTGTATAATTATGTTAAAACTAGCAATATACAGAAGATCACATTAACAACTGACTTGGAAACTTTTTACCTGACCTTTATCATTTAATTTTACTACTCTTTAAATGCCTTTTATGTATAGATTTTATTGTATTGGTCAATAAACAGACATTTAATATTAAACTATGAAAAGCCAATTCACAAATACTAATTATTAAATAGATTGAAATAAACATAAACCACTTTAAAATTGACTGTGGGGAAATGACATGGTGGGAAGTCACAACAATTGCACAATCTTTATTTTTTTGCATAGTTATAGGCTACTATCTAAAAAAATAAAATACAAAAACTGTACAGTTCTTTAGAGTGACCAACACTTAGAACTTTTGGTGTTCATTCATGTGCAAACAATACGCAATAATGAAATTAATGACTAGGAAATGTCATATCAGATTCATCTAAATTCAAAAAAGTATATCATTTTATAATGTATAATATATAGGTTATATAATAAACATATTGTTAAACATGAATATTAACAGTTTTGACAATTAAAATCTCACATGGCACCAATATCATTTAAATAAATAAATAAAAGTTTAATGGCATGATAACAGTTTATGTGCAGATTAATAGTAATCTGAGGTATCCTGGAAGGGTCCTGAAGACATGGCAGATTCTGGGTTATGGTGAAACTTGAGATATTTGTAATGGTTATGGAATTATGACCAGCACAGCTGTCAGTAGCAGGTGCATTAATTAAAAAGTCGATTGAAGTCCAGGTGAGTCAGGGGTTTTACCTGTCATGCAAATCAATAATGTACTGACACTGAACAGAAGAACACTGCCACACCTTGGTTGAGTCAGAACCAGGCGTAAATGTCACCCTATCTGACACATATCCTGAGTATTTGGGATTAAAGTCTTTACCCAGCAAAACACGTACGCAGACATTAGCTTTGCATATCTGCACAAGCAACAGCCACCCACAGGTATGTCATATTAATAATAGCAGAGAAGAATGGACAGTTTGAAAACTGTCACCTTCCTTTATTCTAAACAGCCACTTCTACTAGGGGAAAAAAAAAATTTCTGCAATTTACAACCGGAAATATTTTTTAACCAAACGATCTACAATCAGCTCAAAATAGCTTTATCAAATATATATCTGTCACATCAACAACCATTCATTATGGTATTGTTTTTGAGTCATGTTGTGCACCTTATGAATGAGCTATTATACCCCTTTTTGAAATGCAACTTAGGAAAGTCCCTGTAAGTGTAATTTGCATAGTGATTTTTTTGTTCAGCTTGGAGCATATGTGACACACAAAGTCCTCATTGTGATCCATTCATATGGTTTTATAAAGTGGGAAATAGAGAATTGTGGCTATCCTGCATTTTGTAACAATATAAAGTGTGTGAACTTGCATCTGACTTACAGCCATCCCTTCTGGCATGCTTGGTAACTGGCAACTTCAGTAATTTTTTTAAGTAGTTTAGAATAAGATCAAAGTTTTCAATATAATTACCCATCATGACATCACCATTATAATCCTAAATAATGCAATACTGTCAAAGAATACTTTTCTGTATCACATTTCTTCTCCCAAAGGCTGATCATAAATGTGCCTAATAGATCTGTCTGTAAAATGTTATTTTTACAGTGCTGAAGCCAGCCCTATGAATAAATGCATTAGAATTCTATATCATACACTGTACTATACTATTCTACACTACAGACCTATAATATTTAAAGAACTATAGTACTATAATATATGCATACTGTAATACAGGCCTACTGTATACTATAGACCTAATACTATACTATACTATACTATACTATATAGACCTAACATACTTCAATGTATAATATAATATACTATAGATCTACTACACTATAATATACTATATAGTACTGTACATTATTATAGGCATACTACAATACTCTATTGTTTTTCTACACTATACTGTACTATAATATATGCCTTCTATACTGTACTATCCAATAAACCTACTATATCATATATACCTATACCACTGGCCTCCTATAATAAACAATTGGCCTACTATACTACACTATACTATGGTTGTACAATATCATACTGTACTATAATAGGCCTACCATACTATATTATAGGCCTAATATACTATACTATGGGCCTACTATAAAATACTATATGTCTACTACACTATACTGTACTATAATATACTGTATGCCTACTATACTATACAGGCCTACTATAATATACTATTGGCCTAATATACTATACTATAAGCCTACTGTATCATATTGTACTATAGGCCTACTTTAATATACTATAGGCCTGCTATATCATATAGTACTATAGCCCTATGATGCTATACTATATACCTACCATACTATACTATACTAAACTAAACACTTAATTTACTTCTAGTCCTATATCTACTAATATACCTACTATACTGTAATATATACCTACTGTACTATACCATAGGCCTAAAATAATATACTGTATATATGCTACACTATATTATACTATACACTACTATACTATACACTACTATACTATACTATACTATACTACACTATACTATACTATACTATACTATAGCATGCCATAGAATACAATTAGTTGTGTCCCTAACCTAGATGAAAGACCTTGGAATGTCATTAAATAAATCAAGCGGGATTGTATCCCGTGAGAATTTTATTTTATTTATTTACTTTTCTTAGAAGAGCACTCCAAACCTAGAAGCCATTGTTAGAACCTAAATATTGGACGGTCTTTTACCGACCCCTACTGTCAGTAAAGGGTTACTACATATACAAGCAGCTTTCTATACACAATTCGACTTGGACCAGCCGGACGAGAGCGTATAAAGCATTGATTAGAACACACACAAAGTGGCTTTAGAAGTCAGTATATTGTTTGTTTTATACTTGTGTCACTGATCATCAGCCTACAGTCCACGGGAATCCATTTTACAATTGAGTTCATCAATCTGTCCTTGCCTTAATGTCTGTTTTTTTTAATTGTCTATTTATGAGGGCTCTAGGTAGTGCAGGGAGTATTGACACTGACTACCACCCCTAGAGTCGCAAGTTCAAATCCAGGTCATGCTGAGTGACTCCAGCCAGGTCACCTAAGCAACCAAATTGGCCCGGTTGCTAAGGAGCATGGGGTAACCTCCTTGTGGTCGCGATTAGGGGTTCTCACTCTCAATGGGGCGTGTGGTAAGTTGTGCGTGGATCGTGGAGAGTAGCATGAGTCTCCACATGCTGTGAGTCTCTGCAGTGTCATGCACGGTGAGCCACGTGATAAGATGCAAGGATTGACGGTCTCAGAAGCGGAGGCTACTGAAACTGGTCCTCTGCCACCCGGATTGAGGCGAGTAACCACACCACCACTAGCATATACTAAGTAGTGGGAATTGTGCATTCCAGAATGGGAGAAAAAGGAAATGAAAAAAATAATTGTTCGCCTATGTACATATGAGTCAGATAGGTGCTTTTGGAGTATCAGCATCATAAACATTGCATTTTTGGATGTTGTTTCAAGTTGAAAATTTTGCTGCATTTTGTTGTGTTTCGTCCAGCTGTCAAGAAAGCATCCTGTGTGGTCGGTTCACTTTCTGTGGCTGCACTGCTTGTGATGTTTGTTGAGGCATGCTGACTGCCCCCTGCTGATGTGGCTGGTATATAAACACATTTCAAGCTTGAATTACTGTGACTGTATGAAATACTTTTACTATGGAATTTACATACAGGTCAGGGGGCATGATAATTTGTGTTCATTTTATGAATGCTTTATTTTTTCAGAATGAATCACACTAAATTAACACATTCAATTGACAGCCCTAATTTACTTTATATATGAAAATGTATATCGAAAAATCTGAAATAATTTTTTCTATATGAAAACCTAGGAATTAAAGCAATAATAGACATGAATTAGGTGCTTCAGAGCTCAAAACTTTGACAGAACATCACGTGTCAAATTCTCAAACCAACCTTGCAATTGACATAACAGAAGAAAGGCACCATAGGTCCGGCTTGGATTGGTGTGATACTCACTCCATTGTTAAACTAGGACTTATAATGTGATAACAGTGAGCAGTGACCATGATGCTCTCCTGATTGTGGAGAGCCAGTGCGCATCAGTCATTGGAATAGATTGAGCTTTATTGGGCATGTCAGATCTGCACACTGGGCATTTGGTGGGAAACCTGCAGAGAGACAAATAAAAAAATGCTGTTGAAAGATGTTAGTTTTAAGCATTCCAACACCTAAAACTCTCAGTAGACCCACCAAAAAATATCCCTTTTAAAGTCAAATATATTTGAGCATGCCACAGTGATTATTTTAGTTTTTTGTCCACAGGCCCAGTGAAGTGGCTTTGAATTGTAAGTTTGCTGCTGTATATATTGAACACACTTATTCTAATATAGAAATTTACGCACTTGATGTTGAAATTATTTTTTTTTAATACAATCCTTGAAAGCAATAAGATGTTTTTTCCTTAAGCTCTCTCCTTAAAGGGACAGTTCACACAAAAATGACAATTTGGAAAATCTGTTGTTATTTACTTAACCTCTCGTTCTTCAAAGCCCACATGACTTTGTGTATTCTGTGGAACCTAAAATGAGATTTTAGGCAGAATGTTAGCCTCAGTCACCATTATTTGTCCTTACAATGAAAGTGAATGGTAACTGAAGCATTCTGCCTAACATGTACTTTAGTGTTCCGCGGAAAGAAAAAAGTCAGGGGTTTGAAACAACATGAGAGTATGTTGACAGAACATGCATTTTTCAGCGATCTGACCCCTTTATGTAAAATCTGAATGTGATTGTGCTTTGTAAACTTTATGGAAGATTGTGAGAAGTTTGAGATCTCGGAGGATAGTGTCAATCAAGGCATGGAGCAGATTCGTCCAGAGAGCTTCAAGTTATTCCGTGTTTTGGGTAAAGGAGGCTATGGAAAGGTGAGCATTATGTTTACCTGCATGTGGTATGTTTTCAACACATGATATGATCAGGGTTTAAATAACACACAAAGTTTGTTTTACACAGAAGTCTCTGATGCTCTAAGTTTGTTATAGTGGCTTTCTTCATTTACAAGCTACACCTACTGCATTATAGATCTTACCAGGCATAAAGCTATTTATGTTCAAGTTTGCAAGGTTACCGGGGCGACTTCTGGAAAGTTATTTGCCATGAAGTTTCTGAAAAAGGAACATGCATGTATCGAAATCCATGTAGTTCGTCTGTTTTTGGAAGTTCTTAGCTTTATTGTTCCTTTCTGTATTCTGTCATGTCCGGTTCTGATAATTAAATGAGTTCTAGTGGAGTTTTACTAGCTCGCCATTATAGCTAATTATTATGACCTCTTCACCATGATAGGACTGAAGAAGAGCAATCAGTGACTTTGTACCTAGGCTTAATCGTTCCGAGATGATGTCGCATTTTTCTTTGGTGTTTGGATGATTGAAATGCCTCAGATTCATTAGAATTAGATTCATTGAATTAGATTTGCACACACTCGTTGATTGCAACACAACAATAAAAACATTTACAACACCACTTTGATGCTTCAGGCAGCAAACTTGCTCCATGAGCCAAGCACAACAGAGCTCACACCTGTGGTTAAAGAAAATGCATGGGCTTGCAACAGCAACTAATGTGTGCCATTATTTGAGCTTTCATGACTACTTGGACATGCTATAGAATGGAGAGAATCACAGTACCCCTTAACTCAGCATGCTGCTTTTCATTGTGTTTCAACAGGCCATGATCATGCGCAATGCAAAGGACGCAGCTCACAGTTAAGCAGAGAGGGGCATCCTGGAGGAAGTTCAGCATACTTTTATTGTGGACCTCATAAATGCCTTCCAGACGAGAGGCAAACTTTACCTCATTCTCGAGTACCTTAGTGGTGAGTTAAACACAGGTGCTGGTTAACAGGGTGCGTGACATGCCTTTGCCATTCTAACATCAGAATATATCTGGAGCACACTGATCAGCAGTTTTTCAGTAATAAGTCTCCTGTAATGCATGTTTGTTTGTAATTTAGTAGAATTTTTAAAAATGATATTATCTGCGTAACAGTTTGAGTAAAAAGCCAAATTGAATTAATTAATTTCAGAATGAAAGCAAGTAAATCTGACCTTCCATTCAAAGTAGTTAACATGCTTAATATCATAAATTTGCATATTTGACCTAGAAAATAGTGCCAAATTTTTGAATATTTCTAAATACAGCCACCTCGTTGCACCAACCCCCCCACCCCCCACCCAAAGATGCCGCCCATGTCGCCCATGCATAAATCCGCCACTGACGAAAGGAGATGCTAGGCAGAATGTGAGCCTCAGTCCCCATTCATTTTATTTCATAAAAAAAAAAACAAGTGAATGGAATGGTGACTAAGGCTAAAATGCTGCATTGTATCTAATTTTAGGTTCCCCAGAAAAAAGAATGCCATACAGGTTTGGAACAACATGTTCCAGAGTAAATAATAACATACTTTTAATTTTTTAGTGAAGGAACCCTTTAATAAAAGTTCAAATCTATTGATTGTGTTGTGTTTTTGTTGTCTAATTTATTGTTTTTGTTTTGTTTTTTGATTTGTGTTTGTTTTATTTTGTGCACAAACTCCTCCACTAGCTTTTATCTGGCAGAGACTTCCATGGCCTTGGGTCACCTTCATCAAAATTGTACCATCTACAGAGATCTGAAGCCAGAGAACATCATACTCAATAACAATGGTAATGCACAAAAACACATACACTCACCTCAGCCAATTTATCCCAAAATATCCTCATGCTTGCACCTCTGGGAGTCCTCATTTCATCCTCATTCCAGGTCACGTGAAGTTGACAGACTTCGGACTGCAAGGAGTCGATCCATGACGTCACCGCCACACACACGTTATGTGGAACCATAGAATACACGTAAGTTCAGATGTATATTAGACTGTTTTATCCCTGTTTGTTTCCTCTCCCATTTCATGTTCACTCATTTTTTATTTATAGAAACCCGAATTTCTATAGAGACTGCAAAGATCTGGATCCACTTTATTCAAAGCTTTTGGTGAAATGTGTAATTTTGAAATACTTTCTGCTATGCCAGAAAAAACTGGAAGTAAGCCCTTTGTTGGTTGATTTGCCCAAAAAGTTTAACTCTGTGGCACTTTTAAAACATTTCTATTATAAAAGATGCTGTTTTTGCTACTGTGTCTTTCAGACTTCTTCATACCAACATAGTTCACACTTATTCACAAGACAGTAGGCCAAGATGCTGAATACTGAAGAGGTGCATCTTAGCACAAGCATCTTAGTTTCAATAAATGGCCGTGGTGGACTGGAAAAGGAGCATTGTGAAAGTTAGAATATGTCTACATATTACATTGAACTTCATTTTTAAAGAGCAAGACAAATTATGTTTTTTTTATATATATATATGGCCCCTTCAAAACTCCATTCTGTGCAGTTCATTAAGTTCAGAGCCTCTATCAGTCATGTCCACCGAAGGCTTATTTGAGGCCTCTCGTGTCAGATAGGTCAAAGTAAAAAGACAGCGCCACAAAAATAATGGCTTGTGTGCTGGCCTTTTCTCCCTTCACTCATTCATTCTATCTCAGCATTTGTTTCTCTTGTTCTCTTGCTCTTTTAGGGTACCAGAGGCCCTCATGAGAGGTGGCCACAACAGAGCTGTGGACTGGTGGAGTCTGGGGGCCCTGATGAATGACATGTTAACAGGAACTGTGAGTGCGGTGTCTCATCCCTTGTTCTCTCTGGTGTTGCCTCTATGTCAAAGGGCTAGTTCATCCAAAAATGAAAACTCTGTTATCATTTACTCACCCTCATGTTGTTCCAAACCCGTGTGACTTTCATTCTCCTGTGGAACACAAAAGGAGATGTTTGGCAGAATGTTAGCCTCAGTTACTGTTCACTTTCAATCTAAATGGTGACTAAAGCTAAAAATGCATCTCACTTTCTAGCATCTCTTTTGTTTTTCATGAAAGGAAGAAAGTCAATTTTGCCAATAAGGTTTGAAACAACATTAGGGTGAGCAAATGATGACAGAATTGTCATTTTTGGGTGAACTGTCCCTTTAATGTTTTACAAATAGATGGGAACATATTCAGTGTTGTAAAAAGTTGTGTGTATATCTCTTTTCACACATACTATATTGTTTCCAAAATTACTTGGTGCAGTTATAATTGTCCTGTGTACATTAGAAGATTGTCCTCCACACCTCCAACAGAAAATCAGAAGTTTACCCTGAGGCTTTTAAAGATATTGCAACAAACTGTTGTTGAGTTTATAACTATTCATTTTGACTGACAGAGATAATCTGGCATAATCTCATACCTTAACCTGCTATTCATTATCAGCACAATAGTTTTCATTTAATTACACAAAAGACAGGTCTCACCAGTCTGGGATATGTCACTTAAACATGTGATAAAGAGACTTGTGAAGAGATAATCTCTGGTGAGGTGATCAGTTGACCTAGATTTTTGTCAATAAGCATAACCTCTTTAACAGACTGACAAGGTTTCAACTGTGCAAACCTGAAAATAACATTAATAGAACATATAATTAAACAAAGTGATTTGCCCGATCATTGATAAGACACTGATACAGTGGGGTTCAAATGTCCACAATGAAAATCTAGAATTTAGAATGCAATTTAAATCTGAAAATAAACAGAAAGCATTAGGATTTTGAAACAAAGAAACGTTAAGAAATATTTAAAATTCTGCACTTTTACTCGATCACAAATCAAATAAGCATAATATATATAAATAATACGATATATAAATATAAATCTGTATATATATTTATAATGTAGTTATAAAATAAATATAAATCAGAACATAATTTTTTTATTTAAATATTTGTAATTCCTAAAATATATTTATAAATCCTGAATACATAGTACTTAGAGAGCTTTAGGAAGGTAAAACTTTAAAATTACAGCATATATATATATATATATATATATATATATATATATATATATATATGTCATGTTTAGATGTGTTTTTGTTCATGTCTTGATTCCTTGTCTTTTATTTTGAAAAGTTTAGTTCCTGCTTCCATAGTCATGTGATGTCCCGTTTTCCCGTGTCTTGTTTTCATTGGTTTATTGTTTAATTATCTTGTTTAGAGTTTGTCCATTGGTTTATGTTCCCCCATGTCATGTATTTAAGCCTCATGTTTGCCATTGTCAAGTCGAGTATTGTTTGTGTAATGTTGGTTCTAGAGTCAAGTCATATTTATGTTTTGTTTCATAGTTAAGTTCATGTTTATGTTTTGTTCACTTTTAAAGTTATGGTACTTGGATTTCACTTTTGTAAATAAACTGCACTTGGGTTCTACACTTCATGTCATTGCCAGCTACAATACATTACAGAAATAAAAGACATGGAATCAAGACATTAACAAAAACACATGCACAATCAAATAATTAATCAAGATTACTTACTGCCCTAATTAATGAATCATAAACATTTCAAAGAAATGTAGGTCTTCTCATGTTGCATCAAAATCCTCTATTTAATTTTCTATTCAATGTGTGTTTTTGCAGTGGTTGAGCATACCACATACAAAGCTTCTGTGCACAGTATATTTATTCAAAATTTGAAATTGCTGTTTTGTATTTCATGCTTATAAGAGGGCCGATGTGAAGTTTTCTGTTTAGACACTGTCTTTATTTACTGTTTCGAAAACTTGTTTTGGATGTGTTGCCACATAATAGGACATGCAGTTAATTCACCCAAAGTAAACCATTTAGTGTAAATTGAATTAATTGAAATTAATCCCAATTACAATATCAAGGGAAATAATTAACAATTACGATTTTTTTCATAATCATGCAGACCTACTTTGTACAAAAGGTGACTAAGTTTGTACAGAGTGGGACAAATGGCACTCTTAACCTCTCAACCTTGTTTCCCCCAGCCGCCTTTCACCGCTGAGAACCGTAAAAAGACCATATATAAAATCCTGAGGTGATAGCAGAACTTTCCGCCTTACCTCACTCAAGAAGCAAGGACCTTCTCAAAAAGGTAGAGGTTATCTGAGGTCAGTCAGGTTCCACTCCTGTGTGGAATCAGCTCTTCTCGTTGCTCAACTAATGTACTTTTATGTTTCACACCCAACTGCTAAAGAGAAACGCATCAGTGAGGATTGGAGCAGGCCCAAGAAATGCTTTAGATGTCCAGGTATCTGCCCCACTAATGCAACAAACCCAGCCGTACAAGCAGTGTTTACAATAAAATACATATTTGAAAGGTGAAATGTTGAATTTTTTTCGATGGTAAAATACAATCTCCTATCCCATCTTAAAATGCAGAGAAGATGAAAATGTAATACGGTATTTTTAGTGTCCTAGTGTCTATTTTTCTGGCCCACAACTTCTTCAGACATGTAAATTAGGATGATCTGCTGGCTTGTAAAGTTGAACCTCCCTTCCAGCCTATTTTGTTAATAGTGATAGTGATGGTCTATCTGCCAATGACTAGAGTGTTTTGTCTCTCTATTGTTGGACCTTTATCATTTTGTATATCTCATTGTGTGGAATTCAACAATAGCTCCTAACAGATATCTGTTTCTATAGCAATCAGCAGACGATCTTAGCCAGTTTGACTCTAAATTCACTAGTCAAACTCCCGTGGACAGTCCTTATGACTCGACACTCAACAAAAGTGCCAACCAAGTCTTCCTGCTCAGTTTGTTTCTTTCTAGGCTAAATATTTTTGTGAAATGTACTTATATAGATGTATACATTCGATTCACTAATGGAAAAGGTCAATGTGCTAATGATATAATTGTGTCTGCTCAAAGCCGTCTTTACCAGTTGAGCTACATGATTAGTTTTATGACATGAACATACAGATTGTTATGCTAAATGTAAAGATGTATTCTTCAGTCAAACAGAGTAATATTACTCACCACCAAGGCCATGTTGGATTTGACACAGTAACTAAAACGTGACACCAACCCAATGGGAACCTGACTCAAAGTTGTTTATCCACCATCTGTTCAATTGTTGTCAGCTTGCTATGAAGAGCAGTGGGCCTCTAAGGAATGTGTACTGTTATGTATTATTCTTTTCCGACTCCTGTCCTAGATTATGAGTGTGTATTAACATTGTGTGTGTGGTGAATTAGGCCTGTTTTGTAGACAAACTTACGAGAAAAGGATAATGTCTCTCATCTGGACTTCGTTATTACTGTTTAACTGTTTCTTCCAGCTCATAGCGTGATACTATTTTGGTTTTGCTTCATCATAATTGCACATCCTCCACACTTATCTGTTTTTTTCCCCACTTTTCCTTTATTTTGTCTCCCCGAACTGTTTATTTTTAATTTTTGTAAATCTTATCTCGCACGGCGTCTCTCTCCCTAGGGCTTTACGTACACTGCCCCATCTGTGCTCGAAAAGATCACTTTTGAGCCAAAATCCCGCTCGCCTCGCAAGCTTCTGGGAAGCCCAAGAACACCAGTGAGGTAACATGTTTTTCTCATTTCACTTAGGTTGATACAGTTTGTGGAGTTTATTAAGTGGACATGCCCAGAGGGTTTTATGATCTTGTTTCAAAGAAAACTGATTTGATTTATAATTGTCACCATTTTGCCTGGGTGGTGCCAAAGGTCATGTGTCTTTTCATCTGAGTTTAAAAGGTGCTCTTGTTTATTACATCTTGGACAAACACCTATACTTGGAAGTAGGGCAGGGTGATAAAGCAATCTCTGTGTTTATCACGATAAAAAAAATCCACAATATAGACAACAAGCTTTTGAGTAATGTTTTATATTTAGCCTATGTTCTACATCTAGAATCTAGATGACCAGGTGTGTGTGTCTCTAAAAACTCAAGCAGCTCAGCTTTCTCAGACTGTATGAAGTTGCTAACATTAGCTGCCTTGCTAGATTAGGCTACGCCGGTCACCGTGGTCCGGGTCCGGACCCCGGATTGATTCCATCCAGACCGCAAGACATCATGACAACATGACTTGAGGAATTTATCAAACTACACAAAAGGCCTTTTGCTCCCAGTTTCTGAGCACTATCACTTGAATACTGCATATGATCATGGAGAGCTTAACCAGAATGAACCCATTTACCTATTCAAGGGCCTCTCTCGACTTGCATCATAGTGAGTTGATCCAAATGCTTCCTAATGTGAAAGAGAACATCTTGCACTTCAGATGACTCTTGAGCATGAATTTCATCATCTTTTACATGCAACATCATACCTTTAGGTCAATGTTTGACGTTTGTTTAGACTTTTAGAAGAGTAACTGAGGCTGACCCACTTGTTACTCTATGGTTTGACTGTAATCTCTATACTGTTGGGTATTTTTTTTTTTTTTTGTGAGACAGTTTGATGATGCCAAGACATCCTTCCTTTGTTTTGATTGGTTTTTTTTGTATTGTTTTGAGACTGTTGGATGAGACATCCTTCCCTTTTGCATTTGTTCTGGATTACATTTAAAAGTCAAAAACACGAATGCCACTAAAACTTAAACTCAGGTGTATCTAAAATGGCAGAGGGTTTCAAAAACCCTAGATCTCTAGTCTAGATGATTCAACAATGATGAAAGTGTAACAAAGCGGTAAATCCTTTAAAAAATCAGTATTTATTCCATTGCTGTACATAATTCCTCATTATAGTTGGAGCTATTTTTCCTAGTGTTACAGTTCTTGTAGTTTTTTCCATTGGGGAATGTAAAACATCCTGGACTACTTTTCTACATGAAGACATCGTAATTCACCAATTGAATGTGATATTAACCTTGTTTTCTCTCATTTACATTGTGTAAAATGTAATTGTGGTTGAACATTAAGAGGTTGCCATTGCTTTGATTTAATTGTCTGGGCTTTACCGCAGTTTGCATCAAGCCAATAACTGGCTGTACACTCTACACACAGGAAGCATGCTGATTGTAAATATATCTATCTGTTTGCTTGTATATTGTCAGCTACAGGGCCTACTGATGAACAACAGCCTGCTGTGCCATGGCAGTTAACAGCCCTTTGATTTTGAAATCTGCCAGACCAGCAGCTTCATTAAGTTACGATGCCTCCCAAATGGTTCTTAGACTATTGAAGCATCACATTTTGCCTTTGTGTACAGAAATATTGACTGTTTACTCACACTATGCAACACTGGCTGTGAGAAAGAGGTCCATAATTTGGCATAAATAGTTTCACTAATAAGGTGAAACTGTTTTCATGTATCACATTTGACTGTCTGACAAGTTGGGTGGTGTGACAGTGAGTCCAGTTTCTATAATCACAAGACTTAAGGCCTTGGTTTAAAACCTTTCTTGAACAAAAATGATCTCGCACTGATTCTTGCAGTCATGTTGGAATATGAATACATAACTTGGTGCTAAGTGTTAATGGGCTTTTTAATCTTAGTTAGGAATTGAAGCTACTTTGCGTTTCTTAGAAAAGAAAATGCTGTGTGGTGTGTAACTGGGAGTCCCAGAAACAATTTTACTTATAGACAAAACCTGATTTCAGAAATTCATGGTCAAGTTAGGTTGATTCAACTTTAGAACGATTCCATCTGAGATTAAAAAAAAAATAAATATGTGTAAATGTGTAAATAAAGTTGCTATTGAGTAGGCACTCTAAATGCTTGTAGTGTTTTGTTTAATTGACAGTGGCACCTTTTGATTTAAAAATGTGAATATAGGAGCCTGAGTATAGCTCAGCGAGTATTGAGGCTGACTACCACCCCTGGAGTCACGAGTTCAAATCTAGGGCGTGCTGAGTGACTCCAGGAAGGTCTCCTGAGCAACGAAATTGGCCCTGTTGCTAGGGAGGGTAGAGTCACATGGGGTAACCTCCTTGTGGTTGCGTTTAGTGGTTCTCGCTCTCAGTGGGGTGCGTGGCAAGTTGTGCGTGGATCGTGTTGAGTAGCATGAGTCTCCACATGCTGTGAGTCTCCACGGTGTCATGCACAGTGTCACGTGATAAGATGCGCAGATTGACTGTCTCAGAAGCAGAGGCAAAAAATTTATTTGGTCAGCTCTCTTCGTTACAAAATATACTTGATGCGCAATACAAATACAATTGTAACTACTGTATCATGGTACTAAAATATATATATATATATACACATTTCTCCCTAAACTCTTTGGTTTATTGCAAACATTAGAAAAATACCATGAATCTGTGTACAGTAGAGTCTGAATTACAAATGCATTTTGCATGTACAGTAACATTTTGTTGATGCAAAATTGACAAACATCTGCTCTTCAGTCACTGGTCTTAATAATAAAATCACAGTCATACAATTCTAATGCTTCATCCTTAATAAATCAGTAGTGGGCATATGGAATGACATCCTGGAAAACTTAAACATGCCTTTTAATTTAATTATTACTGAATAAATCAAAATACTTTAAAAGGGAAAAACAAAGTTTGAAATGCCATCAGCATTCTTTCAAACTCCTTGTGATAATGAGTGATTAATAGATGATTTGTGACAAAACTGTAACTACAAATAATATCTTTCATACAAAAGAAACCCATATGTCCTCACCTTAATCAAAATAAAATAAAGTTTTACCACTTATAGCCAAAAATAATGTAAAAAGTCAAAAAAATGGTCAAACCAAAGATGGCATGCAAAACCACAATGAAGAATATAAATTATAATGGCTAATAAAAGATAAGGGAGCTTCACATGCAACAATAATAATAATACAAACAGCTGGTGAGCACACTTGTTTTTCTGACAAGATTTATCTATACAAAATAATAAAATGCATCTCTCAACATAGAGACAGCTGTCATTACGCAATGCTTTAGGCCCTGTAACAAGTGCTGCACGCTCAACTTTGCGATCTCGCAACAAAGACGTGGAGATGTATGATATGAGCCATTTTTGCACTGTGCAAATCTGCTGCTGGTCAGAACAAGTCTGTCTCAACATGTCAGAACACTGTGTCTTCATCCTCACAGTGAGCAGTGTGTTCAGTATATTTGTAAATAAGCTGAAGTTGCACCATCTTTCCACTTGTGCACCTTGTCTGTGATAACAGTGCGGCAGAGAGGACAGGTCTTTTCCTGGTTAAACCACTGCGCTATGCATTCCTCACAGAAGATATGCTGGGGGGAATAAAACAGTTTACATTAGCAATTATGTTCTTGGAAGCTGTATTTCTTTTAAGCAGAAGTCGAGGTTACTTTGAGGCACATACAATGGAAGTAAATTGGGCTAGTTTGTGGATGGTTTAAAGGCAGAAATGATAAGCTTATCATTATGTCAAAGCACTTTCATTAATTCTTCTGTTAAAACTTGTGTATTATTTGAGCTGTAAATATATCAATGTATACAGTACATAGATATTAACTCGGATTACAAGATTTACAGCATAACGGCATCATGCCAACAAAGTTGTAAAACTGGATATAACTTTACACAGAAATGTTAGCAAGTGATTTGAATCGCACAAATCATGTTAACATGCATATTGTATATGACTTGTGGCTATACTTTTGAAACACTTTTACAGATTGGCCACATTCACTTCCATTGTAAGTGCCTCACTGTAACCCAAACATTTGCTACATTTAAAGAAAAAAAGGGATGTGTCACAAACAGAAATTTTGTGGTAATCAACATTATGCCAGAAATGCTGATGATTTAGCTTAACTTGTATTAAATGTGGACTACTGTTTACAGTGCTGAGGTACAAACTCCCAAACTTGACCTTGAAATGTGAAGGAGTTAATGATTTATATTTTAATCCAATACACTTTGTCAAATTCTATGAAAATCTCTGCAGGGTCGCTAGCTGTCCATTCTGTGTGTGTGCTGAAAAAAAAATCTGGAGTTTATACACAGACCTGGCTCTGTAAATGGGAAAATAAACAAAGAGGATCGGCCCGATCCACACAAAACTATTGCACATGCATGAATTGGGGGGGGGGGGGGGGGGGGTGGTGCTTCTGGAGCAGCACTGAAGGGAGGGATGTGTTTGTTTGGCTGTTGAGTTCAAATATCAGCAGTCTTTCTCAGAAATTGCTTACTCTACCTTTAAGGGGTTAACATTAGAGTTCAAACTCAAGGTGGATCTCATTCTTACCTGACACACGAGGACCCGAGGTTGCTTAAAATCAGCCTGACAAATCGGACAAATGTCTCCTGCGTCCCTGCACTGAGCCAGACTGGCTGGGGCTCCATTCAACTTCAAACGGAGTGAAAACGTGCAAACAAATGAAGTACAAATTAAAAGAAATTTCTGTATAATTTGACTCTTTAGCTTCCTGATAACCCATCAAATATTTCCAACTAATGAGAAAAGCAGAGGTAAATAATCTGTGTGAATGGCTAGAATTATTCAAATACTGTAAATATTTTGTACCTCATAACTGAAAAATGACCGGAAAGTTTTCTGTAAAGATCCCCATTGTCCGTACAGACCTAAAAGCTGAAGGGAAATAGCACAGTAATTACAGCAGAATAATGCATTTTCGTGCCACATCATCATAATTATATTCATACATCTACAAGCTTATAACTTTTAAATATCAAACTGAAGTGGCCTGTAATGTTGAAGAACCTCTTCAATGATTTACACTCAGTGTTTTAGATCTTTTTCTAAACAGAGACAAAACTTTAAGTTGAAACTAAAATCAGTATCTCAGGTCCCATCTAAGTTTCACTGATTCCAATTCATTTGTGCATATTTGTTATGTTCAGTAATTCTCTCTCAGCTAATGCTGTTAACACACACCCGTCCCCCAATCAGGCTAATCAGCCGAAGAGAGGGATAAATGCAGCCGGATCGGCCCCACTCTCCTCCTCATCACAAAGACCTGGCTGCTTTGCGTTGGCGTCCGGATCTTCTTGTTAAGGTTTATTTTGTGATAACAACCGGCTGACTGTATATTATCTCCTTAGTACATTATAAAAAAATATAGAAAATTTAGACATTTTATTTCAATTAATTATTCATTTTGATCACATTTTAGTTTTTTAAAAATGAACAAATTCTATTTATTCCATCGATAATATGATGTCTTGAAATTGCATATATTATAAAAAAAAATATATATATATATTTTTTTTTCCAATATAATACACACACACACGTTACATGTTTGTTTACATGCTTAATTTTGTAACATTGATATGTAAAACAAGCATGTGGTTCAGTGAGTGTCTGACAGTAGTGTTTCGGTTCAGTGCACATTAACGAGAGTGGAGTCGTACAATCATTACCGCATCCGTGCTGTGTGATTAGAATTAAATGCTTCTTTTTTAGGTTTTTGATTCACAACTGACTATAAAATGCAGAAATGTTTTCAAGAGAGACGTTATTCAATAACAAATGGATTGTGTGGATCGCACATCCTCACCACTATATCACTGGTGAGTGCTATCTGAACATTTATCAGCCAGTGGCTAATCAAAGACATTTTTAGTCACATAGCGCAAAATATGGTCTCATATGTAAGTGCTGCACTCGCATTGTAGAGGGTTGCACATGGAGTACATTTTAAGAATCGATAATGGAATAGTTCAAATGAAGATCTAATCGGAAAATCTGTATTATTACTCAGCCTAAGTTTCCTAAAGTTCCTTGTGCACACCTTCATTATGAGGTAGAGCAAAGCCAGCAAGATTCCCAAAGTAAGTCCAACTGAGGTGTCCATCTCATCATAGCTGACCAGGTAGCGGAACCAGAGTGGGACCGGAGCAATCACTTGATACACCTGCCCCACCTCCTCAATAAGCATATACCACTGACCCTGTGGAATGCAGGATAGATCCAGTCATGTTGCCTTTCTATTCAATTCATTGCAAACTAAATAATGTGACACATTATACTCACTCTACGCCGGTACGCCATGAGGGGGGAGGGGACGAGGAGAATAAGACACTTGAGCCCCATGAAGACAAACTTCACAATGAAATTACTCACACCAACGCACCACAAAACCTCCCAGAAATTTTGGAAATCTATTGTCGGGTTGGCAATAATGATGCTGAGGGAAAGAAAGAAAGAGAGAGAGAGCCATTATATTACACAGATTATTAAGAGCAGGTAAAGATTTAATCAGGTCTGCTCTGCAAAGCAGTCCATGTGGTACTTAACTGCTTTTATATTTATTTGACACTAATATTTGCAACTCAGAGTACAGTAATACAGGGAAATTTAGGGCCTTCCTCAAGGGTACAATTTAGAAAATTCATGGATCAAGAATTGTTGTGTTTGAATCAGCAACCTTGTGGTTATCATCCTAGTTGTTTAATCACTGGGCTATACCAAAGAAACAGACTGTGCTGTCACAGGTTACAGAAAAGTTACAGATAATGCAATATATAGTATCAATTAAAATACTAACCATCGATAAAGTGACTGAGTGTAAAAAGTGTAAAACACAAGGAGACTGGAGGACATGAGGAACAGCATGAGCCAGGCACAGTGCAACTTTGTCCTTCGGTCCTACAGACATGAGACAGAAAACCGAAGAGGCTTCAGAAGATCATTAACTGAAGTAAATAGTGATTAAACAAACACTTTACAGTACAATATTAAAGATGATTCCCACCAACAGCATGTTAGCTGCAAACTAACTGTAATTGTCTGAATCAAAACAATGCTTTCCAATCTACCTATTTACCCAGGAAACGAAATTTGTCCAACAACAAAGCAAGGTTTTTTGTCCTGCAGGATAATTTTTCATGTTTCACAAAAAAGTTGAGAATCCTGTATTGAAGTCATTGACAAATAAAGCTGTCGGAGGTGATACAAATTAGAAATCTTTTTAAATTTAAAAGGCACGTCAAGTTTGTAGAAATGTAATCTTTGTAACCATATTGGTTTTTGCTAATTTCTGAAAAATATTTATTAAATTACTTAAAAAATGACATGTAGTGTAACCACAAAGTAACATTTATTAACATACTATTCTTGCACCTCGAATACATGGAAGTGTACACAAATTAATCATTAATATCAAAATAATTTTTAAATATATAATCAATGTTTGTTTTCTCAGGGGTTTCATACATTTTTTAAATTATCGATATGTGTATACACACTGGTGACCAAACGTTTGGAATAATGTACAGATTTTGCTCTTATGGAAAGAAAGAAAAGATGCTTTTATTCACCAAAGTCGCATTCAGCTGATCATAATGTATAGTCAGGACATTTATAACATGAAAAATGACTTATTATAATAGGTTTAATTAATTAATTAATTATTATAATTTGGGGAAAAAAATATTCTTAAACTACTTCAAAGAGTTCTCATCAAACAGTCTTCCACGTGCAGCAATGACAGCTTTGCAGATCCTTGACATTCTAGCAGTCAGTTTATCCAGATACTCAGGTGACATTTCACCCCACACTTCCTGTAGCACTTGCCATAGATGTGGCTGTCTTATCGGGCTCTTCTCACTCACCTTACAGTCTAGCTGATCCCACAAAAGCTCACTGGGGTTAAGATCCATAACACTCTTTTCCAATTATCTGTTGTCCAATGTCTGTGTTTCTTCGCTCACTCTAATTTTTCTATTTGTTTTTCTGTTTCAAAAGTGGCTTTTTCTTTGCAATTCTTCCCATAAGCCCTGCAATCCCTGAGTCTTCTCTTTACTGTTAGGCAATTTCAAGCATTGTATAGCCTTCATCCCTCAAAACAATGATTGACTGATAAGTTTCTAGAAAAAGCTGTTACTTTTTTGCCATTTTTGACCTAAAATTTACCTTAAGACATGCCAGTCTATTGTATAATGTCAACTCAAAAACAAACACATAGGCAATGTTAAGTTTCATTTAACGTACCAAATAACTTTCAACTGTGTTTGATATAATAGCAAGTGATTTTCTATAACCAAATTGCATGTCTGCAATTTAGCATGATTACTCAAGGATAAGGTGTTGGAGCGATGGCTGCCGGAAATGGGGCCTGTCTTTTACTTTTTTCAAATAGTAATGGTGCTGTTTTTTTTTACATCAGTAATGTCCTGACTATACTTTGTGGTCAGTTGAATGCCACTTTGATGAATTGAAGTACCTATTTCCTTCCGAAACAGCAAAATCTGTACATTATTCCAAACGTTTGGTGCCAGCTGTCAAAAGTATTGAAACACTTGACTGAAATGTTTCTCATGATCTTAAAAATCTTTTGATCTGAAGACATATGCTTAAATGTTAAAATTGATGACAAAGGGTGACTACTTTGAAGATGCTAAAATATAAGAGTTTTGATTTTATTTAATGTATATTGTAGTCACAACATAATTCCCATAGTTCCATTTCTATTATTATATAGTTGTGATTACCATTATTCTAAAATGTGAAATAAATAAATAAATAAAGAATGAGTAAGTGACCCTAAACTTTTGAACAGTATGTATATTCAAACTAAATGGTCTCTGTTTTGTTTTGGTCACATGACAACAAAATGGCCACAGACATATCAGTTACATGACTTTGATTTAGTGTGGACATTTTTTTCAAATATTAATCATATTTAAAAATAAAATTGTTTTACTTCTAACTTTAATCTATAATTAGCAAGAAGAAATAATAATAAAATATTTTTCTGCACTACTCATGCTAACATCTCTCTCTCTCTCTCTCTCTCTCAAGAATATCAGATTTAAATGAAACTCAAATGAAACTCCAAACAGTTACACCACATGACATTTTTTAATTTAAGCCCCCGAAAAAATATTGAAATGACTCTGAACTCAGTAATTGAAAACACGTTATCATTAGAAAAGGTGTATTCAAGTAGTATTGTTTTGTGTGAATTGCATTTCTAATGCATTTTTGAATAATTTAATAGATTCGGACAAAAAAAAAAAAAAAAAAGATTAGATGTGTAATATTTTTCATTAAGCATGTGAATGGCCAGAGTGATTCATAGTTTAGCTCTTGGTGTGAGCAGACCATTTATCTGAGATTTGTTTAACTTTTCCATTTGCTCTTGGATTGAATAAACCATTATTGGGACAATAATTATTCAGGATCATCCCTTGTGGGATTTGAACCTAAAACCTTTCAGCTACCAGCCCAGATCTTTTACCCTAATTGTAGTTAACTAATGTTAAACTCTTTTAATTATTCATATTAATAAGTGCGACTTACGTGGAGGAATACTTGCGTTTGAATGCTTTTGTTGACATACATAAAAGTGGTAAACAGACCAACTGCAACAGCCAGACCTGAAGAAAGAGGACAACTAAACTGTGACAGGGGTTGTAAACTTCACACATGAGAACTAACAACATCAACACCTGTTTTTGCACGTACCCAGGGCATGCTGAATGACTAGTTTTGCGCACAGAATAATGATGAAGGGAAGACTTTTCTTCACCCAGCGCAGGATGTAACGCAGCTCCGATAATGAGCTGCTGGATTCTCCGGATTCCAGGTCAGTCTCGCCGCTGTCAGACTCCTGATTGCCATGTGTGCGCCCGTGCACGTGAGAATGAGAGTGGCTGTGGCTGGCTGCTCTTGCCCTCCTCGAGGTTGCACCTCTTCCACCTGTCGGCCCAGATGAGCTAGTCATGGGAACCCGGACATCCTCGCCAGTTTCCGGGCCATTGGACGTTCCAGCCCCAGGCATCCGGTCGAGCAGCTCTGGCTGCAGGTTTAATGACAGCCCATTCCCCTCTTGTGGGCTAAGTTGGGGCTGCATCAGATCAGATAAATCTGTCAGTTAAAGAACTCTTCTGTACTCGCTATATGCCTTTCTGTGTTGGGAAATAAACAAAACCAAAGGTGATGAGAACTACCATTCATATTGACACTTCGATTAAAAAACAACACCTTGTGCACATCTTAAAGGTTCACTCAGTAACTTTTTGTTTGTGTCATGTTGGAATTACAGTGACACCTAGTGGTGTGGATGCAACATCAATCAAAATCAATAGTTTTCAGTTACAGTTGACATGGCAGAAATTCACTGTTCACAATCAGTCATGATTAATTTAATCCAAGAGTGAACTTGTCCAATAGCAAGACGGTTAATGAGATTAAGTGAGTAGAATTAAGATGGTCATGTGATGCTAAAATGGCAGCCCTCATGAGAATAAAACAGCTTTTATTAGGTTACTGATATGACTATAGTCCTCATCTCATGTGAGTGTTCATGATTGTATACATATGTTGCAAAATTACTATTTATATCTTTAAGAGTAAAACTTTTCTAATGGGGGGAAATTACTGAGTGCCCCTTTAAAGTATTGTTTGTATAGTTCACTAGTACACATTACAGTAGTATAAGTCTGTTTATGCGATTATTCATGAAAATAACATACATGGATAACTGTAATGAACAATAAAAGTAAGCAGGATATATTTGGCAGCCATAATCACTTTTATAAGGTTAAGTATTAGTGCGTTAGTTGCCTATTAATACATACCTGTCATACTTCGCGCGGAGTTTCATGATAAAGCACCAATCCCCATTCTACATGCAATAGTGTATTTGAACAATCAAAAATAATGAAAAAATAATAATGAAAACAGCTTATCGGCTAGAAGAGTTTAGTTTCAGCTTTACATGGTTCCGGGAGCCCCATCTGACCTACAGGAACCTGTGACTCGACAACAGGAAACACAAGAAAAGTCCTCTACATGGCTGCCCTGAGATTTTTCAAAATAAAGGTCCTCTTCTAACACAATTTGAGGTATACGCACAAGGCATACTTGTTTTGTGCAAAATATAGAAAACAAGATTTTAAGAGGCTTATAGATTTTATATATATATATATATATATATATATATATATATATATATATATATATATATATATATATATATATATATATATATATATATATTATTTTTATTATTATTTATTTATTTATTTATTTATTTATTGACAATTGCTACATAATTGTAGCTGTTACACTTTAATTCCAGTCCACAATAATAAAAAAAAAAGAATAAAAATATGGTTTAAATTAAAGTTATCAAAAATTATGGGTAACTCTTCATTTAATGCCAAAGCAAATGTTGTTGCTTTGCCATATACCTTTTTCTGATTAACATTTTTTTATTGATTCACATATTGAACACAGAAAAACAAAACATACTGTATATGCATAGAATCAACAATTAACCCCCACTATTACCGCTCCCAACCCCACCCTGGCCCCCAACAACATCCCAGGGGTAATACATGATTATAGATACACACACAAAAAAAAGAAAAAATTTATTATAATAATCACACATCCAGAAATGGCAGATATCAGCCCCATTTCCCCACAAGCAAGTTACATTTCCCCAGTCTTCTAAATGACCCTTCTTCAAAGGCCGCCACTCTCCCCATCTCCGAGCACCATTCCTGAACTGAGGGCGCTCCTGCCGACATCCATCCCCTTAACAGTATCTTTCTGGCGATCATGAAACTGGTTAGGACCCAATTTTTATGTATCTATTCTCTACATCAATGATTTTGGAGAGTTTGGGGCAAAATGAAAGCCAATTACCTTTAAAACATGGGAATTTTTTTTTACACATATTTAAAAGTACATACTTCCTATTGTAATTGCATACTTCACATTTATTCTAAATTCAAAATATGCACACTATCCCTGCATCCCAAAAAGCCTAAATGATGCCTTCGGAGCACTTATGAGGGATTATTTACAGTCATTATCGCCATGGTTTAAGGTCACTCCAAACTGAATTTATATTAAAATGACTCTAAAACTCAGTTCCTAATGATGCTTAATTGTGGATCCCTTCTTTTTTCAGTACTCCAAATCTTTATGTCCAATTTTACATCTTCGTTGCATGATACCCATAATCCTATAATCCCCCATTTACGATGAACTTTACATCTGAAATAATACTCAAGTTTTAACAGAGGAAATCACATGAGTGCTCCTATAAAATTATAAGATTCACATTTCTGCCTTTAAACCCTTAAAAGATTGGCCCCATTCACTTCCATTGTAAGTGTTTCACTGTAACCTTTTTAAGAAAAGGAGGGACGAGTAGAAATAATTTTTGTAGTATTCAAAATTCTGCCACAAATGTTGTTGATTGAGTTTATCTTGTGTTGAACATGGTTATTCCTATTATTTATTGCATGTATTTGTGTGGGCAAGTCTCCACTCTCCACTCTCCGTGTTGTCCATGGGTGCTGTTTGTCTCTCATGTTTTTTATTCCCTTGGCCACTGCAGATATGCCCATACAGTATCTCAAAGTACAGCCCTTCACCCCCACTCACTCACATTGCCCTCACTTGACAAACCAACAACTAAACTGCCAGTCTGCTCTAGATATTAACATGCAGTTTTGGTGCTATCCTACTGTAAAATTCAAAATGAAACTCTGACAACACAAGGTGTATTTCTTACTCTCATTCAGGGCTTTTTGCAACTGTCACCTTGCACTTGTTTAAAGGGGTACTAGGCCTAAAACTAAAGCTGCTTTGCAATTATTTCTAGTGTTGAAAGTGCTGTACAAATAAATCTTAAACTGAGCTGAAAATATGTTTTATGTTAAATCCAACAAAAGTAAGTGCTCAGACAGCATTGGATATCAATTAAGTCCCCATGCTGAATTTTTATTCAGGCATACAGTATATTGCTATGTACAAATTTATTGAGACTGAAAATTAGGCAACACAGAGCAAAGCTTCAGCATTTTTGGGATGCAAATATCACTGTGTGTTCAATTGCCCAGAAATGCATTGTGAACCTTCCCTGGCACATTGATCACTTACACAGCCACACATTCCCAGACTCTGCTCTTACAGAAAGACTGTGTCCAGATGTGATCAGACCATCACTTCACATTTATGGGTCATTCCACGTAACCAAGCTTTTTAAATCATGCTTAATGCTGCTTAATTGGTGAAGGGGTGGGTTTAAGTACATTGTTATACTTTTAGATATGCTAATTTGACACATAACAACTGGTACTGTCTCTTGAATTGCAGGGGATGTATACTAATCATAAACTTTGACTACAAATAGGTCTTCAGAAAAGTATTTATCTGCGATATATAAAGGGTTTTAGGGTTTAATGTAAAAATTACTTGTCTATCAATAGCTAATATAAAAGTCGATAAGTTCAAAGTGGATTGTGCTAACTGCCCTACATATAAAAAAAGCTAAATAAACAATATAATTATATATATATATATATATATATTATACAGTATGACAATAAGATGTAATACATTAACTTCTCTCTCTTTCTCTCATTATGGAGTTAAACTTAACGCATGGTTAATGGTCAGTGTAAGATCTACTCCCCTCTCCTTCACTACCGTATAATCATGTTACTCAATGGGGAGGCTGGAAGTAAAGTAGTCGGCCAAGTGAAAACAGTGAGCATAGCTTATATAACTTGACACATAAATTGCTACCTGTCAGCTATGAATGGTCATATCAAGAGGAGGAATTGGATATGGTGAACAGTGACAGACAGACTCCCTCGCGTTATCTCATTCAGAATTTTAATCCCTGTCTCTTGTAACAACTTTCTTTAATGCAATAACTGTGAATATTGCACATTAGCTTTGTCTCGGTAGATAGATCATTATGCAGTGTAAATGATTTTGCTAAGTAGATTTAATCTATGGATTAATAGATAGATCGATGGATAGATGGATATAGGTAGGTGGATGGTGGGTTGCAGGGGTGTAGATTCCAATATTCAAGACAAATAAGTACAAATCCTGTATATTTATACCATATTTATACAAAGGTATGTAGAAGAAGCTCCTAATCTTCACTTGAACACCCTCAATGTTCGAACCAAATCTACGCTCTTGGTTGGTTGGATAGGTCGATAGGTGGATAGGTGGGTGGGTGAGAGCTGTAGCAAGTAATTCTAGGCCCCCTGACTATATATTGCTCTGGGCCCATTACCTATTAAAATAATACTGTTTTGAAATTGTGCCCCCCTGGACCTTTCGGCCGCTTGAATCTTTACCAACTTTCACCCCACTAGCTACGGCCCTGGGTGGGTTTATTGATGGATGGATGATGGATTTTCAACCTGTCCCTCTCCCTGTCTGTAGTCCCCACATGCTTCAAAACATCCACCTGTACAAAAGCAATCAAAAATAACTTGTTTAAATGACTGGCGTCCTTTTGCTCTGACCCCCATCATCAGCAAATGCTTTGAGAGGCTAATCAGAGATCACATCTGCTCTGTGCTGTCCACCTCTCTGGACCCATTGCAGTTTGCCTACCGCAACAACCGCTCCACTGATGATGCCATTGCATCTACAATACACACTGCTCTCTCCCACCTTTAAAAAAGGAACACATATGTGAGAATGCTGTTTGTAGACTACAGCTCAGCATTCAACACCATATTGCCCTCCAAGTTTGATGTGAAACTCTGGGCTCTGGGCTTAAGCAGTTCGCTGTGCAGCTGGATCCTGAACTTCCTGTCAGGCAGACGTCAGGTGGTTAGAATGGGCTGCAACATCTCCTCATCACTGACCCTCAACACTGGAGCCCCGCAGGACTGTGTTCTCAGCCCACTCCTGTATTCCCTGTACACACATGACTGTGTGGCAACACATAGCTCCAATTCCATCATTAAGTTTGCTGATGATACGATGGTGGTAGGTCTGATCACTGACAATGATGAAACAGCCTACAGAGAGGAGGTGCACACTCTGACACACTGGTGTCAGGAGCACAACCTCTCCCTCAGCATCAGTAAAACCAAGGAGCTTGTAGTGGACTTCAGGAAGAAAGACAGAGATTACAGCCCCATCACCATTAACGGAGACCCGGTGGAGAGAGTCAGCAGCTTCAAGTTCCTCGGTGTCCACATTACTGAGGAACTCACATGGTCTGTCCACATTGAGGCCGTTCTGAAGAAGGCTCACCAGCGCCTCTTCTTCCTGAGACGGCTGAGGAAGTTTGGAATGAACCACCACATCCTCACATGGTTCTACACCAGTACTGTAGAGAGCATCCTGACCGACTGCATCACCGCCAGGTACGGAAATAGCACCACCCACAACCGCAAAGCCCTGCAAAGGGTGGTGCGAACTGCCAGACACATCATCGGAGGTGAGCTTCCCTCCCTACAGGACATACCTAACAGGCGATGTGTGAAAAAAGCTCAGAGGATCATCAGAGACTCCAGCTACCCGAGTCATGGGCTGCTCTCACTGCTACCATCAGGCAGGCGGTATCGCAGCATCAGGGGGAATATATGTATTATTATTATTTATTTTTTATCGGTTTTCGTTTCTTCAACCGTTTTTAGTCCCTGGGCATGTGTTTGCATGTCAGGATGCTTTGTACCAGAGTTAGGAAAACTATGTATGTAGGTGTTTGATGTTTATTTTGTTGGTAGACAGATAAAGGCTTCTCATGTGAATAAAATTGCCTATTTGTGCAGTGTAGCCAAAAGTGTTATACACTGCCTGGCCCCAAAAAAATGTGCATATTCTAATATTTCTTTGGAGCGCCTTTAGCTTTCATTACGACACATATTCATTGTGGCATTTTTTCAAAAACCTTATGCAACGTCACAAAATTTTTTTCCATCCAGGGTTGCATACATTTTTGGCCGAAATCTTGTATTGATGACGGGAGAGTAAAACAACTCCGTAATGTTTTCTCCAGATACTTTCAATGGGGTTAAGGTCAGGACTCTGTGGTGGCCAGTTCATGTGTGTAAATGATTGCTCATGCTCCCTGAACCACTCCTTCACAATTTGAGCCGGATGAATCTTGGCATTGTCGTCCTGGAATATGCCCGTGTTGTCAGGGAACAAAAAAATCCATTGACGGGATAACCTGGTCATTCAGTACATTCAAGTAGTCAGCTGACTTCATTTTATTGCCGCATAATGTTGCTGGGCCTAGACCTGAATAATTGAAGCAATCCCAGATCATAACACTGCCTCCAGAGTCTTGTACAGTCGCTTCATGCGCTTCCCTTCTTACCCTGATTCACCCATCGCTTTGGAATAGGGTAAATCTGGACTCATCAGACCACACGAGCTTTCTCCATTGCTCCACAGTCCAATCTTTATGCTCCTTAGCCAAATAAAGTAGTTTTTTCCGATTAGCCTCACTAACAAGTGGCTTCCTTGTGGCCTCACAGCTGTTTAGTCCCAGTCCTGTAAGTTCTCGTCACATGTGGAAATGCTCTTACTTTCACTATTAAACATAGCTGTGAGTTCTACTGTTGATTTTTTTCTATGTGAATCCACCAAAAGTTTTAGTGATCTCCGATCACGATCATTCAAGATATTTCTCCGTCCACATTGGTTCTGTGAAGCTGATGGTTCGCCACTATCCTGCCAGGTTTAAATAATGCATTGGACAGATTTTAATCAAATTCCAGTGATTTCAGCAATCTCCTTAGTTGTTTACATTTTGCTTGATACAGGCCAATAATTTGCCACATCTAAAACACAGTAAAAACTTTTACAAGACCATGGGATATGTCTTCAGACATGGATGGCTGTTTAAGAAATGAGAAGCTACACACTGCATCAGTAAAGGTTAAAAGATTTGTTGCCAGCTGAAACATATTAATCATTGCAATAATTATCCAATCATAGGCTCCTATCTGCTCATTTAAATCCAAATGGTGACTTTTCTTTCTTTTTTTCCCCCTTTTTTTTTGGCCAGGCAATGTGGCTGTATTCATAAATGTTCCATCAACAGCAGATGGCGCCTCATAGCAGGACTTTGTGTGAACAAAGGATCGACCATGAATTAAGAAATCTAAATCGTTATTCTTAATAAAAGATCAGTTGATAGATTCAGAGGGGTTACGTATATGTAGATATGTACATATGTGTACTTTTGTGTGTGTGTTTATCAGGTTTTAACCAAAGCTGATACTGAAAGAGTATACCTGGTTTGTAGCTGCTTTTTAAGTTAAGGCATTACAAAACATTGTCACCTCACATTTTCCCACATTTGTATACATAAGTTTTCCTTAATTCATATTTAAATTGCTTTTTTTTTTTTGTATTCAGACCATGCAGAAAAACAGGCAATACAATACATGAGTGTAAACAATCAAATTCATTAATTTATGCTTGGCACAAGCTAAAAAAACACTCTTATATGACCTGTTCAGCTGGCACAGAAAAAAAAAACTATCCAGACCATTCCAGCTGAAGTGCCTGTGACCTCCAGTTAGATACTGAATAAGATTTTATTTTCTTAAATATCTCATCAGTGTTGCTGCTCGGCCGTTCTAGGTGTGAACTAGTGATCTGAGATTGAAATTCTGCTGCAATTTTCCGCCATTTAAAAAGTAGAAACTGTGTTTGATGTGATTCTTTGTCTGAGTTTAATGTCTCATTTTCACTAGTGTACTCACACTCTCTATCAGAGCTCCCTTAATCAGCTTGTTGGTCAGTTACCATGACAACCTGATCTCTTGTGGATTTGGAGCTTCATGGAGAGGGAGATGATCACCTGCCATCAGGTGTGTGTGAGTGTGTGTGTGTGTGTGTGTGTGTATGTGGTAACCCCTCCGATAACCCCTCTTTTCACATTTATGATTTTCTCTCATCTGAAATGGATATTATGTACATCCACCCTTCGATGAGGTCGACAAATGGCTTTTAGCAGTCTGAAAATATGCATATATAAATATCATGTCACACATCATACATACTTCTCATTCATCTCCATATTTTATTGACAGATTCAGATGGATGGACGGACAAACCGACAGACAGACAGACAGACAGACAGACAGATAGATAGATAGATAGATAGATAGATAGACAGACAGACAGACAGACAGACAGACAGACAGACAGACAGACAGACGGACGGACGGACGGACAGACAGATAGATGGATGCTCTGTCAATAGGGGCTTGGTCAATGGCTTCACCTTCACACTGCAGTTATTAATCTACACTCTCAACTATCGTACAGTGTGTTGTCAACACATCTCTCAGAGATGCACGGCAGAACAACTTTGTGTGCACATTATTATGCGTTAATTAATGTCAGCTTCCTGTACTTTAAATGTATATACATTAGCATATATCACACATGCTGGGTCTACTGCACAAGGTCGACTGCTATTGCCTGCCATTGACTGACTCCCCTCCAAAAGGATTCTTTAATGAAAAAGAAGAGGGCAGCATGTTAAGCTGCTGGTTTACCTTTGGATTTTGACAACATTCCACCAAGAAATATGAACATTCTCATGTCTGGAATTTGATTTAATTAAAATACATTTAATTGAACACACATTGACCCAGCAGGGCATGTTGTCACACTTAAGTTGTAATGAAACACAAAAGAATTCTTGCACTTCTGGCAAAAGTAAAAAAATAAATAAATAAATAAACATTTTAAAGTTCAAACTCCTCATTAATTTAAATTGGAAAATTGTTATTTTTTTATTTTAAATAAGTTTTACTAACACATTTATTTAAAATTCATAACATGTTCACTATTTAAAATAATTGTTTTGGCCAAAACATTTTGTTATTGTTCACTTTAAAAATTGCATCACAGTTTGCTAGGATTCAAGCTATAAATAAACCTATTAAACCAACAGTATTTTTCCTAAACAAGTCAAATTATTTGTTTCTAACAATCCTTTGTTAATGATTTATAAATGGGCTCATTAATGACTAGTAAGTCATTCACAAATACATTATAATTAAATGATATCATTTTTACATTAAGGTGCATTTTCATAGTTTACAGTTTATAGTTTATATTGAATACGTTTTATTAAGCATTTATAACATGACACAAAATTTCTCGTTATTTGACAAGTATTGCATGAGAGTCACTCTTTTTATTTATGTTGTTATAATTTCATTTCAATTATTTATTACAATGCATTTGTAAATTTATTTTTGTTCATTTATGAACTTCTTAACAAAGGGAACATTTAAGAGAAGTGTCGTTGAATTATCTCAAGTGTTGCAATACAGTGTATCAAGGGATCAACAGTCTGGCCGGGGATTTGCTTTGCTCTCTGTGATTAGTTAGGATGACATCCTGTGTGTAATGTCTGTGTTATAAAGCACATTTCAGTCACGAGCTGACCCACAGCCTCTTACTTTAGGAACACCCCAACTATATCTTTAAAGTGACAAACAGTCTCAATACATCAGACATAAACTTCACAGCAGGGCTATTTATTTATTTTGAACAGCATTTATTATCTCACTCTTTAATTAGCAGTAACTCCTTATGATATGATATTTGTCACTGGGTAATTAAACATGAATAATTCAAATATACTGATGACAATATTGCTGTCTTCACTCATTTCTATGGTGCCTGCTGATAATGCAGATTACCTCTTTGGAAGCATAACTCTTGTGAATCTTATGAATTTAAAAGAATCCATCTGGTTTTGCTCTATCAGCATGGATTGAAATCCAGAACCCCGAGATCAAGCATTTGCTGTCACACAGAGCTGCTCTCTCTCAGTCTGGGTTTCAGGGAAGGTAATCTCATTTAAACCATATCATTGTGAAGACTTAACATTTCAGAACACTTACGGTACAGTGTGTGTGCGTGTGTGTGTGTGTGTGTGTGTGTACAGTCAGTTCTGTCTCCTACAGGCTAATAGGTGTGATTCCTCTACAAGACTGGCTTAGAAAATGTACTGCCATAGAAAAAACAGTACTCTTTTTGTTTTACCCTGTTAAGTTTATCTTTCCTTTCTCAAAAGTTATATTTGTATATTGTTAACAGTATGTGTGTTAAGGTGATAAAATCGCTTACTAAACTTTTCTGTGTAAATTTATATCCAATTTTACAACTCCGTTACAATGAAGACACAACACTGTAAACCCTGTAATCCCGGTTAATGATGAAATACACAACTTTACAGCTCAAACAATATAACATTTTTAACAGATGCATTAATGTAAGTGCTTTTATAAATGTCAAAGCTTTTATAAAAATTAGGCCATTGACTTCCATTGTAAGTGCCCCACTCCATAGTTGCTTATTCTTTTTTTTTTTTTTTTTTTTTTTTTTTTAAAGAAAAGGAGAAACGAGTCAAGATCATTTTTTGTGCGAATCAACATTATACCACAATTATTGTCAATTGAGCTTAACATGTATTGAACCTGGAATATTTCTTTAAACCGTGCTTTCCAAAGACTTTACAATGAGATCCCTTTTTTATATGTACTGTTTTATAAGTAATTTAAAACAAACAGTCTTTTTCTAATGTAAAATGGCCTCACATATATATCTTGTAATAGTGTATGTGATGTGTGTGAGCGGCAGTGTGCACACATGGGGAAATGTATGACTTGACAGCTGTCTGTGTGTTGTGTAATCTCTCCGGCTCTCAGATGCACCATCTTTACTCATAAATCCATCTGCCCAGTAGCTTGTATAATCAACAGCTTTACTCTCATGGTCATATGCTGTGCTCATATGGGATGTGTGGTCAGTATGTGTGTATGTGTGATTTAGGAGATTCTAATGTGTTTCTCTTGTAAGGGATTTGATGGGATGATGTGTGTGTGTAATATTGAGGGTTCAGGAAGGTTAGGGTGTTCCTCTGAAACTGTAAACCAGCTCCCAGCTGCCATGAACTGTCATGCTGCTACTCAAGGGGTCTGTTTGTTTGTATGCACCTGTGTGTTTCTGAGATGGTACAAAACAGGTCAAACTGAGATTGACACAACAAAGGGTCCTCGCTCTTGTCGTAATGCTGTAAACCCTAAAACCCTAGAACAACAGTAAAAAAAAAAAAAAAAAAAAACATTTAAACAACTTAACATCTCAATTAATACACAAGTTTTAACAGAAGAATTTAAGTATGTACTTTTATAAAATTATAAGCTTCACATTTCCACCTTTAAACCCTCCAAAAAATTGGCTCCATTCACTTCCGTTGTTATAGCCTCACTGTAACCTTAATTGTTGCTTATTTTTTAAAGAAATGGAGGAATAAGTCTAAATGTATGGTAAATGTGTGGTAATAAACATTATGCCACAAATGCTGATTGAGCTTAACTTGTATTGAACCCAGAAAATTCCTTTAAAAGTGACAGGGGATAATTTTTTTATGTTAAAATATTTTCTATCCTGATCACATTAAATTCGGGGACAGTAAGTTGAATGTTCTGCTGCTAAAATCATTCTGTGCTTACCAAAATTTAAATCACTGCCTCCTGTGGCCGAAGCTGGATGTGTTGTTGAATGCACCTGCATGTGTAAGTTTCAGTTTCCAGGTGAAATGTCCACCGGGTGGCGCCAATAGTGAGTTTTATTTTATTTATTTTTAAATTATGAAATGCAGTCAAAAGCAATGCCTATTATATTAACTTCCCACAGGACCAGAACCTGTGTCTCCGACACTGCTGGTGCAATATGCTAACAGTAGCGCTAGAGAAAAAGTTGACCGTAGTTCAAATTATTCAAATATTTCTGATCAGGTACGGCGCTTGTTAGAAATTTGGCAGCATGGGGTTGATTTCAGGATACAAAACCATTCAGAAGCAATGTATCAATTTCCCTTGTGATCATGTTGTGCCAGTGACCGTTGTTTAGAGGGGTGTAACAACCATGAAATTGACTTAAATTTTCCTTGTTTGCTGTCTTTGCCACAAAATGGGGGTCATGGGCCAACCAGGTAACTATATTGAGATGAATGAAATGGACATCTTCCTCCAGGTATTATAGAGCTTGTTAGGTTGAAAACAGTTATTTATGCAATTCAATTTGGTGCTGCTAGTGGCCAGAAAATTACACACTTCACCTTTAATCCACTGTTATTTGCACTTATTATTATGGTTACAGCTTGCCTATGAAGTTAGATCTTTTATATTCTTATACTGATATTTAGTATTCAGTCTTCTTGTGTTATATAACTATTTATTTTTTTGTGTCATATCTGAGCAGTCACACATTAGAGAGGTGATGAGGAAAGAGACTTGTTTTGATGCACGATACAAAAGAGTGTTTCCTACCACAAGCCACAACAGCCAGAGCCAACTGCTTTAAGGGAGTAACTCTCCCTTAAAGCTCCCTCTCTCTCCATCTCTCTCTCCATCTCTCTCGCTCTCTCTAACCCATTTCTGTCAGAAAGTGCCCTGGTATTTCCATCTCTCCGACTGTGTGTGTGTGTGTGTGTGTGTGTGTGTGTGTGTGTGTGTGTGTGTGTTTTGGAGTGTATGTATGTGAGCCTGACTCAAGAGACATACCACGAGTGTGTATCCAGAGAGTAATCAGGTAATTGATCATACAGACAGGTAATCATTCCTGTGCCAGACTCTCTGGCTGTGAGTGGTCGGGTGGCATTAGGGAAACATGTCCTCAAACACAGTATAGATTGAAAAACAGCCAGGCAGGCCATCGGCAAACACTGAGAGAGATTCAAAACGAGGACACATCACATAAATAGAATCCCCAGAATGTTGCCAATGATTTGCAAGGCCACAACCATTCTAAGAATTCCACACACTGAAGTTACAGTCAAGCAAACTGTCCTTAATTATGGGAATGATTCATAAATGTTCTTTTACACCTATTCAGTGTAATGTACTGAGCAGATGGCTGCTAAACTCAAAGAGCAACAACATTATTTTGATTTCAGTAATATTTGTAGTGTCATATTTCAGGCACTTAAAAGGACAGCTCATCCAAAAATGTATATTCTGTCATCATTTATTCATTTTAAATGCAGAAAGGTTTTATATAAATGGGAAAGAGATCTATATCTGGAGAGATGTTCAGAACAAACAATGATTTACGTTGATCGATATTCCAGCTTTTTAAAAGCTACATCAAACAAAGAGATTCATCCCCATGAAAGACGGTGATTTATCCACATTAAATATACTGATAAGATGCTATCATATCATAAATGGCTGTCATAAAAGATTACAGATTTCGTAATTTAACAGGGCAGGACTGGAAAATGGTTTAGCCAAACTTGCTTTTACACTTGATGTTAAACACGCCCCAGTGACTTTGATATGGCCTGTGAAATTTGGTATGCGCAAAAGAGTGATGCAAACAATGGATGCTGTATTTGCTGCAGAGCATGCTGACATTTACCTATATAAAAATATGTTAAATATATATATATATATATATATATATATATATATATATATATATTATTTAGAAGTTATTTAAGTAGTCATTTCACAGACACTTACAGTATATCCAAAGATGTTTTAGGGCATATATTTATCCCGATATATTTAAATAAAAAGCAGCCTTGTACAGACATTCCTCTGGATGCCCTATGCAATAAAAACAAGCTCCTCTCTTTTCTCCATCAACCCACATTTGGTCTGCATTTTTCCAAGGTCAGTGACAGAACCAATCTGAGCACATACAGTTTATTCACTCAGCTGTATGCTTTATTTACGAGCTGCACAAGTGGAAGCCAGTGTTCCATTTGTTTCTTTTCATTTCACTGTCTGTATTCTTCAGATGCCTTTATGTCTATTTAAAAGCTAAGAAGTTCCTGGTAAATGGTCTTTACTCTTACAGTTGTAAGTAAAATGCATGTTACAGGGTGAAGGTTTGTTCAAGCAGTAAAGAGTTGGATTAAAGGGATGAGTCTAGTTTTTGTACAGATTCATTGAGGAATTGTAATGGATGCATGTACATCGGAGAATTATTATTATAGAGTTTTCGCCATTCTGTGATATTCTTCAATTCTACTGTCTCAATTAAATTACATTTCAGTTTAGTGTGCTTTTGGACTGACAAAACTGGCGTAAATTTGTATTGCTTTCATGAACCAATGTAACATAATAACAACAACAACAACAACAGTGAAATGCTGACAAATAAAATGAAATGACAGTTGTGCAAAACTGAAAAAATAAATAAATGTTTAAAGTAAAATTAAATAACTGAAATTAAGTAAGAATGCTGAGTGGACTAACAAAGAAGCGATTAAGAAATTGTATATACATTTTTTTAATAAGCCATGCTATATTAGCTATTGATATTAATAGATTATTATTATGCTGAAAGGTAATGCAGGATCAAATATTTTGGTGTTTGTGGCATGGTGGAGGCAGGACCGGCGCGTGATTACGCACGCCCGGTCCCGTATTAGGCTAATTAAGCCGTCAAGAGGGATAAAGGACACTCGCAGACGGCGATCGAGAGAGAGAGCTCAATTACGGACGTCCGTTATCTTATGTGTTTGTCTTTTGAGTTCTCCATTAAACCTTTAGTTTATATGTCAAGCCGGTTTCTCGCCTCTTCCTTGCCCATGAATATGATCTGTGTTACAGTGTTGTTTAAAGGAATATATGGGTATAAGTAGAATTATACTTTGTTTTCATTTTTCAAAATGAGGTTAGATTATCATTTATGCATTTTGGCATAATAATGAAGGGTTCTTGAAGGGTTCTTGAGACAATGGGGTTAAAGACATCCTATTTATATAGAGGTTGAAGTAACTTTAAATTTCTCTTTAGCTAAAAGCTTAAGCTCTTGGCTTCTTAAAGGGTTAGTTCACCCAAAAATGAAAATTATCCCTTAATTTTCTCATCCTCAAGCCATCCTAGGTGAATATGACTTTCTTCTTTCAGTCAAACACAATTCTATAAAAAATATCCCGGCTCTTCCAAGCTTTATAATGGGAGTGAACGGTACCTCAGATTTTGAAGCCCAAAAAAGCGCATCCATCCATCATAAAAGTAATCCATTCTGAAGCGAATGATGCGTTTTTGTAAGAAAAATATCTATATTTATAACTTTATAAACTATAATCACTGGCTACCGGTAACGGCCGTCTGCATGTTCACAAGAGAGTCGAGTTCCGGCGTATGATGTAGGCGTAGCGTAATCTCCGGTGAGAAGTGACGAATGTGGAAGCGCAGAGGATAGAGCAAAACAAAATGCCGGTCACGTATTAGAAGACAACAACAAGGATTTTTTAAGAAAAATGTCAGAAGATTTCGATATAAGAGAAGAGGAGATTGAGTTTGACTGAAAGAAGAAAGTCATATACATCTATATAAATTATAAATGTAAGATTATGGGATAATTTTCATTTTTGGGTGAACTAATCCTTTAAGCAGAAATCGGTCTGACTTACCAGTATGCGACACACTACCCCCGGTGGCCAAAGTGATAAGTGTTGTTGGGCGTATGGGCAATTGTGAGCTCCATTTTATGGGTGGACTATCCACAGAGGGGCACCAAAAGAGAGTTGTACAGGCTGTAATACAATGAAAAGGAATGAAAGTTTTATAAACTGAAATCAATCCAAACCCAGTAACATAACCATTGGTGGAGTACAAATGTATTGTTAGAGGGAAAAATGTAACCTCGGAATCATGCACAATTTTATTATTGATTACTTACTGGTTTCAATGTGGATCCAGACTCAGGTCTCCCATGATGCTGACACAACGTGCTTCCGGTTGCGCCACAGAGGTAAACACACTGGAGCCGATGCAGAAATGTCTGATGGAAATGCCGTTTGTCAGTGAGTTGACATGACGTGGTCGATCCAAGGGTATTGGAACTCTCGTAAACAACATGACGACTTACCGTGTTATGATGTTGGTTTGAGGCCTGTTATTGGTTAATGGTATTTATTTATTTGTAATTGTTGAAATGTCTGCATACAATGTGTGAGAGTTTCTGTAAACTGACAGATTTAATAAAGTGCATGGTGGTTAAACACTTTCTCTCTCTCTCTCTCTCTCTCTCTCTTTCTCTCTCTCTTTCCTTGCACAGATTCCCACTAGGAACATGTACTTACAATATTTGACTGGAGGATAAGCTCACTGTCTGCCGAACAGAATTGCCAAGTCTACCATGAAACTAGGGCCACAGACTAATCACAAGTTGAAAAGCAACAAAAGAAAATAAAGAAAGAAAGCAGTGCCGCCAAATTAATTTAGCCTCAGCATGCTGCTACAGCACTCAGGAAAGAGTAAGACTTTGTGGCTCGATGGGAGGAGAAATATGGGAAAAGGAGGGAGAGAGTGAGAGAAAGGAAGATAATAAAAAGGAGGGAGAGAGAGTTGCTGCCTTTGTGTCTGTTAAGCTTGAAATGGGGGGAGAGGGCACTGGGGGTCGTGGTTGTGTGTGTGCATGTGTATATGTATGTGTGTGTGTTTGTGTGTTATGAGAACCCTGCAGATGCTGCCCAGTGGGGATCTGAGACAAAGTTGAAAGGAGTGATTCCCTGTGTGTTCAGAGAAATAGCACACTCTTCATTAATTATGTATTTCTCCCATAGAACGCCTGGCAAACTCACTCAGACACCTAGCACTAAGCTGGCTTCCTGTTGCCGTAAAAGGAAAGAGAAGAAGGAAAAAAATACTTTGACTTTTATATACTTGCATCATTTTAAATGGAAAAATGACATGTCACAGTAATGCCATAATGATGACACAGATAAATGTTTATCGTAAATGACAAGCAACTTACTGGCAACAAATTAGCCAGTAAGTTCCAATATTTCATATCACGGTAAAATGACTGTAAAACTAGCTAAAGTAGTGCATAGTTACTAATGTTATAGTGTAACATAGCCTAACATAAAATGGTGACACTTTACCTGAATGTTCCCTTTGTTAAGGGGTTGTTAAGGGATTTAGGAATGACTTATAATTACTTTACAAATGTATTATAAATGATTGATCTGTGGTTATAACAAGAATAAAAAGGGTGATTTTTATGCAATATCTGCCAAATAAGTAACCATTTTATCTCATATGTTATAAATGCTTAATAACACTTATTTAACATTAGTTACATTAGTTATTAGTAGTTAGTATACAACATTTGTGAAGCTCTGAAGAAAAATGGATTTGCAGATGACTTAAGATAACTGGATAACTTTTATTTATTTTATTTTATCTTACATCAACGTGACAAGGTAAGTGACAACACAAGTGAGCCAAGTGAGCCAACAATTACTAGCCATTCTAGTAATTGTTTTTATGTATAAATATTGGGCGGCTTTGGCTCAGGTGGTAGAGCGGGTTGTCCACTAATCGCAGGGTTGGCAGTTCAATTCCTAGCCCACACGACTCCACATGCTGAAGTGTCCTTGTGCAAGACGCTGAACCCCAAGTTGCTTTGAATGGCAGGCTAGTGCCTTGCATGGCAGCTCTGTCATCATTGGTGTGTGAATGGGTGAATGAGATGCAGCGTAAAGTGCTTTGAATACCACAAAGGTTAAAAAGGCGCAATATAAGAGCAGACCATTTACCATTTTTATCTCGTTTTAATAGTCTGTTTTGCTACCGTGTATATCATAAATCATGAAGCAGGGCATTTTCCTTTTTTGAATAATAGAAGCATGAATAAGTGTATTAATTAAGCATTTATGTTATGTAAGTTATAATGCTATTTGGCGAGTATTGGATGAAAGCCTTTTCTATGCGTTACTATAACTGCATATACTGTATATGATTTATAATCCGTTCACAAATGACACATTAGTCATTAATGAAACTCTTTATGAACCCTTAAAAAAGGGAACATTAATTTAAAGGGTTACTCATAAATGTATCTGTGGTGGTTGTATAAATGGCGTTTGTTTAATTACAGAGTGCTTACATTGAGTGTAGTGCAATCAACAAATATTTAATAAAATACATTTTCTGTGGTCTATTCAAGTCTATTAAAATTCAATCAAAATGTCTGCATTCACTTTAACAGTGATTACTATAATTCTGTGTATGTAAGTATACCAAACCTACTATTTTTTTTTAACACAAATTGACAGCAACATAATGTACAAATACAGCAATATTACTGTGAAAACAACAAATTTACAGTGCAATAATGAAACAATATCCTTTCAGCATTAAAAAAAACAAAACATATTCAAGTTCACATGACTGAGTTGTGAAAGGCAGATCCACCCTGTAAAAGACATTTAAACCTCAGTGTGCCAACTAACTGGGAAAAAAAAAATGCTGAGAAAATGAATTCTGCCCACAGAGGACATGTTTCATCACATCTCTGACATATTAGAGCCATTTGCTTAAAGGTTGTTAGAGGTTATCATTTCCAAGGAAGCATGTGTATATTGTTCTGTCCAGAGCTGAAATATGGGCTGTGCCTGTATCACTAAGATTCTTTTTATGTTGGAATGTGTGAGTGGAAAAGACCCCAAACAAAAGTATTGTTATGAAATCAGCCAGTGTGATTGAAATATCCAGACCCATCTTAGTTTAAACAAGCTCTAGAAAACCTAGCCGTGGATCCATGTAAAAAAAGAAAGAAATAAAATTAGCTGAGGGGGTCCTTGAATTCTATACAGTTGTATATCAAAGTGATTGCAGAACCTTGATGGTTCCAATCAGTCATACAGACTAATTACATAAAGTGTTTTGCTTGAGGGCCCTCAGATTAAAAAAATTCAGAGAGCTCAATTTAGGAGTGTAAAACAGATCATTTTCGAGGGCAAGGAAGAGGCGAGAAACCGGCTTAACATATAAACTAAAGGTTTAATGGAGAACTCAAAAGACAAACACGTAAGATAACGGACATGTCCGTGAACGATCTCTCTCTCTTGCATCGCCGTCCGGGAGTGGCCTTTATCCCTCTTGAAGGCTTAATTAGCCTAATACGGGACCGGGCGTGCGTAATCACGCCCCGGTCCCGCCCTCCACCATGCCACAAGGAGTTGTATGTTTTGGGTGGAAATTTAGTGTATTCTTTATGTGAGCCTGAACACACAAACAGGCACACTTTCACACTCCATAAAACACCTGATGAACTGTTTTTACTAGGTCTGTAAATCGATTAAAATCTTTAATCGAATTAATTACACAGTGTCCCGATTAATTAATCGTGATTAATCGCATATACAAATATTTGCTGAGAAAGCCCCTTATATAGATATAATTCAATATATAATGATTATACATATTTATAGAAATATATAATTATACATAGTTATCTTTAAATATTTAAAAATATATATAATAAAAAATATTCAGATAATTAAAATTCATTACATTCTTGTAGCAGAAGAGTTAATCATTGATAAGACAATACAAAAGCAGCTTTAGAATACAATGTATTGTTTACTTCCATATTATTGCATATTATTGATCATAAGTCAGTCATTGGCCTACAGTTCACAGCAATCCATTTCACAAGTGAATTTGTCAATCAGTTGGAGATTTATTATGAGGGCTTGTTTAAGGACCCCTCAATCTACTCCTGCGTCAGACATGCTTGTGTAGCATCTCGGGTGCGTTGCATCATAAAAATAAAATGTTTAGTTCACTGTGTCAAGTTAAATATAGTTTAATACTCAATCTTTAAACCCATCTTGAGATCCCTTAGTTCGCATTTGCACTCCTTCAAGTGTTTTGATCGCAAGAATGTAACGTATGTTTGTGTTGTTCTTCCTACTGAAGCGTTTTCTTCACTGTATAAACTGTGCATTGCCCGTACAGCTGAAATTTCACTTACTGCCCTCTGGAGTAAACATGTGGTACTACAAGCTTGCATTTCTCAGGACTCCTCCTTATTATGGTGCGATTAATTGCATTAATTTTTTAAAGCGTTATTTTTTGTCAAATTAATCACACTGAATTAACGCGTTAAATTGACAGCCCTAGTTTTTACAATATCCTAATGCTACGAATGCTGTTTTTTTTAACTGTTTGTTGTATTGTTCAACTGCTGTACAGCTCTTACAGAATAGATATTCCTAAAGACTTGATGCTCCCTATAAAAGACTGAGCAGAGACTTTGGTTAGCATCAGCTTTCTTGAACATCATGGCTGACAGCCAATAAAGTGTGAATTATTCTGTTTTAGTAACACAGTAAACACAGCAGTAAATGAGGCCACCTCATAATCAATGGAATATTTATTCCATTTAAATGAAGCAAACTGTTCATCCACCATAAGTGTGTTTAATTATGTCTACATATGTAGATGTCTGGAAAGGCTGGTAATATGATACAATATTCTGCCTTCATAATTCAGAAAGACAAGTTAATAATAATCATCATAATAATCAATATTAAAGTAGATTTGTAATGATAATTATAGTAATAATAATAAGAATACTTTAAGTATTATTATTATTATTAATAGTAGTAGTAGTATAGTAATAGTAGTAGTGTAAGTATCATTTGTTTATATATGCAGCATAGATAAAGTAAAACCATAAAATCAAGCATGTAACATCATAAAGAAAAACTCAGATAATCAACGCACACACGCACACATAGACTTCCATATATCTATCAAATAGGTATGAATTAGTATCAAAGGTGACTTTACTCATACACTTATTAAAGCAGCTTACAGTACAGTGCCCTGCTGCAGCACTGATATGAGCATGCATTATTCATAAGCACTGAGCAAGTGTGTAAATTGCTTTGCCAGGGTAGATGTTGAAACTGTTTATGGTATATCTCTCCATAGCTAATGCTATAATACCCATATTGATTTCAGCCATTTTCAATTTTACACACACACACACACACACACACACACACACACACACACACACACACACATACACACACACAGCAGTTTAGACATCCTTGACCAATACCCCACAGAGCATATTACAATTTGTCATCAGAGTTTATCACACACTTGTCGCACTTTATAGTTCTTTGTGTTAACGCCTGTTAAATTGGGCCATTTGCTGTTGTAGTTTCACTCTTTACTGCGGCATGGTACATAGGAAGTGTTTGGCTGATTACGTGTGTACACTGGCCGTTCTGATTATATCCAGTCTCTCACAGCCACAGCAACCTGACACAGTTACAACTCTATAAATATTGTAAAAACTCAAGTTTAATGCTTCAGTCCAACCCTGTATTTCTGTCTTATTTTACTGTAAGATTCACAATGGGGCCAGAAAGTCTGAGACCAATAGTAATAATGCTTCTATTTTGCATTCTTTTCTAATTTATTACAATCTTATATTTATTTCAAAATCCTAAAACTTTGTTTACTTTTAAATCCCAGATTGTCTATGTGGTTTGAGACTCTTGTAGCTGTACTTCCAGAGTAGTTTTATGTGATAAATAAATGTTGGGTACTGTATTTGTGTTATTGCCAGTATGATTGAATGCCTGCATTACCATTCAGCATGTATCTCATGTTGAACTACTGTAAAATTATGGTCAGGTGGCCAATCTGTGGCCATGTCTCTGCGACAGCATCCGAGTGTATAGTGCCCCCACCCCCACCAAACCCCTTCTGGCATGCAGGCCTGCCTCTCTGATGCCTGTCCTTGAGAATAACCTGGCAAGGACACCACTACCCACTGTTTCATGTCTAATTGGCAGTCCCTAAACCCAGACACACTGTGAAAAGTGCAGTGTGTGCACGCTTTGATTTAAGAGAGGACCATAGTTTTCATTTGTCATTGATTCTGTCCTTTGAGACAAGTGGAGGGAAAAGAAGGGCCAAATTGTGTGGGTGGCTGATTTCTCAGTGTCTTGTTCATTGTGGATGTCTCAGCATGTTTGGACTTCTGCAGACTTGCTGAGGTGATGCTCACGGGTGATATTTCTGGATTCCATATAGTTTTAGAGAGAACACTTGATGCATATCTACAGTACAAATCAGATATTCACAGCCCCAGAGAGAAAAATATCAAAAGTTAAAAAAAAGAATGAAAAAATCTATTTTATTAGACATATTCAGTCTGTAATGCAAAGTTTGTATAGCAGAGACATGGGCATGGGGGGGCAAAAATACCCCAAATAAAAAAATGTCCCAAATATTTAAAATGTGGGAGCACATTGAATACCTCTATTTTAATTGTTTTCTAACATTCATAATATATAATATTATATATAATACTATATATATAATTATGTTATGCATTTAAATATGAGTAACACTTTGCAATAAGGTTCTATTTGTTAAAGGAATAGTTCTCCCAAAAATGAAAATTCTCTAATTTACTCAACATCATGCCGTCCCAGATGTGTATGACTTTCTTTCATCTGCTGAACTCAAATGAAGATTTTTAGAAGAATTTCTCAGCTCTTAAGGTCCATACAATGGAAGTGAATGGGTGCCAATATTTTGAAGCTCCAAATATCACAAAAGTCATCATAAACATAATCCATAAGAATTCAGTGGTTGAATTCATGTCTTCAGAAGCGATATGATAGATGTGGGTGAGATACAGATCAATATTTAAGCCATTTTTTACTATAAATTCTCCTCCTTTTTCATTCTCCATTAATACGCACCCTACTGGGCAGGAGGAAGAATTTCTAGCAAAATTGGATTTAAATTTTTATCTGTTTCTTATCCATACATGTCATATCACTTCTGAAGATATGGATTAAAACTCCTGGAGGCATATGGATTACTTTTAATGTTGCCTCTTTTTTTTTACTTTTTGGAGTGTAAAACCTTTGGCGCCATTCACTTGCATTTATTTATCTACAAAGCTGAAATATTCTTCTAAATATCTTACTTTGCATTCTGCAGAAAAAAGAAAGTCATACACATCTGGGATGGCATGAGGTTGAGTAAATTATGAGAGAATTTAAATTTTTGGGTGAACTATCCCTGTAAAATTAATAAATACATAATGTGTCATGAACCAACAATGAACAATTATTTTTTACAGCATTTATCATCTTTATTCATGTTAATTTATTATGATGTTATTGTTTTTTGTTAGTTCATAATGCATTAACTAATGATGACATATACAACTTAAAATGTAAAATAACATAACATTAACCAAGATTAATAGGTGCTGAAAATGTATCGTTCATTGTTAGTTAACTAATGTAGTTAACTCTCTCTCTTTCCTAGCATTTGTCCCATGTATGTGCAGGGTCCGCTTCATGTGTGTGTGTGTGTGTGTATATATATATATATATATATATATATATATATATATATATATATATATATAAAAAATTGTGCCAAATCAAATATATTTATATATGATTTGGCACAATTTTTACATTGCATGCCCTTCCTGACACAACCCCCAGTGGCTGGGGGACTCTCACTTACACATACAGGCAATTTGGAGTCTCAAATTGACTTGATCTGCATGTTTTTGGACTTGTGGTGGAAACCAGAGCACCCCCACACAAACACGGGTAGAACATGTAAACTCCACACAGAAAGGCCCTAGTTGAGCTAGGACTTGAACCCAGGATCTTCTTGCTGTGAGGTGACAGTGCTAACCACCATGCCGCCCTAACTAATGTAGTTAACTAATTTTATAAATGAAAATACTTAGTAATATTCTATCTAGTTAGCCTCTTCAGACACTAGTGACCTGTAGCAGTCAGATTTCTGCCTTAAAAAATGGAAACAAGGTGATTTCTGCACCTGAAATTCCATTCCATGGTGTAAATGGAAACCTTAAAAATAAATACATATTCTTGACTCTGCTGTACAGATACTGCATTTAATATTAACTGTATAGACAATATGAAAAACATATTTAATTTCATGCAAGTCATACAGTTTAGGCTATTTCATATTCAAATTATTTTCCTTGTACCAATGGAATACATATTTATGCCATTTACCCATGTTGTGTCAAATGTTAGTGTTGATGTGTTTATTGGCAAGAACTGCGGGGAATGACAGAGTGAGCTGCCACAGAGGAATTTGCAGAGGTCAAAGTCTGTCTGCGATCCAGGGACTGTTTCTGCTGACTCCTGCTTTTCAGTGGTGTTACTTTCAGCCTCCTCAGATGGCAGAAAACACTGAAGAGGAGGGCGCTCCTTTCATTAACTCTCTATTCATATTAAATATATTAATCTCATGCTGTTTCTGAAATTTAACTAAAATAAGCTGTGATACTGCCACTTTTCATCTATCTGCTCATAGAGAGAGAGAGAGAGAGAGAGAGAGAGAGAGAGAGAGAGAGAGAGAGAGACAGGAGGAATGGGAGAGGGTGTTTGAGAGAGAGAGGAACAGAGCCACATCATTTCTAGCAGTGCTGATACAGGAAAAGACTGTGGCGAGAGGGAAAATGTGTCAGATTATTTAGCGTCAGGGATGTTCTGTTGTAGTTGTGTGTGTCGCTGGGAGAGGTAGCAGCCCTGCAGAACACCTCTGCCTGCGTCAGGTGCACAACAAAAGCATCTGTCATGTCTGCATTTTTGTACAGGGGAATGTTCCTGTTAATCTCCAGTGTGTTCAATAGTTTACTCCATTCAAACAGTCATGGCCTCTGCCTGGTACTAGCAGCAGTAGCACACAAGCAATCTCAATGCTATAATGCTGACACTCCTCCCAACAGGGAATGTTCCAACAAATTTGGCAAAAGCTGTAAAGGTTAGAAACAAATGTTGTTGTTATAATAACGTTAATGGAACATCTTTATGATGCTATTAGTATCCATATAAAGTTCACAATGTTTGGAAAATATTTTCTTAGTGCAATTTTTTTTGTACTTTGTTTAATAAATAGAGTCAACTAATAAAAAAAAGGTACATTTTATTTTTTTTATTTTTTTATTAAGTTGCCCCTACATTTTCAGTAGGGTAAAACGGTGCAAAAGATCCTCTGGGGTAAAATGCACTTTTGATTTAATTTTCTTCCAAAACACTTAATAGCAACAAAAACTACCACAGCACTTTCCTAAATACCTGTTTGTCACTATGCACTGCAAAATTTTACTTATCAATGAGGTTTTTTTTTATTATCTAACATTTAATATGTTTTAAAATTCTGCAAATTTATATACCTAATAAGAATCCCTGAGATTATCAAATTTATTTTGAGACAAATTATTTATTTATTTTTTTCAGTTTTAAGTTGTTCAAGATGATTATTTAAAATGTACTATATATATATATATATATATATATATATATATATATATATATATAGAGAGAGAGAGAGAGAGAGAGAGAGAGAGAGAGAGAGAGAGAGAGAGAGAGCCCTAATTGTGTGATAAGTGAATGGGTGGTATTTAGAGTAAAAAACAAAAACACTGTTGGAGGGGCTAAAGGCCTCTTAAAAAAAAATATATATATTTATATCAAAATTAAAAATCTTAAGTGGGAAATTAAATTTGTAACGAAGAACTGTCAAAGGGGCTGATCCATTCTCAATGCATGTTAATTTGTTTATAGAACACTTGCGATATGAAATGGCAAATGTGATTGAAATATTTTCGGGTGTTTTTTATTACTCCAAAAAGGATGTGGCCTTTTACCCCAGGTAAAAAAAAAATTTAAGAATTGTAATCAAAACAACCTTCTGTCTTTATTTATTTTCCCCACAAATTATGTTGCTCCATCAATATTCAATAAAAACACATTTATTTTTTCAGCATTGATACACTTTGCCACCAGAAAAAAAGGCTGATTTTACCCTGCTGAAAAGACCAGCATTGCTGATCCATATGCCTCTGTTGTGTTTTGGGTGCTGGTCCTCCAGCATGGGATGCTGGTGTGCTGGTAACTTCACCAGGCTTTTCAATCTTAACCAGCTTCATCAGAAAGAACATGCTGATTAGACCAGCAACAAACCTGCACTTACTATAATAAACTAGACTAGACCATCATGGGAATTTCATTCTGGTTATGTTGGTCTTTGTGGCAGGGTAGCCCCATTGTACTCAAATGTTATGAAATGTTGCAATTTAACGATTGGGAAACATTCTAAGAACATATAAATATGTTAGCTGGGAGACAGATTGGCTGTGTGAAAGACAGCAGTCTGGCAGCCTCACTTCCTAGTCAATAACTTTGCAGGCAGCATTTTGTACATGAATGCATCTCCTAAAGCAGTGTTTCCCAGTGGTCATGGAGTACTCCAAACATTTTGGATGTTTCTCGTAAAGGATACATCTACAGTATACTGCCTTTAAAAAATCTGACCAAATGAAGTAGGCAGGATGTTACTCAAACATTAAATTTGAACACTTCCTTCCTTCCTCCATTTACTAGAAGGGCAGCATTGTTCAGGTTTCAGCCACCATTGAATGGTGACCAATATCCCGCTTGCTTAAAACTGTGTGTGAGTGAGACTGTGCTACGTGTTTTTTTTTTTAATGCAACAAAAGAGAAGGCTTTCCCAGAGTTCAGCTGAAAGGGTGTTGAGTATGATTGACATAATCTTACACGATTCGGAGCAGGTTTATGGTCGGATACAGCCGCTGTCTGTGATCAGCAAGTCCTCTCTGCACACAGAAACAACTCCTGGGCATTTTCAGGATATGAGAGGGGCATAGATGCTTGTTCATTCCTTCAGCGTTTCTTAACAAGGTCATACAGCCAAAAACTCAGCCAGGGCCACAATTAACCCCTAAATGACCATTCAGTGGTTTGGAGCTCTTACCAAAATAACCGTGAACCCTTATTTTGTACTCTTGTCTGCCTTGAAGTGCAAAACATGGTATCAGGCTGTTTGTAGTGGTGGGAAGAGCAGAGTCTCCTCATTCTGCATGTCTCTTTGCAGGTAATCCACCCACCTGATGACGGGAGAAAGTGCTGCTGAGAACTGGATCCAAAATCTCAGTGAGCATCTCATTTATGCGTTAATCACTTCCATGATGAGTTTAGCACATGCAAAGTAATTCTGCAGAAGAATTTGACAAGATGAAGGAGGTTGTTAAAATGTATCTTAAAAAACATTATGCACAAAAGTGAGCTAAATCTGACAATGACTTGGGCACGTCCTAAATTGGAAAAATAAATTCATAAATAAACATCTTTAAGTAAGTTGAAAGTTAGTTACTTTATTGATCCATAAATCAAGTAATTATGGTACAATAGGAGCAGTGCACATATCAAATAATGATGACAAAAAAAAGAAATTAGAGAGAAATACAAAGATTAAGATTATGCACTATTTAAATCATATAATATAATCATATAATAATTAATTGATTAATCAAAAAATCTTATACAATATACAGTACATCATATTCACACAATATACCTAGATGGAGTTGCTAAGAAGTATGCATAGTATTCAGTACAACTAGAGCTATACAAATTATATTTTAGTTATTTATTAATTAATTAAGAAAAATAAAAAAAAATGTAATGTAAAATTGTCAAATAAAATTTTTATACTTTTTTTTATATATTATTAAAAATATACGGATTTTATTTTCAACAAGACAATGCATATACTTTTAGAGTAAACTCTTGTTAACAGTATGGTAAAAAAACAATAATCGAGCATTCTTGCGTGATCGTGACCTATCACATTTCATTATATTTTATGGAAATATGTATGTTTCTTCTTATTTTTAATATCAGTGATGGACATTTTGGTGTTCTATGTCATATTTTATGCCATTTATTTCATGTTTATCGCATCATTTTAGTGTCACAATTGTTAACCTAATGTTTTTTTTGTGTTTTTGTGTCTTTTTTGATAACTAAGAAGCTAAATGTGTTTGTGTGTCTCAGTGTGTGCGTGTTTTTGAGAGAAAGTTTGTGTGTCTGCATATACTGTGTCCTGTAAAGCAGTGAGTCAGCTCCTGTATTTGAACACACATTAGACTTTTTGAACCTCTGAATCCCTCATTGACACCACTTTTGCTGAAAGGAGTAGGAAGGATATCAGCACTTAGCCTGTGCAAACAAGAAGTCAGCTGTTAAACTGTGGCCCTGCATCTCATACTAACACACATTCCACTGACCACTGGTGGGAGAATAATCATTATACTGTATAAATGCATATATATATATATATATATATATATATATATATATATATATATATATATATATATATATACAGTACTTTGGAAATGTTTTAGGCACTTGTGAAAAATGTTGCATAGGAAGGATGTCTTCAAAATTAATGCCATAAATTGTTGAGTAAAAATAGCGTCAAGTCGAGTAGACATAAAAAGAGCTAAATCAATATTCAGTGTGGTCACCTTTGTCTTCAAAGCAGCACCAATTCTCCTAGGTACACCTGGACACAGTTTTTCTTGGTTGTTTGGAGATAGGATGTTCCAAGCTTCTTTGAGAATTTGCCATAGTTCTTCTGTCTATTTCGGCTCAATTGCTTCTGTCTCGTCTTGGCTGAACAGAGCTCCCTGTTCGTCTATTCTATTCTATTTGCAAAATAAATATTTGAGATTATATATATATATATATATATATATATACAGTACATAAATGTAATAACAGTTAATTATACTATTTGTTTTCCCATTTTATATATATAAAAAGCAGGATGGTGGGAATATTTATGTGTAGAGTTTGTGCATGCGTGTGTGTGAGTGGAAGAGAGAGAAGGACATGCATGTCCACTTTTCCCAGATCTATTGTGTGTGTAGACATGACCTTGTAAATCAATGTACCCATCAAATCCAACTAATTTCCTTTGGATCCTTCTCCCATCCTCACTCTTCAAATCAAAAGCTCTTGTAATTTTACAGACAAATGCATTATCTGTGCATTTTCTCCACTGGGTGTGATTAATCCAGTGGACATCTGTTGGCTGTATCGCTTGAATCTATGTACAAATCTACAGATAAAAAGAAGCAAATTGTTCAAAAACTTGTTGGTGCGTCAGATAGATTTATTTTCACTTTTTAAATGCTCTTCATTCAGACTACCCTTAACTACTTCAGGAAATAACACTGAATGAAGCTGGCATCTGATTATGATGTCCATGGGAATACAACGTACTTAAACTCTCGAGTGAATGTTATCTCATTCAGCCAACTGCGCGTCTAACTATGTTTAACACTCCACTGTGTATTACATTTCTTTTTGATAGTCCTCTTCTTAGACATAAAACGCTGCTGTTGTCGTGGAGCTGCATACAAATGCAAGGGAAGGATGCTAAGCGATGCTGAACTCCCTCAATAACTGTACTATGCAGTTGCTTGACATCAGCACTAGATGGCGCAAAGCTAAAGTCCGCGAGCTCTTACGTTCTGATCAGCAGTAAAGACGTTTATCTGCTCGCTGGCTCCCCCAGCGGCAGTGACGGCCACTTGCAGTGTTGTTACGCCCCTCATGACCGCCGAGCAGCCAATGGGCTCCAGGAGGCAGAGTTCTCCCTGTGGCCGCCATTAGAGAAAGGAATCCATGAATTCAAATGGAAACCAGCAGGAACACAGAACGAGAATACGTTTTTACAAAAATGACCCATTAAATGTAGTTTCCCGTCGCCTTTCGACGAATTTGACAGCAGAATGCGTTTCGTTTTTAAGCCGCTTTCGGTGGGGATGGAGGTATAAGAAAGCCGTTTTTAAGCTAAAACCGTTTTCAAGCCAAGGGGGAGGGGGGAGAGTTGCCTCTTTTTGCTCTCCCTATTCTTTTTCTATTTTAATAACGTACCCCTCCTCCGTTTTTACATGTAATTTACACCCTCACAGCCTCGTCGACGCCGGTTCAGGCCGTTTTTTATTCGAATTTTGGGGCTGAACGCGGGAGGCGCGAGCGATCGAATGGAGCTGTTGAATTCCATTCCCCCACCGATTGTTTAAAAATAATTCCGTTCACATTCGACTCGAATTCGGAGAAACGTTCTTTTTCTTTTTTCCATGGAAGCCCCGGTGATGGGATGTTCGTGCGAGCAGTGAAAGGATGAGTACTTGTTTCGTAGCGAACGGGGCCAGCTTGGAGGACTGCCATTCCAATCTATTCTATCTGGTAAGAGATTTAAAAACTAAAAGGAAAAAGCAGCCATTTTTAGCCGCTTAGCGTGCTAACATCAGCCCCAATGGAGAGAGAGCGATCAGGGCCCTATGAATGTGATTCAAACACATGATTCATGTTTTGCCTTAATGTGTGTATTTGTAAGTTATGTTAAAGAGACCAAACATGTCTATAGTGTTTTACACCGGAAGGCTAAACGCATACGGGTGTGTGTGTGTGTGTGTGTTTGTTTCTCTAACATGTTTGCAGATTGCGAGTATCAAGGAGAGTTGGTAGAATGAAAGTTTGAAGTTTCATATTGGCAGCTATTGTTCTTTTGCAAGTATAAATGACTGAACAAATAAAAAAAAATACTATTTTAGTAATTGTGTGCATAGTAAACCCAGCCCTTTTGGGCTCGTGTTCAAACTTCGTGTTTTCATTTTGAGGGGTGTTTACAATGAGTGTTTACACGGCTCTCTACAGGCACGGGCGCAGTTTACCTATTAGATTTGACACAATTTTGGTCAAAAATGTTCTTGTGACCCGTGCACCAGGGTCTTTTTTGTGTGCTCTAAATAACTAGTACTGGGGTTGTCTTTACCCAATCTCATGAGGGTGGAAATGGATGGGGTGTTCCTGGAGCCTGCAGGGATGTTGAAAGGACTTTCAGCTCCCTAAACACACACTCAAACTTGTACTCACACTTCTATTGTTCTTAGATTAAGCTCATTAGCATTACTATAGACTGAGTCTAATGCTATTCCTAAACATGTGCAATTTTAATGAAGCTTATTTACTTGTGAGGACTGTTTTTTTTTAAAGAGTGTTACATTTGACATATTTGAAATCTGCCTCTCACAATTACACAGACACTGACAGTCAAAGTTGTGAGTTGTATAACTTCAGCTGATCCAGTTTAATGCCTGCTGTGTTTTACTTCTACAGCACAATCTCTGATATTATCTGAAGATGGATAGCTTGACTCAGAGTTTGTTTGCACACTTTGTTTGACTGTATTGCTTGATGATTTGAATATGAATAGTTGCAGTTGTCCAGAAACTTTCATGTAGTTACAGGTGTGCCAACCCTTTATTATAACACTTTAAGTTTTCTCCCCAATGTCAAGGACTTGTTTTCGATATTAATTTATTTAAACTGACACCATATGATCATGAAGAGCAGCTCATCTTCATATTTGTCAGTACATGTAAGCTTTTAAAGTGTTTGACCCCGTTTTGTTTTGCTTGGTGTAATTTTAGCACATGACTGTAAGGCTCTGCTCATGGGAAACTCTGTCTCACCTCAGTGCACACAACATTTGCTTTTTCATAACACACACCCATCCAAGTTTCAGTATTTCAATTAGCTGCCCAGGCGGAGTAAATATGCTTATTAGATAAGTTTGAGTGCAGCAGTCTTCAAAAATCACAAATTATTATCAGCCAACAATATTTGTTGCATCTAATGAAGATTTCATCCCCAAAGTTTTTTTTTTTTCAGTTTATTGACTTGCATTGTTACAATATAAATAGTTTGATTTTAGCCTCATCTGTTTTACACAGATTTTAACTTTAATGTTTTCCATATTAGTGCTGGTTGATATTTTGCTGATGTGTGCTTTAAAGGAATGTTCCAGGTTCAATAAAAGTTTAGCTCAATTGACAACATTTGTGACAATGTTGATTACTACAAAAATTTCTTTAAATAAAAGCTAAAATCACTGTTACAGTGAGGCACTAACAATGGAAGTGAATGGTGACAATGAAAGTGAATGTGGTCAGTTTTTGGAGGGTTTAAACAGAAATTTGAAGCTTATAATTTTATAAAAGTACTTACATTAATTTTTCTGTTAAAACTCTTGAGCTGTAAATTTGTTTAAATAATTTTTACAGTAATTTTAGGGTTTTAAGGTTTGTTGATATTACATTGTCATGGTAATTTTTAAAAGTTGTAAAATTGGCCATAATAGTAAAAAAGGACATGAATATGGATCTGTTTCTAAACCACACTTATCATATCGCTTGGGAAGGTATGGATTTAACCACTGGAATCATATGGATTACTGTTATGCTGCCTTTCTAATCGTTTTGAGTTGCAAAGTTTTGGTACCCATTAACTTGTATTATATGGACCTACAGAGCTGAAATATTATTCTAGAAATCTTCGTTTGTCTTCTGCGGAGGAAAGTCTGGGATGGTATGAGAGTGAGGAAATGATGAGAATTTTCTTTTTTGTGTGAACTATTCCTTTAAGCAGTATGTTGCTGATAGCTGGATGATTACTGGAGTTTGACATTTCAGGTATTATTTTAGTAGTTGATTAGTGAACTTGATATAGTTTAAATGTTCTTATCTAGTTTGTATACATCTCTTTTATAAGATGGCTGGAAGTATCTTGGCAAACTTGATGTTAAACTCACCATTTCCTGTCACTGGTCAAGTCTCTAGGGCCTATCGGTTTTTGTTTTGGGCACTGATTGACTTTTGTAAGTGTCTGAAGCAATCTGAGACAGACGCTATTGATAAGCATCTCTTGGGAGTGAGAGCAACCAATATTTTTTCTCCATTTTGGGCTGATAGATTGAGAGTATGGAAGAGAGTAGGTAGGATGTATGTGTGCGGGGATTCCAAAGGAGGTTATTGGTGTCATTCCACCTGTAGCTGTGCTGCTTTCTTTGATTCTCATGATGAGTAACATCTGCTGTCGTTCTTGGCAATGCTCAGGGGAGTTTTTGTAAAGCTCTAGTTTAAAAAAATCAGAGGGGAAGGTTGGATGCTGTGAAAGAGGAGGAAGTAATGTGGAAGGCCATGACCCAACAGACCACTCGAGTTTAAGTGGAAAGTCAAAGGAACCAAATTCTTCACAAGCTGAACATGACACTGACTCCTTGGACTTTGGTCCTTAAAAACACACACACTTTCCATTGGTATTTTTTGTATTTTTTTTTTAGACATATTGTGGTTATTACAAATTAGTGCATACTGAATTTAATCAAACATCAACTAATGCTGGAAAAGTGGAATACATCAGTGTTTTCTTCATGAGGTTGCTTGCTTGTTTCTAATTTCTGCTATAATTTCTATGCTTTTAAAGCCAAGTCGACATTTTCCCATCAGCTGTCAATGGTCTACACTCCAACTGCAAGTGTTTGTTACATTTTTTGTTTCAGTAACAAATGTGCTTCTGTATTTGTCTGCATCCTCTGCACAGATGGTTGCTTTTTGCATATTTTGCAGGTGTTTGGTATCTGCTCTTAAAGTGAAAAGGAAATATTTTCCATAGCTGGAACAGTAGCTGCAAGAAGTTTCACTTTGCAACAAATGATCATTATGAAGAACATAGTGATAAACAACTGAACTTTCAGTTTGTTAAATGGGCATGTAAGAGTGAGAAGGACAGTTGTTAGGCTTGCTGATGGTCAAGGCTGCACAATGTTTTTGGGTTATAACCGTTCATATGCACAGTCTTTGATATATAGCTGTTTTTTTTTATTTTATTTGTCTTCTGTTATAAAAATTGAGGTCCTTGTGACCTGCACTACCAAAGTCAGTTAAGCTGATCAGGATGTGCACAATGTCTCTGCATGTTTGAACATTTAATGATAGCTCAGGTTAGGGCTGGGCGATATGGCCCACGTGATATTATCACGATATTCTTTTTCATATCATTTGACATCGATATTTATCATGATATTCAATCACATTTGCATATTGCAAATTTTTTGAATTTCAAAAAAAAGAAGAGAAAACAATCCTAAATAGTCTTTACAAAACTTTGTTGGGGGCCCAGACACAGCCAATGCAGTGGTGTCTGAGGGATCTTCTATGAAAAATATTACAATATTTTATAGAGTTTATCAATTAAGTGCAGTTGGTTATGAATGTTATAAGATGATCTGTTCATTTTGAATCATAATGAAGATATATATATATATATATATATTAATTACATTAAAATTATTTTCATATTTCTTTACATACAGATATCAAAGTATGGGGGCATAGAAGCCCTTGTGACAGAGGAATGATACTGTATGGGGATCCAGGGGTATCTCCAGAGAGAAACTTTTAAAAATGTAAAAGTCTGAGTGGAACATTTTTCTATTTTCATTAAAGTGAGAAAGACTAGGCTACAAACTAGTAATTGTTTTGTCTTTCATCAGAGATGATGACATCTGAATAATTTCACAAAATTAGAACCGAAATCTATTTGTTTATTATTAAAGGCTTGGAACATGCTGATTAATCAAACTAAATTTAGCAACTTCATACAGTCTGAGGCTGCGTTTCCACTGACGAGGAAGAAATCCACTCAAAGCCACTCCCAATGCTAGGGAACCGCTTACCCCACGCTGCTGTCAATTTTACAATCCAGCTCGCGAGCTTGACGCTCTGCTTCCATAGGAAGGAATTGAAAGCATGTGCTCGCATTCGCTCACTACGCACCAGTGGAAACATACGATAAGAAAGCCAAACTGCTAGTGTTTTTAGCAACACGCATGTCTAGATGTAGAACACAGGCTAAATATCGAAAATTACTCAAAAAGCTCAAAAGCTTATCGATATCTTGGAGTTTTTTTTTATCGCGATAAATTTTGATATCATTTTATCACCCAGCCCTATCTCAGGTAGTCTGATTGTGGTTATTTGTGATAACCGCGATTAGTGGGCATGCAAATTCCAATCACATTTTAATGCTCAAATTAGGATATTTTAAGCAAATATACTGTATACAGTGCACCCGGAAAGTATTCACAGCATTTCACTTTTTGCACATTTTGTTATGTTACAGCCTTATTCCAAAATTTATTAAATTCTTTATTTTCCTCAAAATTCTACAAACAATACCTTATAATGACAATGTGAAAGAAGTTTATTTGAAATCTTTGCAAATTTATTAAAAATAAAAAACGAAAAATTTACATGTAAATAAGTATTTACAGCCTTTGCCATAACACTCAAAATTGAGCTCAGGTGCATCCTGTTTCCCCTGATCATCCTTGAGATGTTTCTACAACTTGATTGGAGTCCACCTGTGGTAAATTCAGTTGATTGGACATGATTTGGAAAGGCACACACCTGTCTATATAAGGTCCCACAATTAACAGTGCAGGTCAGAGCACAAACAATCCACGAAGTCCAAGGAATTGTCTGTAGACTTCCGAGACAGGATTGTATGAAGGCACACATCTGGGGAAGGGTACAGAAACATTTCTGCAGCATTGAAGGTCCCAATGAGCACAGTGGCCAACATCACCAGGACCCTTCCTAGAGCTGGCCGCCCGGCCAAACTGAGCGATCAGGGAGAAGGGCCTTAGTCAGGGAGGTGACCAAGAACCCGATGGTCACTCTGACAGAGCTCCAACATTTCACTGTGGAGAGAGGAGAACCTTCCAGAATAACAACCATCTCTGCAGCACTCCACCAATCAGGCTTGTATGGTAGAGTGGCCAGACGGAAGCCACTCCTCAGTAAAAGGCACATGACAGCCCACCTGGTGTTTGCTAAAAGGCACCTGAAGGACTCTCAGACCATGAGAAACAAAATTCTCTGGTCTTATGAAACAAAGATTGAACTCTTTGGCCTGAATGGCTAGCGTCATTTCTTGAGGAAACCAGGCACCACTCATCACCTGGCCAATACCAACCCTAGAGTGAAGCATGGTGGTGACAGCATCATGCTGTGGGGATGGTTTTCAGCAGTAGGAACTGGGAGACTAGTCAGGATCAAGGGAAAGATGAATACAGCAATGTACAGAGACATCCTTGATGAAAACCTGCTCCAGAGCGCTCTGGACCTCAGACTGGGGCGAAGGTTCATCTTCCAACAGGACAACGACCCTAAGCACACAGCCAAGATAGCAATGGAGTGGCTACGGGAAAACTCTGTGAATGTCCTTGAGTGGACCAGCCAGAGCCCAGACTTGAACCCGATTGAACATCTCTGGGGAGATCTGAAAATAGCTGTGCACCGATGCTCCCCATCCAACTTGATGGAGCTTGAGAGGTCTTGCAAAGAAGAATGGGAGAAACTGCCCAAAAATAGGTGTGCCAAGCTTGTAGCATCATACACAAAAAGACTTGAAGGCTGTAATTGGTGCCAAAGGTGCTTCAACAAAGTATTAAGCAAAGTCTGTGAATACTTATGTATATTTAAATTTTTATGAATTTGCAAAGATTTTAAACAAACTTCTTTCACGTTGTCATTATTTGTAGAATTTTGAGGAAAATAATGAATTGAATCCATTTTGGAATAAGGCTGTAACATAACAAAATGTGAAAATAGTGAAGCGCTGTGAATAATTTCCGGATGCACTGTAAATGTCATGAACGGTGCATTTGTGTGTCATTCAGTTGAACTCCGAGTCTGAGCGTCACTTAGCTTTACCGTGGACGTCAACCAGCTCCTGTCCAGAAGAGCACATGAAGAGCTTCTCAAGCACCAAACTGCCATTAAAATATAAACAAACAACTTTGATAGTGAATGTAAAGCGCTCAAGGCTTCACTTTAAAGATCTTGTAATGACAAATTATCCTGGCCATAACGGGATCATACATGCAGTTTTAATGACACAGACGTGGAAATGCATGCTCACTCTATTTCTGTGGAGTGATGAAGTGATTAAATGAAATCTCAAAGTTTTTGCTTCATGACAAATAAGGGCTTGTGGCTTTAATCAGAGCATTAAAATGAATTTTGAAAAGTGAAAGTGAAGAAAATAAGACAGAATTATTGTACTATTGAAAAAAAAAAAAAATATATATATATATATATATATATATATATATATATATATATATATATATATATATATATATATATATATATATATATATATATATATAAAACACTCCGGTACCAAGTCAGTACTCAAACAAAAAAAAATTATGATACCAGAATTTCTTAAGGTAATAGTACCTACTAGGTAGAAGGTGGTAGTAGTACTACCCGGTTCCCATGCAGAGTTGGGAACTTTTGAACACTCACAACAAGCAAAAGATTGCAACAAGCAAATTAGCTGCTGTGGAGTCTCAACTGAATCTTGTGGAAAGAGCCAGTTTTGGAAATTCTTTGTATTTGAGGCTGATGAAAAGGGAAACATCATAGATCAGCAAAAACCTATTTGTAAATGCTGCTTTCACAAATTTCTGACAAAGGAGGAAACACATCAAACTTAATAAAGCACCTGAAATACAGACACCCGGATTTATTCAAGCAGCTAAAGCAGGTGATTTTAAAAGCATATTATCATTTGTATTAGGGCTGAAACGCTCAGTCGACATTATCGACAATGTCGAAAATAAAAAATTGTCGAGAAAAATGTTCGTTGTCTAATAGTCGTTTGATCTCATTTAACGTAACGTGAAATCACATTAAACTGTAATGATGAAGCACGAGAGCAGCACTACAGTTCACACCTGACAGAGGAGAGGAAGAATTAAACAGATCACAGTCCAGATGTTCTCTAAACTTTCACAGTTTCATCTTATGTAGATCCCAAAGTATTAGGGAATTATTTATAAAAAAAAAAAAGAAAGGTAAATTCAGAAGCACTCTCGTTGTGGAATAAGCGGAGGCGGAGCTCTTTAAAGGAAACGCCCTGGCGTTACATCTTAAATGCAGTTATATTTAATGCGTTATAGCTTTATTAAAGTTCAAATAATACAGAAGCAGATCATGTTAATAACTATAAACTGAGAAACTGGCATTTCTCTGTGTGGTCGGTGCCTCTTCTATGAGTTGCGCGAATGTCCCGATCTAAGGTGGAGAGATTGAAACTGCATCCGGCTGAGAGAGACTCTGCCTCGGGGACGCTCATCCCTCGAGCGCGGACGCTTAATGCAGCTAGATTAGAACGTGATTGCTCGCGACTTATTTAATCATAATATATGTCACTGTGCATTTCTTATCGTGAAGAAAATTGGCAATATATGCAGCTTTATTAATACGAGAGCACTTTGCATATTAGTTTGGAAATAGTTTTTTATTCATTCTATTGTATGTTTTTTTTTTTTTAGTACTTGGTAAAAACTTAAAGTAAAAGTTGAAGCAAATCTTATATAAGTGTTCAAAAATACTTTAAGAGTACATTGTACAGTTTTGTTATAATTCAAAATAATATATTTAACTTGGTGTTGCTCAATGGTATATTTTTGTTCTTAGTTTTGCTGCTAATGTTTTGTTAACTTTGTTAATAAAAGAGTGTTTTTTACTCTATTTATTGTGCTTTGGTACCGAAAATGGTATCGAGTACCGTGAAATTTCACTGGTATTGGTACCGACTACTGAAATTTTGGTACCGTGACAACACTATATATATATATATATACACACACATACATACACACACTGATCAGCCACAACATTAAAACCACCTGCATAATATTGTGTAGGTCCCCCTCATGCCACCAAAACAGCGCCAACCTTTATCTCAAAACAGCATTCTGAGATGCTAATCTTCTCACCACAATTGTACAGTGCAGTTATCTGAGTTACCGTAGACTTTGTCAGTTCGAACCAGTCTGGACATTCTCTTTTGGCCTCTCTCATCAACAAGGCGTTTCCTTCCTGCACTGGGCAGTACCTCCCCTCCCACAAACACCATCATTTAAAAAAGAGGGAAAAGGCCAACACAGAGCGGCAGTGAGCGAGATAAAAAAAAACACTTACTCGCCGGTTCTCTGATAGGCCGTAGCTCGTTCCTCAGCCACTTCTCCACCCTCTACAGGACGACAGCCACGCCTCTCCAGGCAGATCGGAGGCAGTCCTCAGCCCCTGGCGGACGGAACGCCCCGCTGCGTTCCCGGGGAGTCGAAGGGGCCTCCCCCCGCCCCTGGCAGTGGTTCTCCCACTCCAGGCGGTCGGTGGCGAGCCCTCCCCCCGCACGCGGTCGGCGGTCTGGGCTCCTCCATCCCCCGGCAGATGGCCGCAGCTGCTCTGCTGGGCAGTGGCGAGAACTCTGCTACGGCGTATCCCTCTTCCTTCCCGGGTTTCGGCACCAACAATTCACACTCACGGGTAAGGAAGAGGCGAGAAACCGGCTTAACATATAAATCATAGGTTTAATGGAAAACTCAAAATACAAACACATAAGACAACGAACATGTCCGTGAATACATCAGCCTAATACGGGACCGGGCGTGCGTAATCACGCCCTGGTCCCGCCCTCCTCCGTGCCACAGCCGTGTTTGGGCCACTGGAAGGTGCCTGGCTGAAAAGCCATTACTGGGCAGTACTCTGTCAGAGACAAAGCATTGAGTTTAGACCCATTGACTCTGTATCTTATAACTTAAAGGAAAAACATGACTTCTTAAGGTGTATGAAACACACGCTAAAAAAAAATGGCACCTTAAAAAATATGACAGTTTATATGACAATCGTGAAAGCCCTTATAGAGACAATTAATTGTCATAGCCCTAAAATAGACAATGAATCATCATAATCGCAATTATTTGTTTGACAATTAATTGTCAGCCAAATTGTATTATCGTGGCAGCCCTAACCATGAGAATAGCCATAGATCCCAGGATGGCTTTAAAAACAAACAAGACATTTCTTTCTTTTGTATTTCTTATTTTTCACTCTCTCTTTTCCTGATCTCGCTTCTCTGTAACTCTGTGTGGCTAATCTTACAGTGTGTCATTAAGATATTATTAACTCGTGGGCTTGGATCCATTAAGTATTTCATAGCTATAGTGCTGTTGGTCACAACATTTATAGTGTTCTGTAGTCATAAAATCACACAATAGACCAGAAGACTTTTAGTTGCTCTTCAAGTGCTGCTGAATATCTGTTTTTCCATAGGTAGTGAGTGCAAAAGCTTACGGGGGTGTTTCTTTCTCTCGCAGGCTGATTTGACGGGGATAAAATGGAAGAGGTACGTTTGGCATGGTCCCACTTCAGCACCCATGCTGTTCCCTGTCACCGAGGAGGACCCCATCCTCTGCAGCTTCAGCCGCTGTCTAAAGGCAGATGTGCTGAGTGTGTGGAGGCGGAGCCAGAGGCAGGGACGCCGGGAGCTCTGGCTCTTCTGGTGGGGCGATGATCCCAACTACTCTGAGCTCATCCACCACGAGCTCATAGGTAAGCATTTGAGCATCAAGCATTTTTTTTTGTTTGTTTTTTCCTGTTCCACCCACTCTGTTTTTCTGTCTCTATCAACTCTGGGCTTTGTAATTGTTTTCCTCTCTCACACCTACACACTCTTTGTGTGTGCATTTTAGTTTAGTTGTCATCAAAATGTGCTGTAGGCCCCAGTAAAGATGTTCAGTTATTGTTGCTTCGGTCCTAGTTTTAACAGCCAGTGTCGGTTGCTTGTGGATAAACCTGAAGAGTATGCTATTAAGTTTATGCACAGTATTATATTTTTAATGTTTAAAAGAACCTTTTCATAAAAACATAAAAATGGATCATAGAGGGTCTTAAAAGAGCCTGCTGCTTGTGTTTGAACAAACTGGTGTAAAGGTCTTTTATTTGTCTTAGTTGAAACAAGCACCTGTTGATCGATGTGGCTGGTTGTGCATTTCTCTAGGATTGATGTGAAAACATTGTGTAAGGACACTTTTGTGATTGTAGCTTCTTTTAAGATTAGCTCTCTGTATGCAATCCCACACAAACACACCTGACCCCTGGAGTTGGAGTTGTTGCTTTGACTTTGAGATCTTTGTTTTGCATCATGAGAAACAAGTGTAGTGAGTTTGTGTAATGTGTTCCATGGTCATTGAAATCCATCAAATATCGGTGATCTTGAATATTGTGATCAAACTGTGGAAATTAGTAAAATCTTTAAGCCATGGACATTTCAGCAGCACTTTATTTTACTGTACTGTTCCACATTTATATACTATATAATTACAACAGCAACACTAATTACTAATCCTAAACCTATCCCTAATATATTAATAATATATATAAATATTAAGGACATGTAGTTACCTAATATTACTCAGTATTGGCACAGCCCTATTACTTACCCAAGTAATATTCAAATATCGATATAGCTCAATACTTTTCCTCATGATATTGTATCGATACATCAGATCCCTGTATCGATATTTTTATTCAACTAAAAAATAAATCAAAAAATAGATATTTAATTCTAATTGGACATGGTAATAATACTGTAAACAAGCTATTCGACACCATTAGCGTTAAAGTCCCTGTCCTTAAAGAGACAGTACTGGGTTTTAGCGTGTTCTACATATTGTAAATGGGACAAATTAGGCATGTAAACAATAAACATACAAACACACATGCCATTTTTCTTGACATAATTTTTACTGTTGGACTGCATGATATTTTTTTGTATTTTAAAAGCTAACATGTGACCATAGTGATGAAACACTACTGATAAAAAACATTAACTGAGAGAGAATTTCTTTCATTTGAAAGCAAAATGGACATAAATGAAATATCAAATTTTTTACTGTAATAAAATTGAGACCACGTGAATCATAAGGAAATCGAACCGTGATATTGTGATGTATCGCAATATATTGTATTGTGACATGTATCGTGACGCGTATCATATCGTGAGGTGGCAGGCAATACCCAGTCCTAGTACGTGCACTGACAGAAAACATTTAATTGCAGTTAGCGAATATAATGTGCATGGTGGGTAACTGTAAGACTTCTCGGATTCGGAATGACACAAGAAATGTTGTTAGACACACATACACGCGCATGAAGAAACACAATTATTATATTTTTAAGATCAGATGACAGAAAAGCAGTTTATGCGCATGTCTGACATGCTGTTTGTTCAGAGGCGTGCAGTCTCATGGAACACGGTATGTAAAAGTTTCTCTGTCAAATGTGACCAAAAATAATTGATTGTGACAATAATTAAAAGTCTAGTTGCCATTGGCTACAGTCAGGTTGTGTGCGTTCATATGTGGTTTTATTAGATATAATCTTGTGAGTATTTGAATCTATTTTTAGAGTGCGCACAACCAGTGTGTCTCACACTGCTTTTCACCCATTCTGTTTCTGATGAGCTCGCTGCAGCGCATGCAACAACAAACCCAGCGTGAGAGAGTTGTGAACAAATAACTCTTTTCAATCTGATCTTTTTCATTAATTGCCCAAAAAGAACAGAGTTTGAACTCAGCAGCTCAGATTAGCAGTTTGAATTAGATTCATTTTCTCAGCGAATCACCAATCAGCTCACAACTGGGAGTGCAGACATTTCAAAATAAGAGTCCCATGTGTATTTCAGGCTTCTTTATATTTAAGTCTCGTATTGTATACCACTTTTTTTCTTCTGGTAATTATTGATTGGGATTGGACTAGCACAATAAACTGCATCTTGGATTTCAATTTGCACTCTTGTATTCTCTGTGCCTGAGCTATCCTCTAACAGTAAAGAAAGACTAAGGCAATATTTAAAAGGATTTAAATTATATATTTTTATATATATATATATATATATATATATATATATATATATATATATATATATATATATATATATATAAAAAATACATACACTGTGCATCTGGAAAGTATTCACAGCACTTTTTCCACATTTTATGTTATGTTACAACCATATTTCAAAATGGATTAAATTCATAATTTTCCTCAAAATTCTACAAACAATACCCCATAATGACAACGTAAAAAAAGTTTGTTTGAAATCTTTGCAAATTCATAGCAAACAGATGTAATAAACATGAGTGACATGGTTGTCAGGGACAGGGTTAACGTTATATAAGTTATATTGAAAAGTGTAAACAATGGGGTCATTGTTTAATAACTTTCTGTGAATAGTTAGCAACTTACAGTGAAGACACAGTTTAACTCTGGACAGCTTAAATCCGCACTGTCTGAAGAACCACCGTCACCAGAACCATGGTCTTAGCTCATCTCTGTAAACAGTGGAGTCAGATCGCGCTCTGGTAGACAAATATTCTCATATCTGCGCATATCGGAAAACATATATGCCGTGGGGCTGGGTGATAAAACGATAACAATAATTATTGCGTTAGAATTTGCCTTGATACAATTATAACAAAAGATAGATATAATGTCTATGCATTGCGCATGATATGCACATGCGCAATAGTGCTGCACATGTGTGTTGCAGGCCGGGCAGCTAACATAATATTGTTTACAGACACAGTGGCTGGCAGGCTTGTAGTTGGAGTGGTATAAGAGAAATGAGTGACACTGAAGAAAATGAGATGCCCATGACCAGCTCGAAGGACGAAGACATTGTTGACAAGAAAGGTCACTCAACTTCAGTAGTTTGGAGATATTTTGGCTATTTTCAGTCTGACAAAAATCAGAGCACTGTGCACTGCAAACTGTGCTGAAGATACTCTATATGGTGTATAGTGTATCTTCGCATACAAAAGTATTGGGCCACACCTCTTAATCACTGAATTCAGGTGTTTCATTCAGTCCCCTTACCACAGGTCAGTTCTTGAAATGTATATTCGACTGATATTAAAATGATTATTGTCATATGTTTTTGGCCATATGCCATTACCGATATTTCTGTGAAAGTCTAATAAATTTGTCTGGCACTAATATGCGTATCGTACTTTATGTAAATATCTGTAGTGTAGATTCTGAAGAGCTATACTAAGCAATTTGAATCTCTTATATTTCTATAAATAAAGCAGTGTGAACATTTATGAGACAAAAGGTAATGCAAACTTCTCAACTATATATACCGTTTATTGAACCTCTGATTAATGGGTTATCAGCTGTCTTCCTTTTCTATGGCTTTCTATCTTGTTTCTGAACAGCAATCTAAATTGAGCAATTCTGTGATTTGGCAACTAAAAACAGCCATTTGGCTCCTTAATGTTTCAGTTTTCACAATCTTCTGAAATTAATTTAGCAAGAATAGTATAGTCTATGAGAATGCTGCAAATAACCGCAGACCATCTCAGCTCAGGAGTTGCTCTGAGTTCAGTTTGCTTTATTTCCACTGAGCAGTTCGTTGTGAGCACAACTCTTCAGGGCCACTTTATATATAGCCTATACATCTGTGATTTAAATCATGAAAAAAATACAAAAATACATGCACTTCGAACCATGATTTATATTTAATTTATTATCATCACAATAATTATTATGTTTACGGTTATAATTGCTTTTAGATCTTAATTTTTATTAGTATTTTTCCACCTGTTGCCATAGACAGTTAAGATGAAAGGTGGATATTTATTATTTAGAATTTAGAAATGTTTTGGTTTAAGTTTTTCGTTTTTTAAATAAATTAATTTAACTGTCAATGCAAAATCACTAAAGCAAGGATATTTACCGATCCCTCAGCCGGGGGGTTGATTATGTAATTGGATATTGTGATAATTGTTTTTAAAATACAAATATTATAAACATATTTCTTGTATTTCGCCCAGCCCTAGGAGGGAACAAAATTCATTTATTCAGACACATTCAAAGTCATTACCCTTCCAAAGCAGCTAAACTGGGTCCTGGAATGAAAGGTAATAAAACACCAACATTAGACCCACAATAAGTGATGTATTTGCCCAGACAATGAAATAACCGACCGGTAGCCAGTAGAAAAATTGCATGGATGAAGTAGGTGAGATGATGCCCTTCACTACTGTTGAAAAGACATCTTTCAAAAAGTTGACCAACACACATTTTAATTGCACAATATTTTTCATTAGAATTTTTTGTTAAAACAGATAAAAATAAAGTTCAATGTTTGAAATAAAGTATCCTGTAAGTATGCTGAACTCAAATGAAGATTTTTAGAAGAATATTTCAGCTCTGTTGGTCCATTGGCTGAACTGTCCCTTTTATGTGCAACCAAAATTTCTATAGTAATTAGAAATTCTTGTATTTTTGCTCAGCTCCAATGCATTTCATTGGCAAGAAATTGTTCTTTGTAACTGTGATCTCTGTAAAATTATTAAACAATCCTGAAAAATCCTGTCTGGAAAAATCATGGAAATTAATCGGTCAAAAGGCTCTGGGAACCCTGCATCTCATCCAGTTTGTGTGAGCCCAAATCCTTATTTGATAAGAGAATGGACAAGACAAAAGGAAGCAATTGGAAATATTTTTGCTATTGAAGGATGGAATAATGAAGAGCATCGAAGTATAAATGAGCAGAAAGCATCACGAATGTCTTCGGAAGACCTTTCCATGTTTCTTTCCAGATCTGTTTTTCATCTGTCCTTTATGGACAAAGAAGATGGACCTGCCTCATCTTTATTCATGCCTACTATTACAGTGAGAAACAGGTGGAAAGAAAAATGGGATGATATAGAGAAATGGGAAGAGGCAAGAGTTTTTTATATTTTTTATTATTTCTTATATCTATTGACCCTTCCTCATTACTTTGCATTGTGCTTGAGGTGGGACAGAAATGGTGTCTTATGGCCAAAACAATGACCAATTCGCCTATCCCGTAATATGCCCCTCCACAAGAAATGCAGTCATTTATTTTTGAGAGATTTGTTATAATGGCCTGATACCCATAGTGCTTCACGACACTGAGGAGAAGATAGACATGCTGTTTTCTTTTCCTCTTGGACACCTGGATTCTTTGACATGTTTATCAAATATCGCGATGAGCTTTGTTCTTTTAATTAGTTTGTATTGTACTTTGTTGGCGTCTGTGGTATTGTTTGAGTAATTCAGAATCAAATAGTGACAAACAGCCAATGTTATTCTTGTGGACATCCTGAACACACAAGGGTCATGACCACTTGACCTCTTTTCTCACAATAGTCTCTTGACACACTTGATGTCTTCCTCACACAGTCATATTTCGACAGCCACTTGTACAAGTCAAGCCAAGATCTACAGGATTTGATAAAAGTTGAATGTCTTAAAGGGATAATTAACTGAAAAGTTCTAATTCTGACATTTTTTTACCATCATGTTGTTCCAATCAGTATGACTTTCTGTATTCAGTGGAGCTCAGAAAGAGTTGTTAGGCAGAATGTTGGTTTTCAGCCACCATTCGCTTTCTTTGCATATTTTTTCCATGCATTGAAAATGAATGTTAACTTAGGGATGGGTGTTGATTTCAGATTTCCTAATTCGCTTTAGATTTCGATACAATTTGATACCTATTCATTTGGGCATATTTAGGTTATAATGTCCATTTTGCTTGCGTATGAATTAAATTATTTTCCATCTAATATAGTTATACAGGAGACCTTCTATCTAGGTACATTCCACAAATATAATTTTACTAATTATATTTTATTTGTAATTTTGTCACACATTTTGGCTTTTTAAAATCAAATCCATATATTAAATAAATAACATATTTAATTTTTGTTACATGTTTGTTTAATTGCATAATTTGAACCATTTGCAAGTATTTACATTGATTTGTTGAAGTGCTAAAAACCAGGACTGTCTTTTTTACAAAAACTGTATTTCTGTAAAGAGCATCTGTATATTCAGACTAAAGAGACTAACGCTCATGTTAACGAGAGAGGACTCAAATGGGTTTATGTCATTTGTGCTATGCATTATTAGACATACATTTTTTTATTTTTTTTGGTTTTGGATCAATAACTGACTGTAGAAATAAAAAATACATTATTCAAAGACAAATGGGTCGCATACATCTCGTCTTTGGACACACATTACACGGAACAACTTTTACTCTCAAGACACAGTGAAATGATCTCTCTTCTGAATACACCACTATTCTACACCACATTGGTGAGTGGAATCTGAACATTTACCAGCCAGATGCCAAATATATACATCTGCAAAATTTGGTTGCAAATTCCATTTTTTTCCCCCTTGTATTGTAGTGGAGTTGCGCAAAAAGGATTGATTTTGGGATTATGAATCAAGATCAATCAAATAAAGATTGTGATATATCGGAAACTCAATATTTTTACACACCCCTAAACTTAAGCTATCTAACACTCTGTCCTGCCACACAATTTCACACGCGTAAATATATTCACCCTCACAGGACCAAAGAAAATTGAGTTGGATGCCTACTGGCCCCCTGGCAATGGTAGTGTGAACCAGTGAACAGCAGTTCCAGTGAGACTTTAAAGGGGATAGAGATGGAATTAAGGATGGCATTATCACATCTTTAGTACAGTCAACTTGAACATGTGTCTCAGAAGATTTCATGAACCAAGTGAACAGTGTCAGGTCAAAATTCATTTCTCCTGCCTTCAGCCATGTATAACAAATACCACATAGGAGACTCAAAGCAACTTTGAGATCTGAAGATTTGGATTGGACTTAGTGACTGGGAGATGTCACTGCTAGAGCAGTGGTGGCGTAGTGGCTAGAGCACAGGGCTGCTAATCAGAAGGTCGCTGGTTCGAACCCCACGGCCACCACCATTGTGTCCTTGAGTAAGGCACTTAACTCCAGGTTGCTCCGGGGGGATTGTCCCTGTAATAAGTGCACTGTAAGTTTTGGATAAAAGCGTCTGCCAAATGTAAATGTAAGTAATGTAAATGTAAGCTGCATTCTTGACTCATTGACCACATAACCCATAAGCGCAGTTCTTCCAGGTTTTTCAGGAGTGAACGTGTGTAAACAGACCGGATAACAAACGTCACAGGATGGTGCCCAACAAGTCAACACAGTGGAAATAATTCAATATTTCTGGGAGTATATTAGAAAAAAAACACATGCACCATATCCCAGAGTTTTATGTAAGAGGGAAACCCCACTATTGCAGTGAAATTATGCTGCAGGTCATGATGAAAAGAAAGAAACAGCAAAAAACTGTAAAATAAATAAATATCTGGAAATAAAGAAAAGCAATAGAGAATAGAATAGCGAAGTCAACTCGGATGCAATATTTGTTATTTACAAAAGCGCTGCATGTATACAAGCTTAAAGAAAATGTTGCTAACATAGTGCATGTAAACAGGAATTCTGCTTTCTCGCAATAAGCATCTTTCTGGCGTCCATGTAAACCTAGTCATCAAGAGTCTTTGTCTGCGATGTTTAGAGCTAAAGTGTGTTTTTGTGATTTCTTCAACAGAGCCAGTTTTTGTACTTTTAGGGAAAATCAACCTTCAAATCACTTATTTACAATTGTCTGTGCATATTTAGCTTTGATTTGAGAGGTTAAACATCTACAAAATTACACACTTGGAAAATTCAGTTTCTGCTTGCTAAATAATCCCTCACATCCCAAGGAAAGAACAAGTGAAGGAAGAATTTGAAGGATCTTCTGAAGCCTTGTGCTTAATCACTATGCAAGATGGGGGGACATAATGGAGGGCTGCTTTGGAGATGTAATGAGACAGGAGGCCATTTAGCTGATGTTTTGGGGGCTACCTGATCTGAATGGAACACTGGAAAGAACCAATTCCAGCACTCTGCTGGCTATGTGATGGAAGGATTTTGAATAACTTAACTGCCATTGGAGTAAACGAGCATCTCCTCGGTAGGCCACGGCCCTCTATTTTTATGTAAATGTCCAATCACCTCCCCCTCCTCCTCACTGTTCCCGTCAGTTGCGCTTGCTGATGTTGGTTCTAACTTTTATCCATGGGCATCCACAGAACTAGACACGAATAAGGTATTTTTTTTCCCTGCCTTTTCTGTCTCTCTTTCTCCCTCCCCTCTGTTTTTCCTGTCTCCCTCTCCCTTTTTGCCTCATGTCTCATTTCCACTCTCTGATCTTTTTTGCATAGAAATTAAGAAGCTGTAGTCTGTCTGTAAGGGTAATTGCTCTAGGGCTCGTTTCTCCATAATATTTCTCCTCTGACACTCGTCTACTCTCTCTTGCTCCCACCCCCATCAGCCAGTTTCCCTGTGGTGCGAGTTATGCTGGCAGCTTCACACACTGTTTTCTCTCCTGTCTCTTCCCTGTTCTCTCTCTCCACTGGGTTTTTTCGCGAAGGCTACCTGTTTACCGCATAGCTCAAAGACAGCTGCTGGTGATACCTATTATGCTAAAGGCTGATGGGCTTGCAGTTTTCAGGGTATGGATTGCAGGCTTGCACCAGAAGTTGTTTTTATTTTTTAAATTGATGAACACTTCACAGTTACATTTATGGTTGGAAGGCTCTAGAGCTGGGGTCGGGTACCTATTTTCATTAAGGAGACAATTTTTTTATTTTTTGTTGTTGCGTTTTTTTCAAAAGAGCCATAGCACAAACGAGTAATTTACTATTTTCAAAAACAATAATATAAAATGTTTATATTGCCCATAGACTACTCAATAACAAACAAATATGCAAAAATTAATAGGTAACATGTTGCAGTATGGAATTGAGTACACGTGTTTGTTCTGGTCTCCATAAAATTACTTAATTTTGCAATTGTTCATGAAAAATGTTACTTCCCTTTTGGGCTGGGTGATATGTAAAAAATATTTTACTATATGGCCATTGACTTCAAGCTTTGCAATAGCACAATAGCACAATAACTCCTGCTCTAGAGGATGAGTTTTGCGAAGTCATTGTAAAACTATACAGGAAATTTGTTGAGGGTGCAGTGTTTGATTTTTGAGCCACTAAAACACCAAACACGTTTGCAAGGACACCTTTGATATATTTTTTCGCAATTTTATGTTTAAGGCATCGGCCATTATAAAACCCATATCGGTCAACCACTAATCTCAGTGTCAATTCTTAAATCCCAAGATCCATTCTAGTAAAGCACATGTGACTAAATTTTGAACATTTAGGCCACAAAAGTTGGTGTCTTGAACTTGATACGATTTAAGCGCATTAGTACGGTGCAGTTGAAGCCTGATTTTCACGCGAGTGTCTCTCGAGACATCATAGAAGCTTGCGCAAGTGATGCGCTCTGTTCTTGTGTAATTTTGGAGCGAGCGCTTCAGCCAGACTTCCTGCGTTATCAGTGCTCTAGATATGTGCAGAGCTGATTGCTTGATATCGTGGCAGCTTCCCTTGGTGATCACAAGGCTCACCTTAATATTGTGGTGAAGACTTCAAAACTGAAGACCCATGTAAATTCTAAAAAATTCTAGCTTAAAACCCTAAGAGGAAGTAAAATCTCTCTGGACAGTCCTGACATGATACAGCACTGTGCATGTGGCAAAATATTTTTTTTTTTCACTCAACAAACTTTTTCAAACTCAAGTGTTCAATGAGCTGCTGCATGAGAGAGGGAAAGAGCTGATGTATTCTGCAAATTCTAGAATTACAGTTTGACAAATTGACAATATTATTGATCATCAGTTTGGATTGGTTTTCAGATTCTCAGCTTAATGTTTTAGTGAATAAAAGTGTGCTGGAATTCCCTGCATTTTGAACGTTGAACATGATTAAAATTGCGCGCAATCCTGTGCAGAATTTCAGGCCCGATAGATTAGATTATTCTTAACAGTACAATATAAACTTTTTTAAAAAGTGACAGGCTATATCACAAAAATGTAAAAAAAAATATTTAAATAATTGTTTTTTTTTTTCATTGTTGACATTTAATTAGTGTAGTTGTCTGGTCTAGCAAGTAAAATTCTTTTGAAGTCCCTTCAAAAATTAACTTTATCGGATGATTTTTCATTTCCTATGAATCTGTCGGTGGTCTCATAATTTGGCAGATCGCATAAACTGATCAACAAAAGTCACATGTCTCTTAAGACTTTATTATCACCATGTCTATATGAGGAGATTCTAGGCCAGGTATATTGAAAGGCAACAGTTAAAAACAATGCAGCGTGAGAGGTATTGCGAATTTGACAATCTTGTAATTATGAAAAGCTTCTCTCCACAGAACTGCCACTCACTGGATGTTTTTGGTTTATGGAGTAAATTCTAGAGACTGTTGTGTGTGAAAATTCCAGGAGATCAGTAGTTACAGAAATACTCAAACAGCCCATCTGGCAACAACAATCATCCATGCAATTATCTAATCAGCCAATTGTATGGCAGCAGTGCATAAAATCATTCAGATATGGGTCAGGTGCTTCAGTTAATTTTCACATCAACCATCAGAATGGAGAAAAAAATTTATCTCAGTGATTTGGAGCATGGCATGATTGTTGGTGTGAGATGGGCTGGTCTGATCTCCTGGGATTTTCAATGACTTGTTAATGAGAGAGGTCAACCGAGAATGGCCAGACTGGTTTGAATCTGTGGTAACTCAGTTAACTGCTCTGTACTATTGTGGTGAGAAGAACAGCATCTCAGAATGCTATACTGAGATGCAGGTTGGCGCTGTTTTGGCGGCACGAGGAGGACCTACACAATATTAGGCAGGCGGTTTTAATGTTGTGGCTGATCGGTGTGTATATTTAAGTAAGGATGATGATGTGTATTTTAAAAGCTGATGATGTATTTGTCTCCTCACCATGTCAGTGCTGTTTAGAATGTATGTCTAGCAGATTGAAAGGTTTGACTTACTCCATATAGCGCTTTATACTAGAATGTTCTCTGTAGAACTCCAATGGGTCACATACGTTTTGTTTCCACGGGCCGCTGCAATATTGTGTGAAGTGCAATTGAATCATGCATGTTTTGCTCTGCACTGTTCCAGAGCTCCGGCCATCTTATTTCTGGAGCTCGCTGGTGTGCACTGCAGCGGTTCACGTGAAAGCATGCTTCATTCAACCTGCATGGATGCATGTGTAAGTTATGTGAGGCATGAATATCATTTACATTTCCTTCAGTAGCAGCTCTGACAGTTACATGACATTCACAGCATTTTCAATGCAGGAAAACCCCTAAAATAGGTAACCCACCAAAGTGGCTAGTATGAGTTACCTGCCACGGACGATTTTAACCCTCATTTGGCAGGTTATCGGGTGTAAATTTCAGACCCTGTTCACAAGAGTGCATATTCCCCTATGACTTTATGACCTGGTGAATTCTGAATTCCAATCGCATGAATTTTCTCACATTTTATCATTATAAAACCAGAGAAGACCATTTTAATTCCTTATGGCAGCAGTAGCTTACGATTTAAAAATAAAATAAGTGTACTGGCATAGCCAGGGGCTGCATCAATTGAAAACTCCATTTACCAATTATTATTAGACATTAACGGATGCTTATTCCAAATTCTGTCCAGTATTTGACCGATTATGATTTCGAGGGGATGCTATCTGTTTTCATGACTGCATACATCAATCATTATGAGAGTTTAGAATGTCAAAATAAAAGTGTGAGGGTTTAAAAATTAAACGATTGAGATATATTACTATAAAAATATATTATTATAATTTGTTTACAAATTCAACTAAATTGAACAAAAAAGACATGTGAATCCTTTAAAGTCCAGATACAAGCTGAAAGAATTTTGCAAAAAAAAAAGGCTTATTTTCTACTATAACTTATACTGGAATTACTGTTAATTTTGCTGCTACATTATCCAGTATACTTGTTAATAATAAAGTTTTTCTTAATAAGCTATACATTTATATTGAAATAATGTGTAGTTAGAGGTTTGTGTTTCTTCACATATTAAAAAGTACTCCCAATTTGTTGCACACAATAATGTAAAGATATTTTTAACTGATTATGCAAAAAAAAACAACAACACTGGTATCGGATTGGTATCGACCGACACTGAGATTTCGGGAATCGGATCGGAAGAGAAAAATTGGTATCTGTGCATCTCTATCACAAACATTACTTTTGCAAATATAAAATATTAGAATAGACGAACAGAGCACTCTGCAAGATTCTGGTATGCAAAAGTTTAATAAATCAACAATGTTTGTACATTGTTGATTTATTACACTTTTGCTTACCCAGCCAAAGTATTTCCACAACGAATATGTGCAATCATCATTTGAAGTCTCTTTGAAGTCAGAATTATACACGATGATGTGATTAAAGCACTGAATCTAGCAGAAACCCCAGCATTAAAGGCAAATTTTAAGTGCTTATGACAGATGTCACTGCTTCCTGCTCACAGTGATTGGCTGCTGCCTACCGTTTTTCGTTCCTCATTTGAATAAAGCAGAGAAATCTAAACTTTATGCACTCGTCCACCCTCAATGCTTTCTCTGCACTGCTGTTGATCTCGCAATACACCTTGCGAGCGTGGCGCTTGACTTCCATAGGAATTAACTGAAAAAAAATTGCTCGCTCGCCGTCGCTCAAAAAGCACCAGCTTGTCACCGGCATAGACAATATCAGCTTAGCGCACGATCATAGACTGTTCTACTGTTGCGCACTCGTGAATTGTCATTATGAACAACAAGGTGTAGAAAGATATGTAAATAAGATATTTAGGCTATCGTTCAGTGTAGACAGCGTTGATTATAACGCAATTTTTGCTGAGAGTGCAGTACTCAGTCATGCTGAAGTGATTGACATCTTCAGTGAGGATTAAGGGAATGCTGTTTGCTTACTTTGTATATAATTTAATCACAACTTGAATAAGAGTTGTTTTTTCATGCCGCTAAGAGGAACAATATGAAGTCTTGATTTACTGATGCATAGAACAGCAATTACTTTTCAGGAACACTGTTCTCAGGGATATGTAGCTACATAGATAAATGTATACAGAGTTTTTCCTGGCTCAAAATGAGGTGAATGTGATACCATACTGATTAAAAAAGTGATGATAAAAAGACATAAACGTTGGACTTGCGTTAATACACTACTAATGACCTGGCAACTGAATACTAGTGTTAATTTTGCCAGCTGTTTTTTAATTTAGTCTTAATCCTGTGTCAAATGTCTTTTAGTTTTTATCATATTTAGTCAACCGTATCCTTTTAATTTTTAGTCAAGTTTTAGTTGACAAAGTCTGGGCTTTTTAACAGTTTTAGTCAATGAAAACTGTTGACATTTTAGTCATATTTTAGTAACATTTGGTCATTGACATTTTAGTCACTGAACACTGTAAACATTTTAGCCATAAGAGTATTACTGATAAGCATTTTTCAATCTTGTCTATCCCAAAACAGTAATAATAACAATATATATGTGTATATATATTACATACATACATACACACACACACACACACACACACATTTTTTTGTTGTTGTCATTTTAGTATTATTTTTCACATAAGATTGACCTTTATCATGATGATCTCATCAATGATGCAACACGTTGTAAGCTGCAGTCAGCGGGGGGTGAGAGACGAGTGTTTCCGTGTTGGTGTACGTATCAGCCGGCAGAACATTAAATCTCTCCCAGTCTCGACTTCCGCTCAGATTGGGTCTCTTCCGCGACAGGTTGAAGCAGCTCTGAGGGCACAGAGAATGACAGTTTTGGAGTTTGTGCTTATTTTAGATGTCATGCTCCTGTATTATTTTAACTTTAATTAAGTATGAAATAAATATATATCGCCATGTTGTGATCTGTGTTTCTATCAGACACAAGCTGCAGCGCTCCTCTCATCTCACGTGTCATCATTATAGTTTTATATGATCTCAAGTTATGTTAAATGACATCAAGCGACTATTTGACAACGGAATTATTTTATTATTATTGCAGATTGTGATACAAATCACAATCACCGAGTGCAACCTTTGTTTGTGTTTTCCACGAAGACACCCACCAAAGTTTTGTAGACAGCCCGAGGCAGCATGAAATTTGACAGAGGCGGCCGCCTAGTAATTCTCTATGCAGGAAAAACCTTGGTATATTAATCAATATTATAAATAGCGATTACAATATCAAGAGAAATAATTAGGGATGCACCAATTCCACTTTTTCTCTTCCGATATCATAAATCTCAGTATCGGCCGATCCCGATCTGATTCCGATTGTTTTTTGCATAATCACTTTAGAATATCTTTATATTATTGTGTGGAACTAATTGGTTGTGGGTCTTTTAATATGTAAAGAATCACAAACCTCTTACTACACATAATTTCAATATAAATGTAGTTTATTAAGAAACACTTTATTATTAGCTAGTATACTGGATAATGTAGCAGCAATATTAACAGTAATTCCAGTACAAGTCATCAGTAGAAGCAGTTTTTTTTTTTTTTTGGCAAAATGTTTTAAACTATCTGGACTTTAAAGGATTCAGATATATTTTTGGTCAATTTAGTTGTAAGATATCAGCTCACTTTTCATTCACAGATATTTTTTGGAACCCATTCAACTTAAATATTATTATCATTTGTGAACAAATAATAATGTATTATAATAACAATATATCTCAGTTGTGCACCTTTAACTTTTAAACTCTCACGTTTTTTATTTTGACATTCTGAACTCTCCAGGAATTCCTGTGTGTCTGTTTGTAGGCAAGTTCGCAGTAGTTTAAATGCTTATTCAAATTCTGGTAAAAATCACCTCCTGTGCCATTCTAAATACACATTATAAGTGAACCAAACTATTGAGCATATTATAAGTGAACCAAACTATTGAGCAGCTACATCTCAGATGTTGTTCGTGAGTAGCACTCAAATATTCCGCACTGCATGAAGGCTAAAAATAGCCACGAGAGTGTGTAAACAGAGCTGGAGCTGCGCGTGCATTTTGTATATTTACTTAGTAAACACAGCCTTTTGTCTTCAAGCCTGTTGTCTTCAAGTGCCTTTTGAATAAAATTCATGAGTCATATGAACTAGTTTAATTGTGTATTTATGGTTCTTTTATGTTGTTTTTTGAGCTTAACAGTAACGAACGTGACTAACACATAGTATCTGATTTGGATCGGGCTCGTCGGACCGATACCCGTTCCGTCTAAAAGCCTCAGTATCGGAGCTGATACCGTTCCAGGTCCCTAGAAATAATATTAAATTATGATTTTAGTCATAATCGTGCAGCCCTACTCCCGCCATCAACTCTTAAGAATACCGGCCACTCCTGATTACAACTCCTGCAACATAACAGTTGGGTCCCGTGGCTACCGCAAATAAATTCATAGCCTCTAAATGGCAGTTAAAATCATAAATCACCAATGATTGCTTTGTGTTGTTGGACCATAGTTCTTGCACTTGCATTCATTGTGAGACAAAGCTTGTCAAAGCATGCATGATGACACAGAAGCAGAAGTATTTGCAATTTCACAGTAATGATGATGATGCCATGCCAACTAGTGGTTGAAATAATGATTGCATTTAGTTCACTGGTAATACACATCGGTCTTGACGAGACCATAAGCCAAGATCCAGATCCAGACCAAGACTTTAAATGTTGAGACCTAGACCAAGACCACATTTCAAGACCACAAGATCAAGACTCAAACTCTGATGGACACTAAGTTTTCATAGATTGTGCGAGACATAACATCATCTCCTGATTGGTCAATTTCAGGTAGATTGCCAAATTGCTCAATCACACACCTCACATATTCAAGCTGACAGTGCCCAATTTTTTTCTGATGTTAAAAAAAGATTAGGAGGTCATAAGCCACACGGCTGCCCTCATAATTCCTCTCACATGATGCAAGTCACGACCTAATGAGTATGAATGATTTCCACGCGATTTCTCCCGATGGGGGGGGGGGAAAAAAAAAAAAAAAAAAGGGTACTCGCACAACAGGTGAAAATCGCACCGTGAATGCCTGTCTATGTAACCAAAACTGTTACATTAAGTTTAAACACATGGGTTCAGTTCAACTTTAGTTTGACACTTGACAAGCAAGCATTTTGTGTAAGCCTACATGACTTTAAGAATATTTTTGTGTTTACAAAGTAATCAACTTGAAGTTTTATTTTATTTATGCATTATTTTTTTTGTCAGCAAAAACTTGGTAACAGCAATGGCAACCAGTAATGACAAAGCTATTAATAAATGGTCAGAATTGGAATCGGATGATCAGATGACATAAAATTGTTAATTGTATTGGTTTTAAAAATGTATTTGCTTCTTAACTATAATCATTGTAAGATTGTGCATGTAAATGTTTAGTGTTGCACTTTCAGCCCACTAAAACAGACTGCAATTCCAGTTGGTTCTGAAATTTCACAATGGACCTTTTAAAGTTTGCATGTGTTAAATGTAGATGTAAGCCAAGTCGAGAGTTCACCGTCACTTTCATTAATTACACATCACCCCTGGAGTCACAGAGACCAGTTGTGATGAGCATTTAGCATTTGTCTGAATGTCACATAGGACGTGACTCTTAGGCACACTGGTGGCATGCTGATGGTTTGACTGGAACAGTTTGTCAGACACATGAGCCATGCATTTAAGAGAGGAATCTGTTGTTGGCAAGCAGTGTGTTGTGTGAACCCTCGGGCCTCAGAGCTGAGCCGCTCAGAGAAAAGGTTCTTTGAAAACATGTTGGATCCCATCTACAGAAAGAGAACAGAGTGCGCTGGAGGAGCTGGTGTCTGCTGTTACCTTTCTCTGACATCACTGACTGTCTGAAGACCGTGGGGTGGTTGTGAGTGAGATCATCCCAGAAAGGTTATTTGTAAACCCTTGGCTTGCTTTAAACTTTGACCCAGGTCTGAAGTGCTATGTCTCCAACAGGAAATGACATCAGATATGAAAGGAAATAAAACTAGTTGCTTTGCTTCATAAGATGCATTGTTGTCATTATTAATTTGCCAGTCTTCCGGCTATTCCTCAACACTTCCCGAGATTTAAACAGACCTCAGGTACCAAAACGGTCAAGCAAGGGGATCAGACAATTACATATTGTGGCAGATACCTTCCAGAAAACAGCAAGGGTCTTGTAAAAACGCATTCTGTTTAGTGTTAAATAGACATTTCTGGGTCACCTGAAATTGGTGTTATTTCATTTGTTTTATTGAAAGAGAAAGATTAAGGTTGACTTACACTGCTGGAGGTTAGCTGTTCAGCCTAACACGCAAAGCTGCTTTTTGTTCTTCTCACCGCATGTGTGGGGTCTGAATTTTTTTTTTCTCCTCTGTTAATCTTATTGTGCCATTTGACAGGTTAAGGGCTTTGTTGCAAGATCTTGTGTTATTTCTTTAATGCAGGCTTTTGTTTGTTTCTGTCAAGATGTGCAATTTCACCAGTCAATAACATTCTATTTTATGCTCTTATCGGTAATGTTTGCAAGCATCAGTTTACATTATGCATAAAAGTAGCTTGTGTTTGGCTTAGTTGTTAAGACCTGCTGACATGTGAATTCAATCAATGATTATCTATCCTTCTCAGCTTTTAGGTTTAAACCTGCTCATGCTGTTTATGAGAATCATTTTCAGACAGTATTGTTTGCTGCTTGTGTTTTGTCTGCGCTGCTTTAACTCTTGTGTGGTCAGACTTGTCCTCCCCATTCCAATGATGCATTGGCTTTTGTACTTAATTGCAACCTGCAACCAGAGACCAGAGGGAGCCTTGCCTTCCCCTTCCTTTTATGTCAATGCATCCCCTCTCTCTCTCTCTCTCTCTCACTCTCTCTCTCACTCTCACTCTCTCTCACTCACTGCACTCTTCTGTCATCTTAGGAAATAGTCATTAATTAGTAATTGAAGCTCTCCAGCCCTTGTAAGGCTTTGCACTTAAATCCAGAGAAAAGAGAACATGCAAGCGGAAGAAAGGAAAAGCCAAGGGCACGGCGAGAAGAGAAGGGGATGGAGGTGCATATATAGAGAGAGAGAGGAAGATGGATTATGGAAGAAGACGAGGTACAGAGAAATAAAGAAAGATGGGAAATAAGCAGAATTAAAGAACAGTGGCTTCTGAATGGCAACAGCTCTGGCTCTTCCCTGGTCTGGCTCAATCCCTTCGGGGCCAATGGTTGAGCAGACATTAATCTATTTGTTTAATGACCCAACAACTGATCTAATGGCTCCTGCATATGAACCTGTGGCTGTAGGGAGTAGCTCTGTACCACCCTTTTCTCTGTCCTGCTATTATGAGCCTGTGTGTCTGAAGATAATATGGTGCTAGCAGCTGGCATACTTCAGTGAATAAAACGGGGAACTGCTCTTGAAAAGAACAGTGTGCTCTGAACCTCTTGTCAGGCTAGGGTGTAGACTCAATATAAAATATAGACTTTACATGTAGTATATAATGTAATGTATAGATTTTTTTTTATCAATATATTATTTTTTATTTCTTAAATATTGTTTATCTAGACAATATTATACATGCGTATTTTACAATGCTAGTGTGTTGTTATTAGTGTTGTCAATCAATCAATCTTTTTTTTTTTTTAATTGAATTAATAAAATGACAATTAGACAAATTAATCACTTATAAATATTTGCCAGAAAGACCCCCCCCGCCCCCCCCTGTAAAAAAATAAATATGTAATAAAAAATTATATATAATAAATTTAATTCAGATAATTTATATCTGAACATTATTGTGCCAGACGAGTTAAGTGATTGTTTTGAGATTTCAAAAAGTGGCTTTAGATGTTAATATATTGTTTGTATTATTTCCATATTAATGAATATAAGCTTTTCACTGGTCTACAGTCCACAGGAAAATACCTTTTGGTAATTAATTTAATAACAGAGGTGCGCAAACTTCAAACTTCTGAGGGCAGTTGGCCAAAAGTAATATATATCAAATGCATATATCAAACTGTATTATTTTAAAAATAAATATTAATACTGCAAAACATGTTGTGTTTCTTTCTCATTTGTGAGTCACTTTGGATAAAATGTCTGCTTAACGACTAAATGTAAGCATCACTTTAAACATGCTTACTGTCCTCTTTAAGAACTGCACATCTCACATTGAACACACAGTAGTTCTTTGCTGTTTTGGAGAGATGAAGATACAATGGCATGACATAATACTATCAAGTGGGATATTGATTTTTTTTGTGACAAAGAAGATATTAAAGATATTATCATTACCATTTATTGGGACTGCCAAATGTAATAGGATTATTTAATTAAACAATGCTGTAAAGTGTTTTTGCGTAGTTAATGAATTTAGCCTACTTAATTTTATTTGACATTAAAACTGTTTTCCTGTTCCGATATCAAAAACTTGAATTGTACTTTTGCTTTTCTTAAGAGGCAATGGATTGAGGCTGAATGCATTACATTATGAAAGGAAATAAAAGCAACGAAGCACATTTCTGAAAATTAAAAATTGAGAGGCCTATTAATTTAGTTGACTCAAATATGATTAAGAACCTGACGAAAATGTTATTAAAAAACTTGCAGCCAACTGTTTTTAAGCAGATAGTTGCAAGTAAATTAGATATCCTCAAGTTTGACAAACAAATTACAGTATGAAGCACACAGATGTTATACACACACCAAAATGGGATTTAGTCAGAATAAGATGATGAAATATGAAGAATTATTTTACTGCGTTACCTTTTTTGTCAAGCTGGCAGGGCAAAAAAGGGATTTTTGAGAGTACTGGTATGTTCACTTGTAGTGCTTGTCGTAATGTTGTGAGGTGTTTGGAGTTAATGGAACCATTGCTTATATTGAAATGCTCCCTCACCTGATTTTATCAAGTCAGCATCATATTTCATGTCATATACAAGTCATATTTCATTTCGGATGACTGTATGCACTGTTCTGTGAATCCACCTTACTTGTCACTTTCTAAACCAACTAGGTTCTGTCTGGCGGTATTGAATGCCCACCTCCTACTTTGGAATTGGCAAATCATAGTGAAGATTTTGGGGTGGCACCTGGGATGTCCTATGGAGTGAAATTTCAGACATCACTTATTTAAAGGTCATTGAATTACGCATATACATTAAATGTATTTTAATTATTTATACGCTCTACTTTTAATATAAGCTATAGTTTTTATAATGCAAAAATAAAACAAAACATGTTAAAACAGAAAGATTAATTAAAAACAATGAGCTACATCAATGCCATATTTTTATTATATTTCCCCCCCGCTTGACATCTATGACAAGGCGGGCCAAATCAAAGGTCATGACGGGCCAACATTGACCCATGGGCCCTAGTTTGGGCACCTCTGATAATTAATTAATTAATCTGTCTTTGGTAGACTTGAGCTGTTCTTACCTGGCACATTCTTGCTGTCCGTCTATGTACATTTGTGTCTGGCGAGTGCTTTTGGAGCATCTCACTGTGGTTACATCATGTTTGACCGTTTTTTAGCATGTCTTAGTCGTTTTTAGGATGCTGTGTCAAGTTAAATGTAGATTGAAACTCTTTGATCAGGTGTCGGTTTGTTGCCTGTATAGGTCTATGTTGCCTGAACAGCTGGAGCTGCGTTTACTGCCCCCTGATGACTACGAGTCACAAACATTTAGGTTACACTTAAAGAATGACCTGCTCCATTGGTTGGAAAATTGCTTATTGTGGAATTTACGTATGATCGGGCATGATTGTTACTTATACTCAATTTCTCATTAATGCAATTATCTAATCAACCAATCACATAGCAGTTGCTTCAATGCATTTAGGGGTGTGGTCCTGGTCAAGACAATCTCCTGAACTCCAAACTGAATGTCAGAATGGGAAAGAAAGGTGATTTAAGCAATTTTGAGCGTGGCATGGTTGTTGGTGCCAGACGGGCCGGTCTGAGTATTTCACAATCTGCTCAGTTACTGGGATTTTCACGCACAACCATTTCTAGGGTTTACAAAGAATGGTGTGAAAAGGGAAAAACATCCAGTATGCGGCAGTCCTGTGGGCGAAAATGCCTTGTTGATGCTAGAGGTCAGAGGAGAATGGGCCGACTGATTCAAGCTGATAGAAGAGCAGCTTTGACTGAAATAACTACTCGTTACAACCAAGGTATGCAGCAAAGCATTTGTGAAGCCACAACACGCACAACCTTGAGGCGGATGGGCTACAACAGCAGAAGACCCCACCGGGTACCACTCATCTCCACTACAAATAGGAAAAAGAGGCTACAATTTGCAAGAGCTCACCAAAATTGGACAGTTGAAGACTGGAAAAATGTTGCCTGGTCTGATGAGTCTCGATTTCTGTTGAGACATTCAGATGGTAGAGTCAGAATTTGGCGTAAACAGAATGAGAACATGGATCCATCATGCCTTGTTACCACTGTGGAGGCTGCTGGTGGTGGTGTAATGGTGTGGGGGATGTTTTCTTGGCACACTTTAGGCCCCTTAGTGCCAATTGGGCATCGTTTAAATGCCACGGCCTACCTGAGCATTGTTTCTGACCATGTCCATCCCTTTATGGCCACCATGTACCCATCCTCTGATGGCTACTTCCAGCAGGATAATGCACCATGTCACAAAACTCGAATCATTTCAAATTGGTTTCTTGAACATGACAATGAGTTCACTGTACTAAAATGGCCCCCACAGTCATCAGATCTCAACCCAATAGAGCATCATTGGGATGTGGTGGAACGGGAGCTTCGTGCCCTGGATGTGCATCCCACAAATCTCCATCAACTGCAAGATGCTATCCTATTAATATGGGCCAACATTTCTAAAGAATGCTTTCAGCACCTTGTTGAATCAATGCCACGTAGAATTAAGGCGGTTCTGAAGGCGAAAGGGGGGTCAAACACAGTATTAGTATGGTGTTCCTAATAATCCTTTAGGTGAGTGTGTGTGTGTGTGTGTGTGTGTGTATGTATGTATATATATATATATATATATATATATATATATATATAATTAATCGCACAAATTAAATGCACAGCAGTCCCTAGTGTTTACTCAGAATGGTGCCAAAACAAAAAAACATTCAAGGAGTGGCAGTACTGTGGACGGAAATGTCTTGTCTATGAGAGAGGTCAATAGAGAATGTCCAGACTGGTTCAAGTTGACAGAAAGGCTCGGATAAATACTCTGTTCAACTGTAGTGAGCAGAATAGAATCTCAGAATTTTCAACACGTTGAACCTTGAGGCGGATTGGCTACAACAGCAGAAGACCACGTCGGGAACTTTATTAGGACCATAGTGTTTCTAATAGTGTGCTCTGTGAGTGTATATCCACTCACAATTATCCTGACTGGACTGTGGGAACCTGCGTTTCTGTGTTTCTCTTCCTGCATTACTAGGTTACGGTTGTTGTCCTAAAGTCCATTGTCATTTCCTCCCGGTAACTGTACTTAAAGGATGACATTGTCTTAACCTCACAAAAAAAATAAAAAATAAATCACAGCCAATTTAGAGTTTTAAGATTTGATGTTGCCTATTACTACATGTAAATTTAGAGTAAATAACTCTTTAGAGATTCCTCGGACATCAAGTGGTAATTTTTGATGTAATTTAAGCTAAATGTGTTTATTTTTTAAAGAATGTTTTATTGTTTAGTGATTTGCAAGTTTTACAGCCTTTTGTGTAAGTCAGCGATCTTCCTCTTTGTGCCTCTCTCTTTGTGGGCAGTGGGTTGACCACGAGAGACAAGGTCATAGGGAACACTTGATAGAAACCAGGCACCTCTTCCTCCACAGCTGAAATTGTAAACACGATGCTTTGGATTAAAGAATAAATAAATTACTTTTAACACACTCCACAGCAGATTTTATAGCAGCTGTTCATACAAAAAAGTGGGGCAGATGATTTGGTGTTATCTTGTTTGTGGTTTACAGCAATGCCTTCATGGGGATTCCATTATATTTACTGTACAGATGCCAATATGTCTGATGTAAAGTCTCACAATCTGAGAAAGGATGGGATGTAGATTCTATAGCTGTGGTTTGGTATTAAAATGTCATAGAGCACATAATTAATCTGGGATAGGACAAGGACAAGTATTTTACATATTAGTTTAGTCATTCTTGTCCTGCAAGATAAGACAAAATTATTAATATTTGGAAACGACCGCAAATTGTCAACCACCGCAAACCCTATTGCACCGTGCAAGACTTATTTATTTTTATTATCTATTAATTAATTATGCCATACTTCTGTCCAAACCAACTTACACTTGTTGATAACAGGGAGTCTCCTTGTGGCAACTTTGCCCAATAATGATCATTTTCTCTTTATTTACTTATCCTTTCTCACCCTGCCACAAACTCATTTGACTGTTTTCTGCGGAACACAAAGATTTTTTGCATTAATTCCCATGAGAATTTTTGCATACATTTTTATAGTAATTCCCATGAGAACATTATGGTGCAATTGCACCACATTAATGTTTTCTATTAACTATCAATTTGAGGCAAAGGTACGGAACTCTGGCTCCACGGTTCCAATGAAACCTAGCTCAGGCCGCCTCTTACTGGTCTCGCAGTGTTGCAATTAGTTGTAGTGGTGGCCCACCACAGTCTTAATTTGTCCCGCCACAGTTTCATAATGAACCGAAAATATTTTTACACGGCAACTTCTCTCTCGTTAATGTGCGCTGCGTTTATTCAACCGTAAACACACTTTAAGGGACGGTACCAATTTAGCCTTGTTATGCATATCAATGTGAACTCAACTTAAATCATGTTGCAAAACATAGTAAGTGTAATAAATGTAAGAATACATAAATATTTAAAGGGGACAATAATACATTGTGAAATACATGTCTGAGTATGTAAAAGGTCTTGTAATTGATGCTGGTGCAGGGCAGGTGTTTTCTCTTTTCCTTGTCATTGCTGTTCAGAATGTCAGTGCTGTCTTGGCGTTTTGAAATGGTTGAATTGCTAAATTGCACTTTAAAATAGAAAATTAAAATAGGTTGCATGAGGTTTGTGATGCGCCATGATATCAAGGAAAGCCCAGTTTAATCAAGCATGTAGGACTGGGCGATGTGACAATGTAATTGGATATTGACGATGTCTTACAAAGATTCTGATGCTGATTGCGAATAGATGATGATCGATAATATCGAGAAATGGCAAAACCATGGATCTGGGAGGTTGCCAAATATATTAAACAGTTGCCAGGGTGTGAAACTAGCACCTGCAAAATACGACAAGGCTGAATCCAGTTCACAAGCTCCTTGTCCAAATGTATTTCATGCGTGGGTAATTTTGCTCATCTACCCTCAACAGGCGGATGACCTGCAAGATGTCTCGGAGTGACACATGACAAGAACTGCTGTTAATCACAAAGACATGCACTTGAAAAAACATGCTTTATTATATTATTAAGAGCAGACTACAGAAAGGCCGTCAATGCTTGTCTGATTTACTGTTTGTTCAGAGGCATGCAGTGCAAGCCTGTCAATTGGAACAAGCGCATGTAAAGAATTTTCACTCTTTTTGTCTCATTCGTCTGAAAAATGTTCAAGAATAATGTCATCTATGAGAATGCTGCAAAATATCTGCTAATATCGGGAGGTGCAGTGAGTTTAATTTACTCGTGATTGACATGCATCATGGATTCTTGATGCACATGGAGACGGTAAAAGTTTGGATTTGGGGAGGTGGTTAAATAAGATTTTTTTGATCACTTTATTTTATTTGCTTTTTTCATTTAGTTTAAAGTGCGATTTGGAAATGTCTTTTTTGTGTTTTTCGTGTTTCAATAAATTAATTATATTAAAGCAAAATCAATAAAGCAAAAAATTCACCTGATTCACTGTTTGTTCAGAGACGTGCTGCACGAGCCGGTCATGTGGAACAAGCACATGTAAAGAGTTTTTGCTGTTTCTGTTTGCAAGAATAATGTTTTCTGTGAGAATGCTACAAATGATCGCTGATCATCATGGGATGGGCGGTGCTGTGACTTTAGTTCACTTTATTTCCACATGGTTAGCATGCAATGTGAATGCAACTCTGCTGGTTCAGTAATGTATATGTATTTGTTTTAAACAAAAACTAAAGTGATTAAATCATAAAGTAATGCAAGGCACGTTCACCTTGAACCTAAAATTGAGTTATTTTCTTTAAGCATAACTGTAATTGTAACTTTATTACCAAAACGCAATACAAACACTCAATAAGAACACATTTTTAAGCATTATTTTGAGTACACAAGGGAATTTATTAGGATAAGTTATTATCAATATATCATTGTCTTTACATTTATAATTGTCTTTAGTTCTTAATCTGTAGGCTATTAGTAATTTTCCACCTGTTGTCGTTGACGAATGCTTGCATGATGGCAAATGGAGTAGTTTGAGGCAGAAAATGTTTGGATTTGGGGAGTTGGTTAACTGGTTGATACGCAATTCCCCCGCACACAGTGGTGACGTCACTCTGCTTACATTTTACTATATAATTTACTGTCTACAAATGTAATTAATGTTAACAAAATATACATCTTTTCAAAGGTCTTAAGGGTTCAACATTGATATACGATCTTTGTTTCACGATAGCAATGCCCCAGAAACAGCCAACAGAAACATAATTTAGTTATTTGTGCCAGGAGTACAACATGAAAACATGCAATATCAAAACGGGACTTCATACTTTTGTTATGAAAACGCGATTGCTAGATGAATCCAGTTCACTACACTTGGGTCAATTGTCCATTGCAAGTGTTCATTGAAAAACATCCAATAGCACTTTTTGTTTTATTAATAATAGCCAAGTAGTGCAGTCAGATTTTGTGTTTTCTTGAAATGCAGAGCCTTAATTTTACTCTGTACACCGGCAACGATTTTCAGAGGGAAAAAAGCATGCAGGAACCAAATTTTTTGGTAGATCATCTTCAAATTTGAAACATAACTTCTTTAGACTTGTGGCTTTGAGAAACATTGTATTTCTGGGTTGTCTTGGCACTTTTATTATTGTTTTTTTTACATGTTCAGCACAAAATATTTCCATTACTATAAACCTCAGGTTCTCTAACTTTAAAAAATAACAACATGTATTAATTCTGAAACTTGTGAAATAATGCCCAAAATGTCTTCTTTCAAAATATAGGGTTCAGTAAATACAACCAATTAAGTTCAGGTATGTAATTTTCATGGTTTGTTCTCAAAAAGGGTGTGCATATCAACAGATTAAATATGATTTTTTTGATCAATTCGTTATTTTTATTGCTTTTTTTCTTTTAAAGTGCAATTTGAATTTAGAAATGTTTCAAATTTGAAAAGTTTCAATAAAAGTTACATTTTTAAACCAAAATCAATAAAACAAAATAATTCATGACCCTCTACAGGGGGGTTGATGTAATCTGATATCACAATATTTGTTAAAGCAATTATGGCTCAATATTTTTTACATATCGCCCAGCCCTAATGTGAACCACTCTTCGCTTTTCTGTTACTGGAGCTTGCATATCAAGGGAAGCCCGGTTGACATTCTTGACTAGTGATTTTTGGTTGATCACGTGACATGCTATTCCAGCCTTAAATCACCCTGCGCACGTCTGCATACCACACGATAAGCATATTTAGCCCTTATAAAGTGTTGAAAGCAACATGAATGTCATCAAATTTAATTCCTTAAAAAAATGTCAATTCATAAATAAATTTGAGTTGAAATTAACATTAAAAATTGTTCTGCTTATTCATAATCAGCCGTGTTCTTAACCAGTTATTGACTTAACTTTTTATCTGTTGAGTGAAATTTACTTTTAGTAATATGAGTGAAATTAACACTGTTAGGTTTTACAATGCATGAATTGGAGTGTTTCATTGACTCTTAAGGTAAAGTTTATCACCATGAATGATTCTGTCAAGAGCATTTATCTGTGGTACAGGTGAGAAGTAGCAGTCCCCGATTTAAAAGATGATTTTAGAAGATCTTGGGGTTTTGGGCCAAAATCTCTCTCTCTCTCTCTCTCTCTCTCTCTCTCTCTGCCTCTCTGCATTGACAAATGACAAGGTGTTTCATTGTTGCCAAACTGTTAGTCAAATAAATGACCTTCTTTAAAAGTAAATTGCTGCCTTTTCAGAAGACATCAACAAATTATAGATTTGCCTTCTGGCCGGATTCCACTTCTTCAGGCGCGTTCATGCTATGCTTATTTCATGCAGACACTCTGTGACTGAAGGACCTTATGACTGACTGAACTGAATCGGCACACTTTTTGGACGTAATTGGGGAGGAAAATCTGTTGAGTTTATGGAATGGATTTAAATGTCAACAGTATTTCATTCTAATTGATTGCTGAAAACATTATAAAATTAGTCTTTAACATTTACAGTTTGCCTTTTTTTTTTATACATTTATTCAAAACTCTTAAGTAGTTATAATTAGCCTAAGTGTAAAATGCTGGTTCTGTAAAGTAAAAATACCATTATATTTCTCCATAGTTTTTTAACGAAAACTATAGACAGACCTGCAGTGACGTTATTAATCAATCTTATATGCTTCTGTTGAAGGTATCTGTCCAAGTTATCTTATCTTAATTTTTTTGAAATCATGTTTATTAGTGGAATTTTGGGTGAAGAACTACACTACCCATGATCCTGAAAGGAAATTATCCACTAATCAGAGAATCAAAAAAGCATGCCAAACAATGCCAAACAATCTCTGCGCCTACTACCCAATACCATGATGCATTCGAGACAGGCTTTTTATACTTGAAAACTACTTTTATATTTATCTAAAAATGTTGAAAAATTAACACCGTTGAAGTCTGAAGTTTATATAAACTTAGGTTGAAGTCATAAAACACTTTTTTTTAACCACTCCACCAATTTCATATTTGCAAACTATAGTTTTTGCAAGTCGTTTAGGACATCTACTTTGTGCATAACACAAGTAATTTTTCCAACAATTATTTACAGACAGATTGTTTCACTTTTAATTGACTGTCACAATTCCAGTGGGTCAGATGTTTACATTAAGTTTACTGTGCCTTCAAGTAGCTTGGAAAATTTCAGAAAATAATATCAAGCCTTTGGACAATTAGCCAATTAGCTTTTGATAGGCTAATTGGAGTCAATTGGAGGTCTATCTGTGGATGTATTTTAAGGCCTAACTTCAAACCTCTTTGCTTGACACCATAGGAAAATCAAAAGAAATCAGTCAAGACTTCAGAAAAAAGTAGTGGACATCCACAATCCTTGGGAGCAATTTTCAAACACCTGAAGGTACCACATTCATCTGTACAAACCACTCATCCATCCACTTAGGAAGGAGACATATTCTGTCTCCTAGAGATTAATGTAGTTTGGTGTGAAAAGTGTAAATCCATACCAGAACAGCAGCAAAGGTCCTTGTGAAAATGCTGGAGGAAACTGGTAGACAAGTATCTATATCCACAGTATAACGAGTCCTATATCAACATAATCTGAAAGGCTGCTTTGCAAGTGCACATGGGGTCAAAGATCTTATTTTTGGAGAAATTTCCTCCTTTTTGAAAACTTTTTGTCCATAGTGTCCATACTTGTGTCATTTCTCACATTGCACATTAACTGCTCTTAAAGTGCTAAAAACTCAAGCCCAAAACTAACAACAAGCGCTAAAAATTAAAACCTGCCTTAATCACAGTCTGTTGCAGTTTAATTATCATATATGACCATTTTGTTATTTTGATCCTGGAGGATCATGAAATTAGTCTACAGATGCGTTTTTTTTATTAAACTTAATGGATTAAATATTCAATATATCGCCCAGCCCTAGTCGAGCTTGAAATCATGGTCACCAAAGACACTGCAAATGTCAAGATTTAGAAAAATTTTGGTCTCAAAGCTGGTTGGTTTGGTTCATGGCTTAGAATTCTGTTGAAAATATTTTATGAAATCCTAATGGAAAAAATGAATAGGAAAAATTATTCTGTAATTAAGACAACTGAAAAAGTGGCGGGCACTCGCGCTCTATGATGAAAAACAAGTACACATGCAGAGGGGATGCAGGTGTGTAGAATATTCTGCACGATAGGGGTTTGAATTCTGTGGAAATCTTGAGGGCTTTGTAGTAGAGATCGACTGATAACCGGTTTTACAGATATTTTTTACCGATATTCACACTTTATTACATAATCGGTTATCTGTTTTGTAATATCGGTTTCATGGATCAAAGGCACCATCTTGTGGATCTCTGGTGAACAGCGCGCAAGAGCGTCATTATAGCACTGCCTGCAATGGGAGATGGAGACAGGTGTTCAAAGATTAAGTAAATGGCTTATATAATTATTTATTGTTTGAATAAATTATTAAATGTTATTTAGTGTAACAGACATTCATGCTCAATTGAGATGTATTACAGAATTCCTTGTGTAGTGAAAAATAGCAGAACATTTTCTTGCACGGTGGCAAGCAAATTTTGCAAAGTCCACAAGCTGTAACATTTTACTTTAATCAGATTGTTTGCTGAGTGTATGATGGCAATAAAACTAGCCACTGTACGTAGAACCAGAGACTTTTTTTTAAGCTTTGAAACTTAAGATCATTTTGTAAAGATTCAACTCCCTAAATTGTATTTACAAAAATGTCTTCACTGTTAATCATTGCATCCATGTATAATATGGTTTGTATTACAGCTACAATTACAAGTTATTTTGTAAATGTGTGTTTATTAAAGGGATAGTTCACCACAAAAATGAAAAAATTATTATTTGTGGAAAATAATTAACTATCTCCGTGACTCCGTTCTGGTACAAGTTGAGTGGTGGCGTGTCAGATATTTGTGAGAAAAATACTTTTGTCACAACAAACAAGTGCTTTTGTGGTGTTAGGTGACACTAAGAGAGGAGAATGTTTTTTTTAGATGTCACCAAATTGATATGGTGCGTTCATAACACAAAGTTTCATCTCGATACACCAAAGCGTTGCCAAGATAGAGCATGAAAAACGTTCTGGTACCGTGCCATCAAATTTATTATTGCATTATACGAAAACATTTTGGTGTATCAACACGAAATCCATAACTTTTTGTCAGCAAGGTCTGTAGGTGATCTGATTTGATTTTTGTTCACATCTTACAAACGCTCTAGGTTAGTTTGAAAAAGTAGGTTTTTAAAGGATTTCAGAATGGTGGACATGAAGGTCGATTGATCATGGTATCCACGTTCTCTGGATGACCCACATAATCTACCAAGACTGATGTCATGACAGTAGCACAAGGTATTCAAAAGTTATTAGCATTTTATGAAAATTTGGTATAACCTTTGTCCAGAAGGTGGCGCTGTCCCAAAACTTTGTGTGTATCTTCAAAGCATTGTGCCAATGACACACAGCAAGTTTTGTAACGATATGTCAATGTGTTTGTAAAATAAAGCATTTTACAACAAAACTCAAAATGCTTGATGGTAAAAATGGCTGACATTGGAAAATATAATTCGACTGTGCATCCCGCACAGAATCTAACAAGAGCAGATTTGTGATTTTAGATGAAACCGTTAAGAACTTATAAGCAAAAATATGCAGTTTTCATATCTCGTGACCACTATGTGCTGAAACTGCGGATACCCTCAGATCACGGATGTCATCACACACACCAAATTTGGTGTGAATGTTAAAGCGTTGCCGATATATATAGCCTAACACCCAATTTGGCGTGCTCTGCATTAAATTTGTTTGCGCATTATTTGAGAACCATTTGACTAATCATCTTGAATTCTATAACTTTTTGTCAGCCTAGTCTGAAGATGGTCTGATTTGAACTGAAATATAAAAAATGCCGGAAACATTTTCAAGATGGAAAATGACGACATAGTGTGCAATCGATTCGTCTCGAGACAAGGAATCAGAAAACAAATTGGTTCACTTTTTGATAGCACTTATGGTTCAAAAGTTATTAGCATAATTGTCTGAAACTTAGAGAGTTAGAGACTCCAAATTTGCTCCAGTTAATGTTCAGACTGGCCTCTATCTGTGTTCCAAATTTCACAACTTTCCCGCATACGGTTCTATGGGCTGCCATAGACTAAATGGTGGAAGAAGAATAACACTAATGATTACAATAGGTGCCTGCACACATTCAGTACTTGGCCCCTAATTATTATTATTTTGCCCTATTTCAGACATTCAGACACCTTTTTGTTAATATTTGTTTTAGAAATAAAGGTTTTGTTTAATATTATGGGAGGAGTGAGTGAAAAAATTAAAAGGTGTTATTAATAAGTAGTTTACATTCCATGTTGTTTGATATCACTTTGTCAAAAAAAAAAAAAAAAAGGATAAAGAAAATTTGGTTATACATATCGGTTATCGGACACTTCAACATAAAAATAATCTGTATCGGTCAATCTCTACTTTGTAGGTGCTGATTCCATACAGGCATACTTGTATCTAAATATAATTCTTTTTTGACTTGATATTGTGTCTGTTAAACCAAACCGTCACTGTCACTGAGAGCCACCCTGTTTTGAAGATTTGTTTGAAAAATGAAGCTTCTTTTTTTTTACATGCAAAATTGCATTCAAATGGTCCCGTGCATTTGTGTTGTCACCTTAAAGAATGTTTCAGATGACTGTAGTGTCAGGGAATCCTTTTTGTGCTGTTTGTTACCATTCCATCAAGTGCATTTGCTCTGTATCCATATGCAAACCGGTGGGCGTGAGTGGGTTGGTGGGTGGTTGGTGTAATGCATGCAACCCCGGGGTGCTCAAGGGAGCTGTGCTTTACAGAGACATGTTTGAAAAGAGCTTAAGAGCTGCCAGGTTTAAGCAGTGACTCCTAATGAGATTACTGAAGCATGGAGGCCACAGCCGAACGTGATCCAGAAACAAACCAGCACTTGGATTTACAGCCCTGTTGGACACTACCTGCAAGACTAGCCAATGTGAAACAAGATCTTGTCGTGCTAGAATCAGTCCATGAGACTTAACTAAGACTCTAGTGAAATCATAATGAGAACCACAGTTCTTCAGTATTCTTCATTTTGAAAATTTGTATCCTTTAAATGACAGTTTGTTTACATAATGCCACTGTTGTTTTTATACACACACACACACACACACACACACACACTTCTCAGTACACGCATACAAAACACACTCTGTCATCCATACCAGCACACCCACACAATTTTAGCTGCATCATTTATTCAATTGGCCTGCAGTGTTCTATAATACAGCAAACAGAAAATAGGAAAAAAGCATGTATATGCTCCATAGTCTAAACATGAGTTAAATTGCCACCACCTGGTGGAAAATATAAAAAAATGAACTTTGAAGCCTGGGATCCGGAATGAAAGCATAATATCATAGATTTCATGATTTTATACTTTATTTGCACTGGGATCAAATATTGCATGTTTTTTTTTTTTTGGTCCTGAAGTTTTTGAGTGTAACTATTTTGTGTACACAGTGTATTATAGATGTATTATAGGACCTGAGGTTGAATTATAAAAATTCCCCTAATATTAATATTTTTATTTATTTTTTAATTTTAGCTGTTGGCATTAACACAGCCAAAATGATCGTAAAAATTAAAAAAGACAAAAATGTCCTGAAGGTTGCATAAGGGTTAAATTCAGTTAATGTCCCAGGCTTTTAGTTGATTTATATTCAGCAGGAGCTCTGGAATCCTTGTTTTTAAATTGTAGTGCTTGATTGCTGTGATGTTTAAGTGAGAATGCACATGCTAAGTGTACATACAGTATCTGACAGCAGATTTTTAGACTAAAGAAATGACCCGGTCTGAGCTGGCATGCTCAGAATGGAGAGGAACTGCTGAAAAACAGCAATTAACAATTAACAAAAATGTTAATCCTTTCATTCTTTTATTGTCAAATGTGTTAGAATATTGCTTCTGTGCTCAGACATTATGGTGTATGAATGGATGCATTAAGTTATTATGTAAATTTGTGTTTATTAAAGGGATAGTTCATCCCAAAATGAAAATTCTAAACCAATAATGAAATGGCAAAATAATTGTGAATCTCCTTTTGTGTTCCACAGAAGGAAAGTTAAACATGTTTGGAACAACATGAGGCTAAGTAAGTGATGACAGAATTTTTGGATGAACTATCTCTTTAATTGGTGTATTTCAACATGTGATTTGAAGAAAGAAGGTTTACTAGACCTTCAAAAGTAGTATGGCATAAGAATTCTGCCTTATAATGTCCTGGTGTTGGAGAAATAGCATGTTAATGTTTTGGTCAGTTAAAGGGTCAGAGATTACAGATATTAGTCTGCATTATCAAAGTGCAGTGAAAATATTTACTTTAATATTATATTTTTTGTTCATTTTAGGTTTTGTCGCTCTCATTGCAGCTCTGCTGACTTGATTGTAACTTGTTTTTACTTTATGTATGCCACATCATTTATACGAGAACAAACAGCTGCAGGTTGCTGACCAGGTCTCTGTATGTGTCCTATCTTCAGGCGAGGACGACGGCGTGTGGGAAAATGGTCTGTCCTACGAATGCCGTACTCTTCTCTTCAAGGCCATTCACAACCTGCTGGAGCGCTGTCTTATGAACCGCAGTTTCGTACGCATCGGCAAATGGTTCGTCAAACCCTACGAAAAGGACGAGAAGCCCATAAACAAGAGGTAAGATGAATATTATGTTTGCTTTTTTTCTGCTTTCAAAACAAACCCCCAAATCTTACAAAAAGTTCATAGATTTGAGATGAGTATTGGTTAATTTTTAACCATTCACGATGCATTAAATGTGGAATTTCCAATTGAAGCAAAATAATGTAGGCCAGACCTTATTCTAAAGTTTGGGATTTAATTGGATAGTGATAGTTAGGTGATGATATTATTAGTTAATATTATTTATTCCCCATCAGAGCAGCTTTTCTGTTACTAGAAAAGTTGTTTCAGAGGAGTAGAAAAGATTTTGAAAATATTTTTCATTTGAATAACACACACTGATGAATTATGCAAAGCAAGAACAGGATAATTCCTTATAGTAAATTGGGTGAATTATAATTTCATGTTTTGTTTAAGAAATTATGCATAGCTTAATTTTTTTTATTATAACTATGATGAGGTGATGTTAATAAATAACCTAGCTTGCACTGTGTGCTTCCATGTTTTTAGTTGGCATCCTCCAGCGTGGCCTTGCAGGGTAAACATACTTGTTTAGAAAGCTCAGGTTTCTAGACAGTGTGCGGTTATGTGATCTTGACCAGGTGGCCTCAAATCAACCACGCTGACACCAGTACCTGAATATCAGTGTAGTCAAATTAGATTCACACACTGTCTCATTGGGGATATGAATACAGACCCAAGTGCTTATCCAGAAGATTAAGATTCAACTTTATTGTCATTGTGCAGAGTACAGGTACAGAGCCAATGAAATGCAGTTTTTTTCGCATTTCCCAACTAAGCTGGGGTCAGAGCACAGGGTCAGACATAAAACAGCACCCCTGGAGCAGATAGGGTCAAGGGCCTAACTGTGGTATCTTGACGGTGCTGGGGCTTGAACCCCCAACCTTTCGGTCAGTAACCCAGAGCCTTAACCGCTGAGCCACCACTGGCACAGAAGCCACTAATGGCAAGGTATTATTACTTTACAGCAGTGGTTCCCAAACTTTTTTTCTTACGGCACCCCAACCACTGGGAAAAAAAATGCAATTGAAATCACTCAAAACATTCATATCCAGTTTTGTTTCAGCTGTGATGCTTTATTATTGGAAATCCAATTTGATCAGGTTTAAATAAAGATCTCAGGCTGCAGGACAGTGTGTTTGTTTCTATTAGCTTCTTACCATGTTCCTACAGCCGTACTAGCGCTCTGTCTCCAGCACTGGATTTTTCCCTGTTAGCATCTGTGCTCTTTGATAAGAAACTGAGACGACGTGTGTAGAGGTGGGAAAAAAGAGCATTTCAGCTTTTCTCTTCCCGCCTCACAGTGCCATTTATTTGCTTTCTTTCCTTATCGTCTTCAAGGTCATTTTCTCACACTATTAGCACAGGCAAACAGCTTTCAAACAGGCTGAAAATATAGTTTGTTTGTTTTGTTTTTTCAAACCGCAATCTGCTTAGTTTTCAATTAATTATACAAACAGCAAAAAGGAAAGGTTGAACGACTAAGTGTAATACAAGATGTATTTTTGAGGCAATTATACTGGGAGTCCTTGAATTTAGAAAAATTTTATGATGATATTTGAAACCAATATGACATAATGGTTACAGCTCATAACCATTCATCTGATATTTGTGGAGAAGGCTGCAACTAAGTGTGTGTGCTTGGCTATAGTTTTCAGACAAATTTAGCACACTCCCAGAAGTGAGCTAATTCTGACAAAACCTCCCTTTGGGAACATTTGGGGAAGTCCTAATTTGGAAAAATGAATGAACCATAAAGCAAACAGTTGTTTTTTTTTTTAATTCTTAAAATGTATTCTTATTCTTAAAACAGGATTTGTCTAATATTTCTAATTGGCCGTAGAGTGTGTGTGTGTGTGTGTGTGTGTGTGTGTTTTGTAACTTTGGCTGTGTGCAAATCACTGCAATGAGGGGAAAAAAGGAACAAAAGCATTTCCTCTTCCAGCTAACCATCTTTCACGTACACACTTTCCTTCCCCCTCTCTCTTTCTCTCTATATTTTCATACTTTTGGACAGTGGACTTACGATTTTTAACAGTGCATCCTGTAAGAGCACTGTTGCTTAATATGTCTGGAACAATTTGCATATGTAAAGAATCAAGTTGCATATTTACTACATGCTTTCAACTTTTTGTGTTTCCCTCTCACTTATATCATAAACTAATAAAATTCATAAAACTTCATTAATTAGATGTTAGAAGTAAAGGCATAGCAGGAATTTAGTGTGAAGCTTGTGATGGACCTAACCAGAACTAAATGTCACAGAGCATAATCTCTCCTTGTCGTGGGTGCCTGCAGAATCCTTTTGCAGTTTAGCTTCCATTTTTATTAATTGACCGCTTATATACTGTATGGTCTTTTTTTTTTTTTCGACAAACAAAAAGATCGACAAACTCTGTTTCCAGATCGTTGCTTCCAAACCTAGAGCCTTAAAACATAGACCTTGTGGTGAAACACATTTGAACGTAAGTGGTCATCTTGGATGAGTTTTCTCACCCTACAACATCTCTAAGACAAGATTATATCAACTCAATTGGTGCTCATTGAGCCTTTGAAAAATTAGGCTCAGAGGCAAAGAAGTGTGTTGTGATTAGCATTACTGCCTGCTACACTGAATCCCACAACTTGCTTGCTTCGCTTTTAGTGCCAAGTCCCTAAGTGATAGATTGTTTAATTTTGTCCTTGAAGAGCCATCACATCAGAACACACGTGTTCCTTAGAGGATATCACCTGTTGCATATAGGGCTGTGGGTTCCAGCATGCCATAGAAACTACAAAAACCTCTGATTCCCATCTCACAGGCTTTCATTCATGAACTGAGAACTGGCAGGAGCTAAACCAAAGCAGTTAGGGGACGATTTAACTTGTCATTTAACAACCTTACATCACATTTACCTATCTCTTTTTATTAAAGATAACATGGAATCAAAATTGACTAGATTTGCTTTATTAAACAAATGCCACAGGTCTTATTGGAGGAGTAACATGAAGTAACGCCTTCAAAAATAATGTTTTAGATTTTATAATAGATCATTATATATATATATATATATATATATATATATATATACACACACACACACCATTCAGCAACAACATTAAAACCACCTCCCTAATATTGTGTAGGTCCCCCTTCTGCCACCAAACAGGGCCAAACCAACAATAATGCAATGGTCCAAATCATTGAGAACAAATTTTCCCCCATTCTGATGATTGATGTGAAAATTAACTGAAGCTCCTGACCGGTATTTGAGTTATTTAATGCACTGCACTGCTGCCACATGATTGGCTGATTAGATAATCACATGAACGATTGTTGGTACCAGATGTGCTGGTTTTGAGTATTTCTGTAACTGCTGATCTCCTGGAATTTTCACACACAACAGTCTCTAGAATTGACTCAGAATGGTGCCAAAAACAAAATACATCCAGTGCGCGGCAGTTCTGCAGACAGAAATGATTTGTTGATGAGAAAGGTGAACAGAGAATGGCCAGACTGGTTTGAACGGACAAAGTCTACGGTAACTCAGATAACCGCTCTGTACAATTGTAGTGAGAAGAACAGCATCTCGAAATGCTATTCTGAGATGCGGTTTGGCGCTGTTTTGGCGGCACAAGGGGGACTTGCACAATAATAGGCAGGTGGTTTTAATGTTGTGGCTGATCGTTGTGTGTGTGTGTGTGTGTGTATATATATATATATATATATATATATATATACACACTCACCTAAAGGATTATTAGGAACACCATACTAATACTGTGTTTGACCCCCTTTCGCCTTCAGAACTGCCTTAATTGTACGTGGCATTGATTCAACAAGGTGCTGAAAGCATTCTTTAGAAATGTTGGCCCATATTGATAGGATAGCATCTTGCAGTTTATGGAGATTTGTGGGATGCACATCCAGGGCACGACGCTCCCGTTCCACCACATCCCAAAGATGCTCTATTGGGTTGAGATCTGGTGACTGTGGGGGCCATTTTAGTACAGTGAACTCATTGTCATGTTCAAGAAACCAATTTGAAATGATTCGAGCTTTGTGACATGGTGCATTATCCTGCTGGAAGTAGCCTTCAGAGGATGGGTACATGATGGCCATAAAGGGATGGACATGGTCAGAAACAATGCTCAGGTAGGCAGTGGCATTTAAACGATGCCCAATTGGCACTAAGGGGCCTAAAGTGTGCCAAGAAAACATCCCCCACACCATTACACCACCACCACCAGCCTGCACAGTGGTAACAAGGCATGATGGATCCATGTTCTCATTCTGTTTACACCAAATTCTGACTCTACCATCTGAATGTCTCAACAGAAATCGAGACTCATCAGACCAGGCAACATTTTTCCAGTCTTCAACTGTCCAATTTTGGTGAGCTCTTGCAAATTGTAGCCTCTTTTTCCTATTTGTAGTGGAGATGAGTGGTACCCGGTGGGGTCTTCTGCTGTTGTAGCCCATCCGCCTCAAGGTTGTGCGTGTTGTGGCTTCACAAATGCTTTGCTGCATACCTCGGTTGTAACGAGTGGTTATTTCAGTCAAAGTTGTTCTTCTATCAGCTTGAATCAGTCGGCCCATTCTCCTCTGACCTCTAGCATCAACAAGGCATTTTCGCCCACAGGACTGCCGCATACTGGATGTTTTTCCCTTTTCACACCATTCTTTGTAAACCCTAGAAATGGTTGTGCGTGAAAATCCCAGTAACTGAGCAGATTGTGAAATACTCAGACCGGCCCGTCTGGCACCAACAACCATGCCACGCTCAAAATTGCTTAAATCACCTTTCTTTCCCATTCTGACATTCAGTTTGGAGTTCAGGAGATTGTCTTGACCAGGACCACACCCCTAAATGCATTGAAGCAACTGCCATGAGATTGGTTGATTAGATAATTGCATTAATGAGAAATTGAACAGGTGTTCCTAATAATCCTTTAGGTGAGTGTGTGTGTGTGTGTGTGTGTGTGTGTGTGTGTGTGTGTGTGTGTGTGTGTGTGTGTGTGTGTGTGTGTGTATATATATATATATATATATATATATATATATCGATAATTAGAGGAACTGTGGGGAAACTGCTCGAAAGCCTGGCCCAGAGGAATGTCAGAACTTTTTTTTTTTTTTTTTTAAATAGTTAACACACTCAAACCATATATAGTTTCACAAATTGTTTGTGTGTGTGTATTTGTTGTAAATATACTCAGTCAATGGGCAGTTCTCATTGGCTGGCTGTGCTGTCACACGTGCTGCACTGTAACCAAACCCTGATGTGCTTTAGCTGCTTACATCATTCCTTCATACAGGTCAGAGCACTGATCTCTCTCTCTCTCTCTCTCTCTCTCTCTCTCTCTCTCTCTCTCTCTCTCTCTCTCTCTCTCTCTCTCTCTCTCTCTCTCTCTCTCTCGGTAGGTGGGAGCAGTAGATCTGTTTAGATGGCTAATCCACAGATCTAATGTGTGTTTTATTTTTATGGGCAGTGTATTCACAGGGGAGCTCGGTGACGTGTGAGCTGGTGCAGAACATGATGCATTCCCTGAACATCACTGCTGATTACTCAACACCTATAGTACATTAATGTCGCAGTTATAGTGTAAATAGTATCAAAGATGGATTGTTGATCAGATGATTTAGTGTTGGTAAGAGTGCTGTTAGAAGGTCAGCGAAGGATCAGGCTAGACAGACTGCAGCTAAATATATCCATCTGGACACCTATCTGGGTAAAATTGCGCACATTTCTGTGCATCTGTACACACCCACAGAAATCTCAAGTAATGAAATCATGTACTCATGGAGACAGAAAACAAATTTTTCTTCAGAAATGCATGCACTGTTATGCATACGGACAAACGCGAAGTCTCCCTCGAGATGCCCACATATAACACTACAGCCTATGATGCAGTTATAGGGGTTTACATAAAACTGTCACAAACACATCCACACAGGTGCAAGTCTTTCCAGTGACCCAATTTCGCAGAGAATGGAACATCATGTCATCTGGTTGGTTTATATATCAGGAAATCAGTTACTTGAGCTATACTTTTAAAATTATGAATTTGTCCACTCCACATCCCTTGTTTGTTTGCTTCTGTCTTGTTCAGGCCCACTTGGAATCTACATCTGTAGATTTCTACTGAATTGTTCTACAAATTGAGAATTCCTTTATTAAATAAATGATAAATAATTGTAATTTAGCAACATTACTCTTGGTTTACTACTGTATTGATTGCAAGATGCAAGTGGAATTACAGATTATTTAAGAAGTACAGATAGGATCTACTGTTTTCACACTTGCAACCCTGACACCCCCCTCACATTGAAGTTTCATCCTTGTTCCAATGCTGAAAATTCAAAGGCATGTCCAGATTATCAAAGGTAACCCTTCTTCTACCCTCTACTCCTGTACGGGTAACGCACTAAATCGGGACTGGTCAGGGTTGTTCCAGGCTCAAAGCACCTCTGTAAATCTAGGATTCTGTCCAGACTACAGCTCCCACTCCACTCTCTGCTGCCTTACGAGCCCAGTTCCACGTGACAGGTGTGGGATTCCTGACATTCCAAAGCTCCTGCTCTCTCGTTTCTCAATTCCTATTCACCCTCCAGCTTCTCTTGCAAACTTTCACATGCTGAAACTATACGTTGGTCACAGATATCAGTGGTGAATGTCGAAATGTCAACACTTTGCTTTCTCTCCACCCCAATATTTATACCTGTTTTTCCTCTCCTCCCCATCTTCATTCATCTCTCCTCTCTGGATGCTTGTTACACTCTAGCCCTGACTCTTGTAGATAGTCTTCTTCAGAAGTTCCTATCTTCTCTGCTTTAAGGAGTGTGTGTGCAGTGTATCTGTTGTGGATGGATTTATGGTCTGTGATATGTTCCAAGGTCTCCAGTCTGGTCCCTCCTGCCTAATTTTCAAAAAGCACTTTGATTAATATAGTCTCCCCCCCCCTTCTGTTTCATTTTATGGTTTGGAAATTATGATCAATTAATTAAGAAAGTGAGGTTGGAATGGGCAACTTTATAGGGACCCCCCCATTTACAACAGAAATGTGCCCATATGACTTTAGATTTTAGGCAGGATATTCAGTTTCAGTCACAATTTTCTTTCATTATATTTTAAAAAGATGCAATGAAAGTGAAGATGACTGAGGCTATCAAAGGCATCTCCTTTTGTGTTTCATGGAAGAAAGTCATACAAGTTAGAATGTGAGTTAGCATGAATTTGAGTAAATTTTTTGGGTGAACTGCCACTCTACTGCAGTCTGTGTTTGTGCCAATAAATTATATTTCAATATCCAGGGAAAACCTGTTATATACCTTGTCTATTTAATTTATTACAAATTTTACATCAAAGACTAACACAATAAGACCAATCCATGTGCGGTTATTGTGATAATTTTGTCTAGATTGAGATCAGCTAATCATATCCTCTCTAGTTTGAACATTGGCTTTGAATTTAGTGAAAGCCTGTTACATAAGATCAATAAACATTTAATTAGCATAAGTGACTGTTGACTAACAAACGTTTTGTTTGCGAACAGTCTCGCCGGGTTTGTTCAGCTGTTATGGTGAACAGATGAAGCGAGTGGAGCTGAATGTAAGTCGCCAAGTCTAAAGGGTTTTTAAGTTCTATTATTGTCTGCAAGCTTTTCGTTTAAAGCCACACTTTATGAATGAGAGAGAGAGAGAATGTCCTCTGTGTGTAAAGGCTTTGTTTGTTGGATCTTTGATGGATGCAGTAGACCGTGCATGTTTGTGTGTGTGTTAACTGCCTTTTCTCTGTGGTCGACTGCTTTAATCTGAAGGCAGTTCAGAGATTCTCAGTTCTCCATTTGTGGTAAACACGCTGCTGCTTAGTAACACACTTCAGTACAGTGGCTGACGTCTTCCAGGGGTTTTCGTTTAGAGAGTGTGTATGTGCCTAACGGCATGCTCCAGTGTTGATCACCTGATCTAGACACTGTCATTGTTCAGGTGATGGAATCCTGAGACAGACTGTCATGTGGTTTAGACCAGTGTTTCTCATGGGTTGCAGGTCCGTCTGTTTGCACACAGCAAGGAAAAAAGCACGATAATGCGAACAATAGTATGCAACTAACCAAATAATAGTGTTTCACTAGAATAGCTAAATAAATGGGCTTTTCAAAATTGAAAAGGTATGAGAAAATTCTTCCCATGTCTTTTGTTGTTGACGCTAGAGATTGCAGCCAATCAAACTCGAATGGCTAAATCACACTTGCCATTGTTTGTTTTGGCAAAATTGTCAACTTTCCAGTTCAGCCTATGACATGTAAATTATTTAGCTGGTAATTTGAATAAATGTCTTTTTGTTTTATTTTAAGTACATGTTTCATTACATTTGTATGATAACCAATTTTGTTTTTGTATTTGGAACTCAACTTGGTGTTCAATGTATAATCTAGGTGCTGAAGCAAAACCTGTTTAGGAATACATATTTGACATGAATTTGTTGCGTTCTGTTCTTGTTTTCACCTTGTCTTCTGTCTTGATTAGCATCTCTTGACTCGTGTCTGGAATGAGATTCCCACACTTGCACTGAGAATGCTAATGTGTTTTAGGAATAGAGACAAAGTTACAGAAAGAGGATCAAGACAGATTTTAAAGTAAGCAAGCAGCAGAATTAGAGGGATTCTTCAGACAACTTGGGTGATGGACACCACCTGTGTGAGTGGGTTTGTGTGTGCCTGAATTGTTCAAAGCTGTTGAGTTGATATGATATGTTTGTTTGTTGCTTTTGTAGTAGGGGTTTGCTTCACCCTGACCAGAGGCGCTGTTTTCAGGAAGTCCGTAACAGCTCAATACAACAAATAACTTTGAAATGTTACCTCTCTTCTTCTCTTTCTCTCTCACACAACTTACGCTTCACTAGCTGTTTTTAAAGGGGTAGTTCAACCAAGAATTATCAATCTCATCATATACTCACCCTCATGCCGTCTCAAACTCGTATGTTACAAACAAAGATATTTGGAAGGATGTATGATGTGTTTTTGTCCAAGCAAAGCTCCAAAAAGTACATAAAGGCATCAAAAGACTTAAGTGATTTAATCCACCCTTCTAGTGTGATGTGTTTCTCATTAAAAGAGATCATATACAAATTTAAGCCCTTAGTCACAATAAATCCTGACATCTAACCTGATTGCTTCACAGTGCAGGCTTCAAGATAGGGACTCAGTATCAGTAAGACGTTGCGTTTTATTTTCTAGGGCTGTCGATTTAATGCGTTAATTCAGTGCGATTCATTTTATTAAAAATGACCCCGGATTGTAATAAGATTTCTGAGAAATGCAAGCCTGTAGTACCACCTGTTTACTCCAGAGGGCAGTAATTGAAATTTCAGCTGTGTGGCAACACGCAGTTTATACAGTGCACAAACACATATATTTATGCACATAACACAAACATGCGTTACGTTCTTGCATTCAAAACATTTGATGGAGCACAAATTTGAACTAAGGGATCTCAAGATGTGTTCTAAGTATTAAACTATATTTAACTTGACACAGTGACCTAAAAATGTTATGTTTATGACGCAACACACCCGAGACGCTACACAAGCATGACTGACACTTGTTGAAATTGATGGGTCCTAAACAAGCCCTCATAATAAATCTCCAACTGATTGACAAATTCACTTGTGAAATGGATCGCTGTGAACTGTATGCCAATGTTTGACTTATGATCAATAATATGGTAGTAAACAATACTTTGTACTCTAAAGCCATTTTTGCATTGTCTTATCAATGTTTAACTCTTCTGCCACAAGAATTAAATGCATTTTAATTATCTAAAATATATATATATATATATATATATATATATATATATATATATATATATATATATATATATACAGCTTCAGGTGATGTACAAGGGAATTATACAAAAATACCAAATAAGTAAATACAGAAGCACTCTCGTTGTGGAATAAGTGTAGTTAGAGCTCTTTAAAGAAAACACCCTGGTGTTACATCTTAAAAGCAGTTTAAATGCATAATAGCTTTATTAAAGTTCAAATAATATGTAAGCATGTCACATAATTAACTGCAGACTCTGGCAGGTCTCTGTGTGGTCAGCACCTCTTAAATGAGTTGCCTGAATGTCCCGATCTAAGGGGGAGAGATTGAAACTGCATCCGGCTAATACACATTCTGTCACAGGGACGCTCATCCCTCGAGCCCGCATTTGCTAGAGCTAGATTATTACGCTATGGCTCTTGACTTATTGAATCATAAAATGTGTCACTGTGTATTTCTTATCGTGAATAAAATTGGCAATATGCAGCTTTATTAATAAGAGCGAGTTTGTTTTTTTGTGAGTTATGGATGGATTGAAGTGAACAGAAAGGTGAGAGAGGGTAGTCTTCGCCCCATTATACACTGCAACAATATATGTTTATGATTTGTTTTGGCTTGTTTTCCAATAAAAATATTAAAAAAAAATGTAGAAGAAGAAAAGAATTGTTATCAGAGAATGTTGATACAAACATTTTAAAATGGCTAAAAATCCTTTAAAAATGATTCACCAGCAGCATGTAAGATATTTATACTTGCTTTTAGAGAATAGATATTGAATATAAGTATATTTAGTCTTTACTGCAGCGCAGAAGTAAACCAAGTGAAAAATATTATGCATGTGTATATACAAAATACACAAATATTTAAAATACATCCTCTTGAAGCAAGTCTAAATATCTTGTATGTTGCTTGTCAAGTAAATGTATTATTTATTAAATATTATTATTAAATTTAAGGATTTTTTAGACAATTTTGAATGGACAACAAAAACACTTGATAATTTTTTTTGTGTTTTTTTTTTTCCATTTAATTTCTTTACTGAATTAAACAAGTATTTTTCCCCCATTAATTCAGTGAATGTCATTTAGAGGTATTTTTAAGATGATTTAAGATGATTTTGATAGTTTTTATATTACTTATTTGTGATAGATATCATAGGCCATTGCTACTCACAACATCATTTATAAGAGATAAACCAGATGAAGGCTAATTGTTTCTTTTAAATCTTTTTATTTTGGTGATCTTATTTGGTTGCTATAAGGAATATTCCACATACGTGTCACCACATTTTGTTTTGGAGAAAGAAAATCATTCAGTCATCCTAAAAAATTTGTCTGATGTGCGACAGGTGTTTTTTTCTTTAGCTGGGCTATATGGTTTTGGTCTTCAATTTGATTTGCTCATGACATCAGCAACAGTCAGAATACAGTTTCAGTAAAACCATGTAAATGGAGTGCCATGCAGTTTTTAATATTTATCAGCCACCTGGAAAGCATCTGTTTTATTTACTCACCATAGGCATTTTTCACTCTCATTTGTCACTTACCGAGTTTGGAACCTTGGCTGGTGTCAACTCGGACAGTTGCTACAGGTCATGTTTTTGTTTTGGGGTGGTTTCGGTGTTGCACACTCTGATCACTTTGTCTGCTGCTTAAAAGTGAACTTGATCATGCTGTTATTGAGCACACTGTGCGTATACACCATGTGATCAAATGTGATGGTGCAGCAGTATTGAGCTCATACAGAGCCTCCTTTTGTCTCTCTGTGTGTGTTTGTGGTGTTAGAAGGTTTAAGAATAAGGTTTTGAAAGGTCTGTGTGACAGAAATAAGGCACATCTGACTCCACAGAGCAGTACATATTGCATCTGCACTACTATCTCTACAGGGGGCAGCCTGCAGTAAAACATGCCGTAGTAGTGCATGGGGCTTGTGTGGTGTGTTTACTTTGTTTAGGTGTGACGTAGTTGCAAAGCAGTGTTTTTTCTCGGTGGGTTTAGTTTTTGCCTGTACAGCTCTCTTCATTGAGTCTCTCTGTCTACATGCAGATGTTTGGAAGGTGTCTACACCGATGGCTCTGTGCCTGTACTGTGTTTTTCTAAAGAGAGTTTCTACGGGTTTATCACCAGTGTTATAAAGCTCCCCGCACTTCCACTGTACTGGGAAACAGCCAGCCTAGAGATTTGTCCAGAAAGAACTCTGCTGGGCCTTGTTTTATATTCAGAATAACTAAGTAATTGATTGCTGCAGTAAAAAAATCTAGAGTTTTACATGCGAGTAGTTTAGCCAATGACCTACAATTGCTTTAAGATGCTTTAATGCCTACTATGATTCCAAATCAGCAGAGCAACTCTAATGCTTCATGTGAATGGAGGATTTTAAGAGCATATTAAGGAGACCTAGTCGGGCTGTTTTTCATAGAGCTAAGAGTGACTTGTGTATAAAAAGTGCTATCGTCCTTGTACTTATATTAAAGATCCTTGAGCATATTCACGAGGAGAAGGTCAAACAGTGAAATCCTTGGGGTCAAAGAGCAGACTCCTGCATCTCAAAATGTGTGATGTTTCTCACATGTTTGAGATGATGCTGATGATGTGTTACTGCCACTGCTTTTAGAGTGTTAAACTGCATCTGATTCAGTCTTATGTATGTAGTAATCACAGTATTCAATGGCACTATTAATGTGATTCATTGTGTAAGATACAGGGCTACGTATCCATTCAGATTTATTTTAAGGAATAATTCCACAATTTCATTAATTGTTCTCTGCTTATGAAAAGAATGTTATACTCAGTTGACCTAACATTGTGCTGCTTGTAGTTCTGTATCCGAATCACTCTCAAATGCACAGCAAATTAATAAGTCTCATGGAGAATTGATAACACAGTATCTTCTAGAAAGTTGCAAAAACGTTTCCACTCATATGTTTTTTGAATTTGAATTTTTTTCAGGTCTTCACAAGATCCGTCTTGACTTTTCATATGTTGTATTATATTTGTTTGATGCTGTTTCAGTCAGAACAAAAATTGAAAAATTAATCAATAGGACATTTTTGGTATAATACAAAAACTATGCCTAAAACAAACAATTTGAACTGTGCATGTCTCTCTCTTTCACAGAGAACACCTGTCTTGCTCCTTCATGTTTTTCCTGCATGGAGACAGTAATGTGTGCACCAGCGTGGAGATCAACCAACACCAGCCTGTGTACCACCTGAGCGAGGAGCACCTGACACTGGCCCAGCAGGCCTCCAGCCCCTTCCAAGGTGAGAGAACATCTTGACACGTGCCTGAATGCTGCACGGATGAGAAGTTCACCCTCCTCTGTATCTTTCCATTCATCCTTCCCTTTGATCATTAGTTTGACCTCTTCTCATATCTTAAAGACAAAATGAAATCGCAATGACAACACATTTAACTTTCCTAGTGTGAAACATTTTTTTAATTAAAGTTGAATATTTTCTCTGGATATAATCCTGGGGTGGAACCTGATTTTCTCCATTTGGACATGATTTGATTGTGTATGTAGGCCCTTTTTTTATCTCTCTTGTCTGTCCTTATCCTCTATTTTCCTCTGTGCCCTTTTGTTTCTCAATTTCCTCTCTGCACCGTTTCCTCTTTGATCAAAAATATGGTTTATAATGAGTAAATACCAGTGGCATCCTGTATAGAGCACCCCCTCCTTATCTAAAAATAATAATAAAAAAAAAATACAGAATTTTTTTCTATTGTGGGAACATTGGGAAGAGGATGGTGTACTTCATTACTGGTAAAAAGATCAGTGAAAGTGACTTCCATCTGCCCATCTTTAAATCCTCAGCTCTCAAACTGTATAGAATGTTGTTATAATGCATTTATGCACTTAAGGGTTTGGCTTTGTTGGTTTATAGGATTGCCCTATATTGAGAATATGCTCAGGGCTAAAGGGCATTGTTTGGCTTGACACACAGCTTTAATAAAATGGTTACTACATAATAGTATAATTATTATGGAGAGACATTTTTGTGTTTTAAACAATGTTATTTTATTAAGCTAATTCCCTAAATGACATCCATTTACTAGAAGATAAAGGCTAGTCTCTGACCTAATGCTAAGTTTAATAGTGGCCTCTATGGGTGCTGTGCAGTGGTGCCAAACAGTTATGACAAAATCATTATTTCCCTTGATATTGTAATTGTGATTTTAATTTTGATTAAAACAATGTACATTAAGATACTTATCTTGATACACATCTAAAACAAGCTAAGAGCTGAATTTTCTGTTGTTTTAAAAATCAGTAAAATCTAGACTAGGTGCCTAAATGGTCAACATTCTCCTTAGATGCATAAAAAACAAAACGGTTGTTGAAATTTTTAATAAATTATTCACAAGCAAGCAACAGACATGTCTGTGATTGGTTCATGCTCCATCGCTGCAAAATTAAAGAATTTGACAACATGAGTAAACCTACATGGACTGCTATAATAGACATCACGATTAGTTAATTGTGGCAGCTGTAAATGAAATAACAATTATACACACAGTTGATAAGTGAACAAGTGTTTTGTGTCATAGCTGTTACTACAGTGTATTTTAGCATAGTGGGTACACTGTACTGACCAATCAGCATCCAGAAATTTCGTATTTATTATAAGCATTTTATAACACCTGTAGTTTTATTTCTTATTTGAGAATGTTTCCAGTGAAATTTGAGTTTTAAAAATATAATTCATTCTTTTGATGGTAAAATAACCTTTGCTCTATCTCTCTCTCTCTCTCTCTCTCTCTCTCTCTCTCTCTCTCTCTCTCTCTCTCTCTCTCTCTCTCTCTCTCTCTCTTTCTCTCTCTCTCTCTCCCTCTCACTCCCTCCGGTCTGCTTTTCACCGCTTCTGACAGTCTCGGATTAGTGAGCGTGCAAGTGTTGTGGCCTCATAAAGAGCAGTGAGAGGGTTGTAATGAACTCATAGCTCACTTAACCAAGCAGAGGAGAGAGACGACTAGTGCGCAGATTGCTTGACAGAATAAATGTGAGGTGAACAGTGTGATATTAGAATACATATGTTTACCCATTTGTCTGAAAATTGGTTTATATCTGTGTGATGCCCTCAATTATATCTCTGTGATGCGGACCACAACAGCAGACCTTTCTTAATGACGGCCAATGTGTGACATGTGGATACCTCTTCAGTTTATTCAATGCTTTAAGCTACCCTACAATGTAAATTTTTTGCTGGCAGTCCAGAAGCCAAACAAATTAAGGCCACGTCACCTTGGCTTGATCAGGGAGCTTATTAAAGGATATTAAAAGAGCCATTTTTGCCTGGAGAGACATTCTGTGAATGAGCCTTGTTTGACCGGCTTGTCCTGCTGTGTATGTGTGTGCGCGCGTTTGTAAAGCCTCCTTTTAAACTAAGCCCTGGGTTTTCTTTGAAATAATGCATTTTAGAGTCAGTTTTCTTAAAGCCTGTTTTGATAAAGGATAATGATCTCAAATAGAGCACATAGGTTTAAGTTACAGTAACCCATTAAAGATGAATCGTACAACATTTCAATTTGTATAGCGCTTCTCCCTCCCCTTTTACTCTTCCAATATCTCTTCTGGATGGACGTGAGGTGTCCTCTGTCATTGCGGCTTTTATGGATTTGTGTGATTAAGGCCATGGAATGAACCCTGGCTAATGGAAGGACACAGGATGGAATCATCCACCCATTTCTCCCCCCTTTTTCCCTGGTAGCTAAATTTTTTCCCCTGCCATGTGTGGATCAATATATCATGGGGGCCAGGTGGAGCTTGATCAAGGAAGTAAAGAAACATGCAAGTACAGAATAAAACTTCCTAGCTCTCAAACTTCCTAACGGTATGACATTATCACGGTATGATAACCATCGCAAAAAATACCATGGTATCACGGCATTGAGGCGCTTTGATAATATTTTTGCAGTTTAATATTTGGTTATGAAATTTGTCTGATAAACACTTTAAACATTTGTCTGAGAAATATTTCAGTTATAACCCATTCTTGAATTTTATTTTGAATGTCTTCAACTTTAATCCTTTATCTTTTGATCTTGAACATCAGGACACACTCTCTTAATCTGACATGGTAAAACAAATAAAAGAAAAAAATCACATGTAAAACAATAATAACAGCATAATGAAAATGGCAACGGGTATAGCAGTCAGATGAATATAAAAAAAACTATGTTGTTATTGTTATTTTATGATTTATGAAATTGAATTGTAATAATTTGTAATGATTATTGCCCAGGCAAACATTTCAGATTTGCGTTTGTATTCATTCAGTAATTTGTTGCATTTCTGATTCAGTTTAATTCTAAATGATGACTACTGAAAAAATACTATTTATTTGCTGTTTATTTATTAGTGTTTTGTCCAATATTATTATTAGTTTCAAACACATTGATGGCCTACTGTTGCGCTGCTTTTGGCAAATGAAATATAAATCAGTTGGCAATTTATGATGTTGAACAAGTGCTTAAAACCATTTGCTGCATTTGTGAATGTGACAAAGCATAAACATAATTTTAGCCTACCTAGTCATTCCATACATTTTAAGTCAGAATTTTAAATACACTTAGGTTGAAGTCATTTAAACTATTTTTTTAACCAATCCACAGATTTAATAATAGCAAACTATAGTTTTGGCAAGTTTCTACAAATCTACTTTGTCCGTGACATGAGAAATTTTTCCAGCAATTTTTTCAATGTAATTGACTATATCCATTTCCAGTGGGTCAGAAGGTTACATACACTAAGTTAACTCTGCATTTAAGCAGCTTGGAAAAATCCATAAAATGATATCAAGCCTTTAGACAATTTGCCAATTAGCTTCTGATAGGAGCAATTTCCAAGTGCCTGACGGTACCACATTCATCTGTACAAATAATAGTATGCAAATATAAACACCATAGGACCATGCAGCTATCATACAGCTCTGGAAGAGTAGACACATTCTGTCTCCTAGAGATGAACGTAGTTTGGTGCAAAAAAATGCAAATCAGTCCCAGAACCTACAGCAAAGGACCTCGTGAAGATGCTGGAGGAAACATGTATCTATATCCACAGTCATACTAGCCCTATATCGACATAAACTGAAAGACTGCTCATCAAGGAAGAAGCCACTGCTCCAAATCCGCCATAAAACCGTTTGCAAGAACATATGGGGACAAAAATCTTACTCTTTTAGAGAAATGTCCTCTGATCTAATGAAACAAAAATTTAGCTGTTTTGCCATAATGACCATTGTTATGTTTGGAAGAAAAAGGGTGAGGCTTGCAAGCCGAAGAACACCATCCCAACCGTGATGCATGGGGATGGCAGCATCATGTTGTGGGGGGGCTTTGCTGCAGGAGGGACTGGTGCACTTCACAAAATAGCTGGCATCTTGAGGAAGGAAAATTATGTTGATATATTGAAGCATCATCTCAAGACATCAGCCAGGAAGTTAAAGCTCGGTCGCAAATTTGTCTTCCAAATGGACAAGTACCCCAAACATACCTCAAAAGTTGGGGCAAAATGGCTTAAAGAAAACAAAGTCAAGGTATTGGAGTGGCCGTTACAAAGCCCTGACCTCAATCCGATATAAATTTTTTAGGCAGAACTGAAAAGCATGTGCGAGCAAGGAGGCCTACAATCCTGACTTAGTTACACCAGTTCTGTCAGGAGGAATGTGCCAAAATTCTAGCAGCTTAATTTGAGAAGCTTGTGGAAGGCTGCCCATAATGTTTGACCCAAGTTAAACAATTTAAAGGCAATGCTACCAAACACTAACAAAGTGCATGTAAACTTTTGACCCACTGAGAGTGTGATGAAAGAAATAAAAGCTGAAATAAATAATTATCTCTACTATTATTCTGACATTTCACTTTCTTGAAGTATAGACGATTAAATGTCAGGAATTGTTTAAATGTATTTTGCTAAGGTTTTTGTAAACTTCTGACTTCAACTGTATCATGTAAATCTACATTGAATCTGTTTTTTTTTTTAAATGATACAGGCACTATAATTTATTATTTTTTTATACTGTATTTCCACTTACATTCTTCTCAAATTCTTAGAAATGGTGCTCACAGAGAAGGTGCTAAATGTTTGAAGTGTTTGCCACCTGAGCCAACGCGCGTGCCGCAATTCTGATGTGCTCGTGATGTGCTGCGCTAACGACACCTCCATGTCACCCTTAAAATTGAGTGACTGTCGAATGTAACATGAGGAAGATGCAATTTAAAGATTAATTTAATCTCACCAAGTTTATATGATGTTGTGTAAATGTCTCTTAATTAAACTGATTTGGATTTTGGAAAAGTTATTTATATTTATGTAGTACCGTCAATGAGAAAATTTAAACGGTATGATAACCGTCCGTATTAAAACCAAGGTATATAGTGAAACCTTGAAACCGTTACATCCCGTTTAGTTTTTAGTTTTTTTTTTAAAGAATGAAAACTGAAACACCAGAAATTTTATTTTGGTGAGACACCAACATGATAAAAACCAATGTCCTATGTTTTCTTTCTTCTGGTCTGTCTGTCTGCCTTCCTTCCTGCCTACCTACCTACAAGTCACACAATTACATGTTTCTCCCTTACAATAATTATTTGTAGGTATATTTATAATATACTTTCTGAAATGGAAAACAATGGGGCAGATTCACGAAGAATGAATTGCAGCTGGTAATTGTGCAGTTTTTTTTTTTTTTTGTATGTGCTCTCTGCACTGGTTTAGCGCCTGATTCACGACTGAAATTATGCAGATCAGTCAACGGTGCAAACCCTCCCACAAAATCACTGCTGACCGCAATTTGCACGCGCAATTCTGATCTTGCGGCTCAATTCTGAGCGCAATATAGCGGAGTATGCCGCAGACCATCGTATTTGCCTCACATTGCCAGAACTGTACAGCATCACTTTGATCCAGATACCTGGATTATCTCTTAACAGGCCGAATGTGCACTTGATTGTTGCGCATCTGGATATATGCCAAGTTAGAATGCTCTTCTCCTTCATTTGATGATTGTTTACTGCTTATATGATCGGTTGAAAATTTTCACAAACAACTCTTAAATACATTTTACCACCTATATTCGTTTGGTGGTAATAGCGCAATCTAAATTTCGTGAGGCAGCTTTTGTGAATGAAGTGTAGAACTTAGACCATTTTGCCTGGAATTACAATTACTTAATTTAAATACTCAAGACTCAGCACAATTTCAGTTCTGATTGCACCTGCTATGATAGATTGCAGATGGTTTGTGAATACGATGTTTTTGTGCTGAAATGCCACATGCAAAATTGACGCAACCTTTTAGTGTATCTGCCCCAAAGTGTGAGAACTCTACATGCTTGTGTTCCCTGATACATGCTCACACTGCACGCTTCTAAACAAACAATGAGATTGAGTTTCTTCAAGTGCGTGTCACTCCGCGACATCTTACAGGTTGACGGCCACAGTGAAATACCTGCATTTGGCAGGTGGCGGGTGCTAATTTCACACCCTGGGCTACCATTTAATGTATTTGCTGACTTCCCAGCTCTGTTTTTTTTTTTCATTTGCCAATATTGTTGATCATGGGTTGTCAATGACTGTTGCAATCTGCAACGAGATATTTATCAGATATCGTCAATATCCGATTGCATTGTCCTATCGCTCAGTCCTAATGTGCAACCAAAGTAATGTACTTAAAAGTAATTAACTTAATTGAAAGACTTATGGTAACGTAATTAGATGACTTTTTTTAAAAGTACTTTTAAAAAGTAAGTTGATTACAGTAACTTATTTCTTAAGTAGAATTGCACCAAACACATATTGTAATTGAGGCCGACAATCTGCCTCAAACATCTCTTCTCTTTTGGGTGAACTATCCCTTTGACCTTTTCGTGCTCTCTTTTGTCTCTTGCTTTCACCTTTTGGCTCTCTCCCTCTGAGTGACCTGTTTATTTAAGTTGGTTTATGGGCTCCCAATGTGCACTGCTTGGCAGTAACAGGATGCTGTGTTGATATGAAAGGGTTTCGGAAAGTGCCTGAGAGAAAGGCGGGAAGGAACAAGAGACCTGGGTACATTGGAAGAGTCATTTAAAAGCACAGTTAATGAGGAACAGAAGTGGAAGGAGCGGTTGAGAGAAAGCCAGACGGGAGTGTTTGTACAGTCTTCCTCGCTTCATTGACTCATTTGCTTTGGCTCTTTTCTGATTACACACTCTTCACTCTTCATGTGTTTCTGCTGCATGTGGTTGGATTTCTTACTATATAAGTGTCAGTTTGGGGACAAATGACTCAATTTCCAAGGACAACACTGTATAAATGACACTTTATAACTTGTAATTCGATTTTTACTTTTTTAGCAGAGGAACTTATACCAGAAACAGTCCTTGGGTTGTGTTTTGCTTGCAGGCCAAACAAAATCCTATGATGAATATTCATGACGTTAGAAGCTCTTATTTTGCGTATAGCTGGCGATAATTGCCATGCAAATAATTGCTTGACAAAAACATAAATAAAATATATGATTTCCTTTATGGCTTTGTAAAAATATTGCAGATGTTGGACTTATTTATTAATAATTAACAATTAATATTATTTTAAATGGTCAAATATGTTGAATAGTGCTTTAAATATTCAATTATTTACAATTCTCTTAAATATCTATTTTGTTATAGGATCTCAGTCTATTTTCCATTCCAACAATTATTTGGAACCCATTGCACTTATCTAGCACTTATCTAATTTAGTATCATTGTAATATAATACTCATATTTATTTTTATCATTATTATTGATTTTAATAATCCTTATTACTATCATTATTATTATGTTTTGTGAATGTGAAAATAAAGCCCTGAGCACTTTACATTCACAACACATTCTGTATATAATGGAAGTGGATTTCCACACTCTGTTAAAATGTTACGAGTTAATTTTGAGAGCTTGCAAACATTACTGCTCTTTACAGGGAGAATTAAGTTGTGAATTTCATTGTATTACTAATATATCTATATAGATTTTTAGAGGCAGTATGTGATTTGGAATAAAAAGTGCTCAATAATGGGGCCTGAGTAGTTTAACAATTATTGACACTGACTACCAACCCTGGAGTCATGAGTTCGAATCCAAGGTGTGCTGAGTGACTCCAACAAGGTCTCCTAGGGTTGCTAGGGAGGGTAGAGTTACATGGGATAACCTCCTCGTTGTCGCGATTAGGGGCTCTCGCTTACAATGGGGTGCGTAGTAAGTTGTGCGTGGATCGCAGAGAGTAGCATGAGCCTCCACATGCCGATTCTCTGCGGTGTCATGCATGACGAGCCACGTGATAAAATGCGTGGATTGACTGTCTCAGAAGCGGAGGCCACTGAGACTTGTCCTCTTCCTCCCGTGTTTGAGGTGAGTAAGCGTGCCACCACGAAGACCTACTAAGTAGTGGGATTTGGGCATTCCAGATTGGGGAGAAAATGGTATTAAAAAATCTCAAATAATCGTGATTAGTTCAAATAATTGTGATCATTGGCAAATGTGCATCCCAGATATTTGACATTTACAGCACTTTTGCTCAATGTTTCTTGGGCATTGGACTATATGTAGTGTGTCTCACTAAATCCCCTCTCTTATTGTCTCCGCAGTGATTCTGAGTCCATTTGGACTGAACGGGATGTTGACCGGCCAGTCCTTCAAGCTCTCTGACCCTCCAACACAGAAGCTCATTGAAGAATGGAACCAGTTCTATCCCATCAGCCCCACCTCCAAGGAGAGTGCAGATGACAAAATGGAGGACATCGACTGGGAGGATGACTCACTGGCAGCAGTAGAGGTGCTTGTTGGTGAGTTGAACCTAAATATGATTTTTTTCACTTAAAGGTCTGTTAAATAGAATTTTCTTTTTTTTGTTGTTTTTTTTGCAGACATTAAAAATAAAGCCTTTTGTCACTAATGCCAAACTTTCATATTACATAAGTTAAAAAATAATTAAGAGTGTATAATTAGACAATAGAAAATTTGACTAATGTTTAAAGTATGTGTACATGTTAGGGCAGTGATTCTCAATATTTTTTGAAGAACGCCCCCCTAATTCATTCCCCTACCCCAGCGTATCTTCACTAATGTGGTTAGATGTAACATGATTTCTATAAAAAAAAAATTGCATTTTTGTCATTACAAATTGTAGGCCTACTCAGACACATGTAAAAACAATAAATGAAAAATATAAACGTTTAAAAGTTGTAACAAAAAATTTATTATATTCCCTCACTTCCCTAATGTAGCCTGTGACAAATTTAATAGAGCTGAAGTAGTGATATGATATGTATTATGAATCTATTTCTGCCTAAAGTACAGTTAGTGTTGCTATAGTAAATTAAAGGGTGTCATGTAGAATTCTGTGCTGAATTTTAATGGTTTCTGTGTCTCGAGCAGTGCTTCCCACTGGTTCAAGCAGCACTGCAATGATCAGAGTTTGCTCGTTTTAGAGCTTGAGACTGGTCTGTGAGTAAAAATGCACCTGCTATGCGCTCGCACTGCTTTGTCCATTGAACCGTATCCACCTACAGATCCATACAGGTGCATTAACAGAGGTTGTGACTTTGTCTATTTGATGCTGCGAAACGAAATGCGTCTCTAGACTGTAGAATCAGATGAACCATGGTACAAAAGTTTACCAACAAACGGGAAACTGGAACTTGACAATAGATTCAGGGTTGGGGAGTAACAGGATTACATGTAATACATGTAACGGGATTACGTATTTAAAATACAAAATATAAGTAAATGTATTCCACTACAGTTACAATTTAAATAATTGGTTATTAGAATACAGTTACATTCCAAAAGTATTTTGATTAATGAAGAGATTACTTTGCATTTCATTGTCATTTGTTTCATTTAATATTTAGTCCTTTCAGATGGAAAATGTTTATACATATAGATTATGCAATTCAAAGTGCATTTGAACAGCGATGAAACACTTTCTTATGATGTGTTACATTCATACGAACAGACAGAGAAGTAAGATTGAAGAAAGTTTGGAGCAGAAGAAATAGAAATAAACTTTGTGTAAATTGTCAGCTTTACGCTAAGCTAAAATGCTGTTTCTAGCCATTTTACATGCACATGTTAGCAGGCACAATCATATATTTTTTTTTAGCAAGAAAAATCTTTTTCCTCTAAAAATATCTAAAAATCCTTAAAACATGATCAATTTGATTCATCTTGTTTTAGGAACAACACTGTGTAAAATATTTAGGTTTTTCAGAGAATGTATTTGTAACATTTTTAGAGTTTTAAGAGTCAAAACAAGTTAATAAATCTACTGCGGAAGAAGTAGTCCAAAGTATTTAGAATATATTACTGACCTTCAGTAATCTATCGGAATAAGTTACAAATTACATTTTACAGCATGTTTTCTGTAATCTGTAGTTTCAAAAGTCACCCTCCCAACCCTGGATTAATTTGATTAACATTGAATGATTAACATCCCCCCATTTGTAGCCTAATGCCCACCTCTCTGCTAATTTGTTTCCAATGCCCCCTGGCATCCTTTGAACACCCATTGGGGGGTTGGTACCACCCCCTTTGAGAACCCCTGTGTTAGAGAAATCTCAAAACTGATTACATCACTACTATCTGTAAAAAAAAAAAAAAAAAAAAAAAAAACATGCTGTAACTTATGTTTTACATGCTATAAATTATCTTATAAGATCTATATAATAAACAGAATCAAAGATGGGCAATTAAATATCTTTTAAAACCTGGTATAAATATTGTTTGAATTCAGATAGTTGGCCCTTATTTTATTACTGGCATGCCAATAATGAAACCAGCCTCACTTCTATTGATTAACCGATAACAGTATGGTCACAGATATATTGGTCATTGGTCATCATTAGTTGCTTATTGTGTAAATGTGTGGTTGTTTCCTCCCAGGTGGTGTGCGCATGGTGTATCCTGCATGCCTGGTGTTAGTCCCACAGTCAGACATCCCCACTGTAACACCTGCTGGGTCCTCACACTGCAGTGCTGTCTATTCTAATGGCATACAAGTGCCTGCTTTAAACCGGGACCCCGCCATCTCCTCTGTGACCCTGACCCCTCCCACCTCACCTGAGGAGGCCCAGACAGGTAAACACACCTCGACCCTGACTCAGACCCAGGCAGCAATGTGATCAGGGTTCGTACAAGGTGCTTGAAGTGCTTGAATTTGGCTTTTTCAAATTTAAGTCCTTTAAAACCCTTGAAAATAGCAATTTTTTCCAAGAGGTGCTTAAAAAGTTCTTGAAAAACACGTTGCTTAAATAATTTAATAAATTAAATGTATCTAGTTTCTGAAAAACATGACGATAGACCACTAGACCACTGCTGAAGCAGGTAGTGCGTAGACGGCGCTGTTACATAGGCACCTGTTACTTTTGGCAGCGCTGTTCAGAATGGGCTGCTCACAATCACTTGTTACTGGAGGATTTAAAAAATATATTTTCTAGATACTGATGTGGCAGATTAAACAGTTGATCAGTTTTAATAAAGAGTTTTAATAAAAAATAAAAAATTACTCTCCAGATGGAAAAAATTAGATGAGATGTAAAATGTTCTGAGATTTGAATGCAGATCAATGGAGGATTCAGTTTTGTGAGCTGTCTAGCACCCCCTTGTGTAAAGAAAGGTATCATTCTATAACCTAAACTTTAATGAAAAATTGGCTTGACACTGTTTTGCACATTTTTTAGAACATGCAGTTGAAATTGTCATTTCACCTGGTACACCACTTCTATGACATTTAAAGTTATTCATGTTTTATTTTGTGTAAGGCCAAACAAGTGTGCAAAAAAAACAAAACAAAATTATAAATAATATTTGTCCCTTGATTTCATGGCATTGGTGTTATCAATGATAAAACCTTTTTTATGTTTAACATTTTTTAAAAACAAAAAGTTGTGGAAAATAATTTTAATAGAGTGAGTTTTCCCAGCATATGAAAAAGTTATTAATTCACATTTTAACTAATGTTTTCACACAAAAATATTTGGTGTTTTACCCCATTGAACCCTTAAAATGTGGTTCTGTAACCCATTTAACTTTAATTAGTGTTAACGTAATGTTAACCTGCTTCTTTCCTGAAACAAAAACTGAACTGAATGGATCTTTTGTAACATGGAAAGTCAAATTTTAATTTTTTTTGAGAATGGCCTGTTTGCAATTTCGGTCAGTTCCTCACATGGAACATTGACATGAGTCATATGGACTGCTGTTTACAGACTGCTGTTTTTCAATTTTGCTGAAAAGAAAAGTACTTTCAAAAGGTGCACACTACAATTGCACTTCAATTTCATCATGAATGAACCAAGAGTGGTTACTGTGAGAATGTGTAGTTAAAGATGAGATATGTTGTACTTTATGTGTTTTATAAAAATGTATTATTTTTGTTTATTTATTTTTATTAATTTTAATTTATTTAAAATTAACAAATAAAGAATACATTTTAATGACATCTCGAGCATAGTCCTTAAAGCAAATAAAAATATGCTTGAAAGTCCTTAAAAGTCCTTGAATTTAACTTTGCATCTGTACAAACCCCGTGTGATGGAATTCAAAATCATGATTTGCCACACAGCACGCACAAACAGCTTACAGCAATTTCAAATGTGTCTCATCCAATCAGAATTTTGTTTCAGAACTATCCATTCTGAAGTCCAATAATGTGGCATCCAAATACAAGTTATACAAGTGATTAGCATATTTCATTGTCTCTTTCTTTCCCTATTCAGTCCACTCTCATTCTGAGCAAAAGTGGATGCGGTTGCCGATGGCAATGGATGGATTCACTGTTGACCGCACTAGTCACCACGGTGGCAAAATTCCACGCAGGATGGCCAATCAGGTGGTCGAAACTGTCTGGCAGGAGTGCAACATCAACCAAACTCAGAACAAGTGAGTGTGCTCAGACATGCTCCGAGCTCAGATCATATCTTGGATCTGATAATCCCATTTCACAGTCATGCTAAATCAAACACTGTGCAATAATGCGCCATCAGACAAACACCTCTGAGCCACAGGATGTTTTATATTTATTACTGTATATTAAAGAAAAAAAATAAGCATAAATTCTGTGAAGTATTATGTATTTTTGTGATTTAGGGTAAGTTTCACAATTACAAGATTAGGGGGGCTTGATGCAGTATTCGAGCCTAGAGTTTTCACGGTTTTACTCTGAACAAGGGACAACACTGGTGTGAAATTTTATTCTGGGTAAAAGGGGGAAACATTATGAATGGAACTTCCAATATCAGTACAATAGCCTAACGAATAGAATAGCCTTAAATAAAGAATAGTTGCCTAATGAAGAGTTTGCGACCCATGATAAATGAACCTAAGTAATGCATTAAAAGCCAGATGTTCTTTACCAACGTATCAAATTACACCTGCAGCAAAGTACGGGGACTGACGGAAGACATTTAATTGCAGGTAGTGAATATAATGTGCATGGTGGGTAACTGTATCTCGGATTCGGAATGACACAGGAAATGCTGTTGGACACACAGGCACTCGATTGAAGAAACGCACTTTATTGTGTTTTTAAGAACAGATGAAAGAAAACCTGTCTGTGCACGTCTGACACGCTGTTTGTTCGGAGGTGTGCAGTCTCATGGAACACGATAATGTAAAGGGTTCTCACTCTTTCTTTGTTTCAGTCTTCTGAAAAGATTTTGCAAGAATATTATCGTCTATGAGAATGCTGCAAATGACCTCCGACCATCTCAGCTCAGGAGGTGCAGTGAGTTCAGTTCGCTTTATTTCCACAGAGCAATTCTTTGTGAGCTCAACTCTGCAGGGTCACTTTATATATAGCCTATACCTCTGTGATTAAAACATAAAATAATACAAAAACACGTTCTCCTCGAACCATGATTTATATTTCAGTGATTATCATCATTCTAATTATTATGTTTACATTTATAATTGTATTTAGATCTTAATTTGTATTCGTAATATTCTGCTTGTTGTTATTGACAGATACATGCATCACGGTAAATGAAAAGGTGGTTATATATGTATGTTTGTGTTTTTACCACTTCATTATTTTAATTGCTTTTTTGATTCGTTTGAAGTGCAATTTGAATTTAGAAATGTCTTTTGGTTTCATTTTTTATTTTTTAAATAACTTTCATTTTCAATGAATTATCACTAAAGCAAGAAAATTCACCAATCCCTCAGCCGGGGGTAGACAATGTAATTGGGTTTAGTGATATTTTAATTTCATATAAAAATATCGTGAACATATTTCTTGCATATTGCCCAGCACTACTAGGAGGGAACAAACAAATGTATTCACACACATTCAAAGTCATTACCCTTCCGAAGCAGCTAAACTGGGACCTGGGGTAAAAAGTAATAAAACACCAACATTAAACCCGTAACAACCCACAATAAATTAAGTATTTGCCAGACAATTAAATACCCGACCACTAGCCCATGATGGTGAGAATGTACAGATGAAGTAGGTTCATTGCCAAAGAGATGGTGCCCTTCATAACTGTTGAAAAGCCATCTTTCATTAAGTTGAACAACTCACAATTTAATTTCAATAAAAAAAAAATATTTATTTTTTTGTTAAAATAAAAAATAAAAAAGTTCAAAGTTTGAATTCAAGCTGCCTTGCATTATTGTTTAGGCTGTTGCTTAATGAAAATTACCCCCATAGTACCACTTAGCGTCCAACTAGCGGTAATACCACTGTTTGATCAGTTTGAACATGAACACCACACTGGTTTGAAAATGATGCTATCATGGCAAGTCTATTCAAGCCACCCTGTAAATTGTTGTATGAACAGAATCATTTGAGAATCATTCTTTTATAGTAAGTATGGTTGTCACTCCCAAACACTGACTTAGTATAAGTAGCTATAGAGACTTTGCAGTAGATGCAGGGAGTTTGATTCAGATCTTTTATCCTTGTGTCTCCACAGACGCAAATTCTCCGCCACAGCCTCCAACGGGACCAACGAGGAGGAGACACTGACAAAAGTGGGTGCCTGGGACTTTGTTGAATCCACACAGAGATCAAACTGTAACTGTTCAAGGTACAGACGCACTCACACACGCACTTTACTCTCAAAAGCTCTCCTTATTTAACTGTCCCACGTTGCTGCTGCCACTAATCACTTTTCAGCTCTTACAATGTCATTTGTGAAATGTCAATGTCACTGTGAAATGGCAGGCATGAAGTTTGCTGTGGAGTAATAAAGAAGCTCTTTGTGAAGACATGCGAAACTGGTTTCTCAGTGATGCCGTTCGTTGTGATGTCATCAGAAGTCATGCTCAGATTGTTTATTTGCTTCGCTTTGATGTAGAGAAGGAATTAACTTAAAGCGATTTAGTACAGCAGTCAGGTTCCAGAAGTAAATGTCCTAGTAATTTTCTCCATAGACTAATTGATTTTAAGCAATGACTTATAAACCCTTAAACAGACCTACCATGAGCTCCGAGGTTGTTAATCGATTGTATTTGCTTCTGTTGAAGCTATTGTTCCATGTTATTTCAACTTCATATTTTTTAAAATACGTGTTTAAGTGGAATTCCTTGTGAAGAACTTCAAATCCCATGATCCTGAAGAGAAAACATCCACCAGATACAGTTGAAGTCAGAAGTTTACTTAAACTTTAAACTCAGTTTTTCACAATTCCTTATTTTTAATAGTAGAAAACATTCACTGTCTTATGTCAATTAGGATTACTACTTTATTTTAAGATGAAATGTCAGAATAATAGCAGAGAAAATTATTTATTTCAGCTTTTATTTTTTTCATCACATTCCCAGTGGGTCAGAAGTTTACATAAATTTAATTAGTATTTGTTAGCATTGCCTTTAAATTGTTTAACTTGGGTCAAATGGGTTGCCTTCCACAAGCTTCTCACCATAAGTTGCTGGAATTTTGGTTCATTTCTCCAGACAAAATTGGTGAAACTGAGTCAGGTTTGTAGGCCTCTTTGCTCGCTCATGCTTTTTCAGTTCTGCCCACAAATCTTCTATCGGATTGAGGTCAGGGCTTTGTAACGGCCACTCCAATACCTTGACTTTGTTTTCTTTAAGCCATTTTGCCACAACTTTGGAGGTATGCTTGGAGTCATTGTCCATTAGAAGACAAATTTGCGACCGAGCTTTAACTTCCTGGCTGATGTCGCTTCAGTATATCGACATCATTTTCCTTCCTCATGATGCCATCTATTTTGTGAAGTGCACCAGTCCCTCCTGCAGCAAGATGATGCTGCCACCCTCATGCTTAACGGTTGAATTTTCCAAGCTGCTTAAAGGCACAGTTAAATTTCTGACCCACTGGAATTGTGATAGTCAATTAAAAGTGAAACAATTGTTGGAAAAATGACTTGATTACTTTATATGTCCTAAACGACTTGCCAAAACTATAGTTTGCTAATATGAAATCTGTGGAGTGGTTAAAAATTAGTTTTAATGACTTCAACCTAAGTGTATGTAAACTTCTGACTTCAACTGTAATTGCAGCTAACCAAGCACATCAAACGAGTTTGTGAATGAAGCAACTGATTAGTTCTCCCTACACTCTCACAGTATGTATATATTTGCATATATCTAAATATTTTGCAACAATTAAAATATTGTTTAATATACCTATAATCAACAAACCATTTAAAATCAATAGTTTATCTTTTTTCACACACACACACACACACACACACATATATATATATATATATATATTAAAAACCATTCACTATGCTTCATGGAATTGTAGTTTATTCCCTCATTTAAAACAAAAGGTCACAGTTTTGTACCTTTTGTCCGACTTCTAAATTCTTTTTTGCTTCAAATCAGAGTTTGTGTCTTTGTGATTCACCTCGGAGCTGGTTGGTTTGGTCCATGGCTTAGAACTCTTGAAGGATTTTATGCTAACCCTATGGGAATAAACTAATGGTGAAAAATACTTCTTGAACCCAGATTACTGAAAAGTTGGGCAGGCACTGTTGGACTCTATTACACTACTCTCTGGAATACCTGATTGTGATTGTTGTTTTTATTTGCAACATTTTTTGGTCCGATATTTTTGTATATTGGCCACTTAACTATGTAGTTGAATGTCGTACCAGTTCATTGATTTCCCACATAACTGTGCTAGTTTCAAGGCTCTCTTATTCTTTTGTGGTCTTCTCACATAATAAAATTATTTCAACTCAAAAATAATTTCAGTGTTTCATGTCCTTTTATTCATTTATTTGGCAAGTAGCCGTGTAATAGCATTATTTTACAAAAATGATCAGTTCATTATCCCTGACTTATGTTTGTTTGTGTGTGAAGGTATGTGTTAATGCTTTTCAGAGGACTCTCTAAACTGTTATGCACTCTTTCAGACTGCAAGCGCACACTCATATATAGACTCATGTTTGGACATAGGTCTGTGTACACCCAATGGTGCACCAATCGGCGATACCGATCTACGTTTTTTTAACACTAAGATCATCCAATACTGATTTAAAAGTGCCCTTTGCCACACTTTTGCAAGTTACATTGTGCAGTTAAATGTTTATGCCCCACACAGTTAAATTATGGTAACACTTTACAAAAAAGTTCCATTTGTTATCATCATTTAACAACATTACTGTAGTTAAAATGAACTTAATGTTAGTTACAACATATACTATTCAATTTTTTAAATCAAAAGTTGTATTAGTTAACATTAGTTAATGCACTACGAACTAACAATGAACAATTGTATTTTGATTAATAAATGCTGTAAAAATATATTGTTAATTGTTTGTTCATGATACCTAATGCATTAACTAATGTTAAAGAAATGAAACTAAAAATTGTTACCAAAATTACATTAATTTTGAATTGCTAACATTTATTTGTATTGAAACCCGTTATTAATAGTTCTGTTGCTAATATCAAATGGTCATTGTGACATACTGGCAACCAAAATTGGGCATTCCAAATTCGGGAGAAAAGAAAAAAAAATTAAAAATAGAACCATTACAAGCTCTAAAACTGCTCCAGTGAGAAATCATTAATATCTATGATTTGTTTACTATCTTTGACATTTTTCTGTAACACAAATCACTAATTATTAAGGAAAATTTGTGACGATGATATGCATCTTTCAAATGTAATTGCTCTTATTAGCAATATGACCAACAGTTTCAAGTTCCTCGGTGTCCACATTACTGAGGAACTCACATGGTCCGTCCACACTGAGGCCGTTGTGAAGAAGGCTCACCAGCGCCTCTTCTTCCTGAGACGGCTGAGGAAGTTTGGAATGAACCAACACATCCTCACACAGTTCTACACTAGTACTGTTGAGAGCATCTTGACTGGCTGCATCACCGCCTGGTACGGCAATAGCACCGCCCACAACAAAGGGTGGTGCGAACGGCCAGAAACATCATCGGAGGTGAGCTTCCCTCCCTCCAGGATATATATAACAGACGGTGTGTGAAGAAAGCTCGGAGGATTATCAAAGACTCCAGCCACCCGAGTCATGGGCTGCTCTCACTGCTTCCATCAGGCAGGCGGTATCGCAGCATCAGGACCCGCACCACCCGACTACATGACAGCTTCTTCCCACAAGCAATAAGACTTTTGAACACATGATCTCTCACGATCAACAATCAGCACTGCACTTTATTAATCCTCATTCTGTCAATATATTCTCGCTCCCAATTCAGTCAGTGTATATATATATATATTTATACCCTTCTCTAGTGTGTGTATTCTACATTGTGTGTATTGTGTACATTTGTTATGTAAATTGTTGTGTAGGTATGTGTACATTTGTTATGTAAATTGTTGTGTAAGTTTATGTAAATTGTTTTGTGTAATATGTTGTTTATTGTAAAGTGGTTTATGTCTCGTCACTGTCATTACTGCTATGTTGCTCGGAACTGCACACAAGAATTTCACCTGCTGTTGCACTCGTGTACACAGTAGTGTGACAATAAAGTGATTTGATTTGATTTGATTTGAACATTAATCTGGTTTAAATTGGTATCATTCAGAATAGCACTGAGAGTGACTGAAGAGATATTTAGAGCACCTGGAGAGCGCACAAGTTTGATTGACAGAAAGAGTGAGCATATTGAAGAGAGTGAAGCTGAAAGTGCTTATGATCGCTCAATCCCTATACCTATTCACACCCTCTGGGTTCTGACCACAAAGTAGCCTGTGGTTTCTTTGCTTAAATATTCCTCGACCCCCAAACTCCCACACACTGCATATGAACTACACACTCTAGCCTTTCTCTCAAATACTATCGCGCACGCGCACACACACACACACACACACACACACACACACACACACACACACACACCAAACCGTTTAATATCTGTGCCGAGCTAAAGTTTCCTGGCTTTGTAACATGAGTGATTGTTGTGAAAGACTTGCGCTGGGCGTTTTTAAGGGAGGGAAGAAAGCGGTGTATTAAAAGCGTTAAGAGGTTGAGAATGGTAACTGACACTTTAGCACATTATAATAAATGAGAAAGAATGAACCCGCAGGGAAAGTCTGTCAGCTGTTTCTTTACATATTGCCAAAAAAGTGTGGACACACGTTATCAGGTCAAACAGACTCTGATAGCAGTGGAGTGCTTGTTGTTAAAAGCATATTGTAGCTATTTCTCAAGCCTGTCCTTGGACTCGACAAGTGGAAAATCTTTATTCAAGGATCCTATAATTATTTAAAAATATCCAATAATGACCTAATTAAGAAACTTTTACATTTTTCAGTTAAATGACTTAAAGGCCTATTAAACCTGAAAATGTTTTAGAAACCCTGAATGAATAAAAAAAAATAATTTATGATTTGTGGTAATAACCTTTCAGATTAATGATATTATCAATTCTTAACTAATAGCTCATGCCCCAAATCAGTGATGTGGTGTATTAAAAGCTATCTCTTTCTTATCAGGCACAAATCACTGAAGCAGAGATCAGGCAGTACGCCCGGCCAGCCGCCCACCGCTGGTCAGACCCAGCAGCCACCTATCAAGCACAAAGCCGGGGAGAAGCCAGAAAAAGGCGACAAACAACAGAAACGCCCGCAAACACCTTTCCACCACCGCAACTCTGTCTGTGAAGATGTTTCCATGGAAACGGATGCTTCTGCAGGCCAGCGCTTGGCCCTTAGAGGTCAGGAGGGCGGACGATTTCCCGGGCTCCGTCCATCTGATGTGAGCACTGGCTCTAAACCTCCACAGCTACACAGTGGGGGTGGAGCTACCATGGGCGCCAGTGGACCGACAGAGATGGTAGGCTCCCCTCGACCACCACCGCTGAGCCCACACCCCTGCGAACGGTGCGAGGAATCCTCTGATGTCAAGAACCCTTCAACCCCCCATAGCCAACAATTTTCCCCTCCCTCCGTGGAGCCTTGCCTCTTGCCCCAGAAGGGCCCAGATGACACCCGTTTGGAGCCACTCACTGAGCCTTTCCCCCCTGCATACGCTGAGCCCTTGGAGCCCACCCCGTATATCAGTGCCGCAGTTCACCTGGAAGACGATGGAAGTCACACGCCATGGAGATTCTTTAACTTACCACGTAGGAAAGATTCAGAGTTTCCCACGCCATCGCTACCAGGAGATAAACTCAGAGAAGAGACATTAATCGGAGCTGAAGGGATTATGTCTGTTACAGAGTAAGTATTTGATTCTTTACAACCATCACAACATGTAAAGCTGCCTGTTCTACGTTTTTGTAACAATTTTCCCCTTTTGCCAATTTTTTATGTTATTCAAAAATAGCACAACAATTCACACTCACTCATGATAGAAATGGCTGAACATCAAAACGTGAGAGGAAACGAAAGGGTACGTTGCTGTATATAAATCACGGGACAAAAGTATGAACGTGAGAAGAGTGAAGATGATAGAACAGAGTGCAAATCAAAGATTTTAATATTTTGTTCAAACTTTTAAGAATGCAGTGAAAGCAGACATTGCTGCCAAAACCAGGACTGCTTGGAGGCCGAATATAAATGTATAAATATTGAATGTTTCTGGTTTAATACAAATTAAACTGTATTGACAGTGTTTGTTGCATATTTTTGATTTCCACAGAAAATAATTTAGACTCATCCACCTTATTTTAAAGAAAGAAAATGGTGTTCAGCAAGACATAATTTAATTTAACGGGTCCAATACACAAAATGTTGACCATACACTGTTTTAAAATACAGCTGCTGTACTTAAAAATAATGCATGTTAACATGACTTTAGTGTGATAGAATCATTTACTAATCTTGTCTGTGTACAGTTGCCCAATATTTCTATCTTTGTTGTCTTGACAATTTAGTGCCAGTAAACACTGTAGCCAAAATCCCAGTAACTTTTGCACAAAGTGAAGAAAACCAAAAAGAGAGTTTCCATGACTTGAGATTTCACTGAGCCGGTTTACATGCACACCAGTACAAGATTACTCCCAAAAAATTGCTTTAAAAAATAAATAAATAAAAAGCAAGAAAACAGAGTTTATATAACATTTGAAATAATCGCTTATTTTCTGCTTTTGACTTAAAATGTGAAGAGGCATGCGCACAACATCTGCACATCAGATTAGCTCGTAAGAACAGTGGTAAAGGTGCTTGCATGCAATCCGAAATCACTGTAATGGCAACAATGAACGTGATCTCACTATGGTGTTCTGTGTAAAAGTCCGCTCTCGTATCTGGGCCAGGAACTGCTGTCATGTTCGTGTGTATTTGAATTCTCTGCTGTTATTCACTTTGACCATGGGGGTCCTCTCTCATATCTGTTCTGCGTGTGATGTTGAACTCGTGCCCACCAGGAACTGCTGTCATGTCTGTGTGTGATTTTGAATTCTCTGCTGTACTGTAGCGCATTGATTGGATGGAAGCATTCCTTCTTATGATTAATCTGGAGAAACGCTCAGAATCTAATGACTTGTTAGTGTACTCTAATGCCAACCACAACTCAAGAGTTTATGCATATACCTAATATTTTATGACATTGCTTCAAGTTACACAAAATGGTGAAAAATAAATTAAAAACTTTACACTTAACATGACCCTTTAAGTCAGCCCAAGTTCCTGAATACTAAAGCATTATGTTAAATGTATGCATGTACATGTTAATAAGCTCATGGTTGTGATGTTATAGACATGTAGATGTCTGAATGACCCATTTTTGCAGCTTATTTTTAATAAATAGGCTGGATGGACTGTTTAGTCCATAATACGCATGCTTAAACTTTTTGTTTGCGTTCTCTTTTAAAACCACCCTGACGTCTCAAAGAATTCATTGAACTGATAGTACATATTTTCAGGATTTAAAGCTCTCCACAACCTGTAAACAGCCAGTAGGACTGTGCAGTGTTGGCCAGAATCCCAGTCCTGGCTCTTTTCACTGTATTCTGCATTTGTGTTGTGTAATAATGGCTTAAGCATGTCTGTTTCTAAAGTGAGAGCGAGAACCCCCCAGCGGACCCTCTCTCTGCCAGCAGAGCCCCTTAATCCCTCTGCTCACAGCCCTGTTAGTGCCAGTGGCCAGAGTTTGTTATCAGGAGTCCCCAATACCGAACCCCAAACATCCTCGTCTGTTTGTGAAGTATGTGCTTTGAAATAGATGTCATGTTTGTTTGTTTGTTTGTTTGTTACCCCCGCAATACAAGAATGCATTTTAAGTATTTATAGGACTGCACACTTGCAATGGCTATTAGCCATGCATTTGCATGCTTGTTTAGAAATAGCTTCTGTCCTTAGTTTCTTGTTCTGAAGGAACATGTTTTGGGAGACTATATATATATATATATATATATATATATATAAAAATTTTTGACAATTAAATGCAGAACATTTGCTATAGCATATAGCTAGTATAGTTTTCAAAATATTTTTGCTTGACTCATTTAATGAGGAAATAGACTTTCACATGACTAAAATGTGAAATGTAAAATGCATGTTTGCATTGTCAATATTTATATGAAACAGTTGAAGTAGTATTTAATGATAAACAAAAGGTGGATAAAGGATGCACTCAGATTTACCCTGGCCTTATCCCCGACACCCTCGTGACATGCATGCTCCCTCCAGATTCTAGGAAGAGCAGCACAGAAACGCTTGTCTAAAATCGTTCAAGTGCACTGAAATGTTCACGCGCTAAAAAATCCCACAATGCACCGTAAAAACCAGGGAGCTTTGTATGTTAATTTACCGAAACATTGTCATGTCTTCTGAAGTCTCAAGTCATTAGATGACAAGCATAAGTGTAAAACTATGATGTCCAAGCCTTATTTTCTCTTTAAAAGAGATGCTGTTTGTAATGTCTTTCATTCATAATTACCATGATAGTGAAACAATCCTTTAAATATTTGAGTTGTTAAAAGGTTTAAAATACACTCTTATATATATATTTTTTTAATACCATTTATCTGTTACAATAACACTATGTTTGAATATCTTCAGCGCAATTGAATGATAGTGTCATTTATACAGCGGTGGTGCTGATTAATAACAGCTGTGCTTCAGTGCGTGAGCTTGTTAACGTGTCGCAGGTGATTGAGTCATAAGTGTCCCAATGTTTAGTGGATGAACCCCTTGCTAGTGCCTGAATTCATGTTCATGAAATACTGATTCATGATATAGGGAGCTGATTGAGACACCGGGACAATCATGTGACCCTGGTGCCAGTGCCGTTTGATGACAGTCTTCTACAAAGCCATGACAAGTTTATGTGAGTGATTGACAGCTAAGCATACTGGAGGAGTTTCAGAGTGTTACAGCATGCATCTGCTTAGTTCAGAAACATAAATAAGAAAACGATTAAATAAACCCATATTGCTCATAAAGAACATGCAGTTTTCTTTGTTTTACTGAAGTTTACTCCGTATCTGAATTAAAATGCATGATGACTGGAAGTTGAAAGCGGCTAAAATTTTCATACACCATTATGATTACAGAAAACATTGATTGGTTTTGTGGCATTACTATGTATCACAAAACTAAAAAAGTATTGAATACCATATAGTCCTTTTAATGACATCTGTTTTAATGAATGGAGAACATTTGTTTGGGCGTACTCAATGCTGATAGTAGTTGGCTTTGTGCATAATATATGGACACATTTATGAAAACGTTATGTATGAGAGCTGTGGAAAGCAGTGACTTTATGACCCTAATAAATTCATGAAGCAGCACTGTTATGACAAAATAAGTGTACACATCACTCAGTTGTGTCGGAAGAATGCTTGTTGATAGTGTTAAGTTAAAAAAAGGCATGTCCCTTGATCTCTCTAGAAGCACTGAGAAATGTCTGGTTGAAAATGTGGTTTTAGTGTGGGTGCTTACCACATGTCTAACGATTAAACAGTGCAGTTTCCTTCAACAGTTGCTCAGAGGAGATAAATGCAGTAAAATATAGACCTAAGTGAACAATTTAAAAGCGGTTTCTTGCTGTTTTGTTCTTTATTCTTCCATGGAATGATTGCTGTTTGCCTGGAATTGCCATTGAGAAGGCTTTGAGAGGGAGTGTTTTGATTTAGACTGCAATCACTGTTGGCCACAGTGAAATGTAATGGTATACATTGCAATTCAAAGATGCACTTGGATGTTCTCCCCATGTGTCCATTCTTCTAGAAAAGATAGTATACTGTTGATGTCACAGCAACGCCATGTTGTGGGAAGGCACCGAACAAAAGAGTTCTTCGGTGCATTGGGAGAAAGAGTAATTCAAAATACCACAATGTCTGGTGTAGTTTTTCATGTTTATACAATATATTATATATAAACTGGACAGTTGTTTTAAATTGAAATGGTAACCAGTTGTATTGTATAGTTGCTGTAATCTGACCAAAGGTTGAAGAAAGTAGTGCAAATCAGAGGGCTTAGTGGAAAGGGATATGTAGTTAAGTAAGCTAAGACGGCGAGCAATAGAAATAAATCTATAATAAAACAGTTTACAGCACATTTACAATAGAGGAGAATCCCACAGTGTTGAACCTGAGAAGCTAATTAAAAAAGAAACATTTCAGAGTAATATTCTTCCATTATTTTGAGCTCAATGATTTCTGGTTTACAAATGCAATGCATAGTTCAGAGACAGAATATTAACATATTTTATGTCTTTGTACAGAGTAACATTTGTGTATATAAAGTTTACCTACATCTTTAAGAAGCTGTAAAATTTACCGTGTGCTATAGTGTGGTGTTGTTTGTAACACCTTTGCAGTGGCAATAATGTGATCATCTTCTTCATTGTTCTTTTCCACCAGTAAATGTTTAATGTCCAGCACCAATCCACAGAAGAAATAATGACATGAATCTTGAGACTTGAATGTCTTTATTTCCTTGCATATTTAAGTTTTAACAGTGTGCATCAAGTGAAGATATTGAAGATATTATAAAATGAGAACCAGAAGTTTTTTTCTTAAAGTCGACCTCTGAACATTATCTTCATATATATTTGATCCAACATATTTATATACACATAAAATGTTTTTCACGTTAACGTTGTTTCGAATTTCTTTATCTCTTTGGTACTGGAGAACTGCAATGATTTGTTTACCAGTGTCTCCATCCAAAAGATATTTATTTAATGTGCGAATAATTCTGCTCATCTACAACAGGTGGGGGCGGCCTGTAAGATATCTCGGAATGACGCATGACAAGAAATGCTGTTAGTCACAGACACGCACTTGAAGAAACACACTTTATTATATTTTTAAGAATGGACAAAAGAAAAGCTATCAATCCTTGTGTCTGATTCACTGTTTGTTCCGAGGCATGAAGCACGGGCCTGTCTTGTGGAACACACGCAATAATTTAAAAGCTTAAGGAAGTGCTAAGCTGTGAGTATAGTAACATCCCCAGGGAATATCTACTGCACCATTTGCCAATGAATGCCCTTTAGCTGTGACTGTATTGAAAGACTAGACCTCTTGTATCTTATATAGTACAGTATAGTTATATAGTATAGTAAGTTCACAATTGTCTTATCATGCTAATTATATATGTAGTATTATTCCTTTAGTTTAATCATCGTAAAGTGCTTTATTTGACCTGTTTTGCATGTGTCTTGCATAGATTAATGGCTGCCTCCAAAAGGCCTCTGAAGGTCTCCGATGAGAGAATCCAAACGTACCTGCAGCGACAGAACCAGCACCTGGCTGCAGCCATCACAGACGGCGACCACGAGCCTGAGGTTGACCCCTACGCCTTTGTCGATGGGGATGTTAAGTTCACCTTCTCAGATAAGAAGGACAAAGCCGGGGGAGATCGAGAACCAGGAAAGAAACACAAGGTGAGAAACGCTCTGGGACACACCTTGCTAGGAATTGTACAATGCACAGTTTTTTCTTTGAAGCTCAGTGTGAGAGTTGTTTGTAGACTCGCAAGAGTGAGTTGGATGGTTTTTCTGGCATTGGTGGGAAATAAGGATAACAAAATCACAAATGGGCAGTGGCCTCACTTCACTGTGTCAGAGCCTGATGTTTTTGGCCTTGTTGCTTTCGGGTGTCTTTCCTTTCAAACCTCCTTAAAAGTAGAGGGCTCCATTTTGTATTGAACATCCATTTTTCTTAATCCAATCAATTCCTGATTGATAACGTCAATTGATCATGTTTCACTCACAAATACGTCACATTACAGAATAGTGTGTCACGGTACTAAAATGTCAGTAGTCGGTACCGCTACAGGGGAAATTTCACGGTTCTCGATACCAATATCTGTACCACAGCATAAACATGCTAATATTACAATGTGCTATTGAACACCCCCTTTTTAAAAAGTTACATTTCAATGTAAATAATGAATTAAAAGTGTTTTTCAATCAAGGATGCATTGCTTAAGTGTTTAAGCTTTTTCCCCAAAGTCTTGCTTGTGATATATTGCATAATTATTATTATTATTTATTGTTATTACAGTGAATCTTACAATTTATTATATAGTTGTAATATATTTCTGTCACAATTTATTGAATTTCAGGGCTCTAGCTTATATTATGAAATGTGCTTTTATTACAATGTGTGTTTTTTGCCTGAATCTTAATTTTCCGGATAAACAGTTTGCAACACAGAGACTTAAGTCACATCTGAAATCTCATCTCTTTACACTTGCCTTTGAGTCTGACAAATGAAATGTAGGACACAGTTTTGGGAGTGTTTGTGTTTTGTTTTAGATTACAGGTGTTTCTATTTTTAAATGTTATGTTTTAAATTGTATTTTTGTAAAGCACTTTGGTCAACTCTGTTGTTTTAATACTTAATAAATAAAGTTGTGTTGAGATTAAAGCGCAAATGCTGTGATTTAATTATATAAATATGTAGTTTACAAGTGCTATGTGGTTCACAGTAGATTAGTGCTCTGCTCTGTCATCTGATACATGTCGTGAATGAGTTTCAATATGTTTGAGCGATCTGATTTATATATTCCTTCAAAGTATGCGTATCTTCCACTCTAAGATTGCAGCCTTTAGCATAGAGCTGCACAATTATAACAAAAATCATAGTTGTTGATTATTACCCATGATATTGTAATCGCGATTATTAATGATGATTATTTTATGAAATTACTGTGACATCACTAAGCAGGCAAACCTGCTTCCGGGTTCTTCAGAACAACAGGTTATGGCCTGCGCTCCAGTTTCTTCCAAGCATTACATACTGTAATAATATTTGTTAATGTTACTTAAGGCTATTATTAAGGTGTGTGTGTGTGTGTGTGTGTGTGTGTGTGTGTGTGTGTGTGTGTGTGTGTATATATATAAGTTTAAAGTGAAGAAATATATGTAGGTTCTTTTTGAACTATTGACAAAAGTTTAAATTTTTGGCCCACATACAGTAAATAATAATATTTGACATTCAATAGTCAAACTAAACAGCCGATTTATATTGAACTTCCTTACTGCATTTAACATCCCATACTGTGATCTTGTTCACATAAGGCTTTGCAAGTTAAAAAAAAATTAAATCCACCAACAGCAGTTATGGGTCAAATAGGTATTTATTTGAGCAGATACAATAAAAGAGATGGTCCATGAAATATGACGTTCAAGACTTTTTCTATGTCCAAAACATCCAAAACAAGCTGACTTCAAAACAAGCCACTTTATAGTTGTTTAATACATAAAACATCTGTTATTCTTTTTTAATATACTGTACGTAAAAATCAAGCAACGCAACTATATTCAAACTCACATTATAATGACTGAAGCTGTTCATCACTGTTTGAGCCCCGCAGATCAGTACGTGTATTTACTGTTGACCCTGTCTGTACCTTGATTATGATGGTCGGCATCGTTTTAGTTGGTTGCATTGCTCGTTTGCAGTTTGTTTACCTCCTCCTCCTGTAAATTAAATGACGCAACATGCAATGAATTGGAAATAATAAACAATTTCTCACCTTTGTTCTACAGCTTCTTTCAGCTAATTCTTGTCAGATTAGGTTTCTTTAGCACAAATTTTTGTGTGCCATCGCAAACGGAGATGAATGTCAGACTATTTTAAAACTTGTGCATAAGGATTGGTTGTCATGACTGATTGGACTGTAGACCCACTGCTCTCTGATTGGCCATTGTTGTTTCATTGTTCAACACACACGTCTTGGATGGTTTAGAAACTCAACTGCTGCAAAAACACATTCTAAATGGAAACCATTAACGCAACAAGAGTAGACTTAAATTGAATAATCGTCAGTTTTCACTATTACATATTTGTGACAGCCATAATCGTGATTCGTTTTTATTGATTGTGCAGTCCTACTTTTGCGGTATAATAAATCACACTAGGACGTCACATTTTTTCATTAGTTTAATTGTCCATTTCAGTATAAGGAGTAACAGAGCACCTGTTCAAAATTAGTATTTTAAAGAAGTTGTGTGTCAGTCACTGCGTGCTGGTACCAGATTTATTCGGTGCTCGGTACAGCAGGAACACTGGTAACGGTACATCTTTTTTACTTTTGAATCGACTTGGTGGCGTAGTACCGGTGCTTTTGACAACACTATTACAGAAGTAAAATGGGTTGCGAAAACTGTTTTATGTTGACTTTAAGGATCAATTATACAAGTTTCTATGAAAGGATCTTTAGTATACCTCCCGTTCCCTATGCAAAAAGGAAATTTAGTAGGCACAGTTTCTCCCTTGGCATTGTGTAGCATGTAGTAATTTGGCATCACGATCTTCAGCTCATAGGATATTCCCGTCTGAGATCTCAAACTGACACCCCCAAACATGGTGGTAAGTGGAGGAATAGAGGGGGCGAGGAGAGGCTCTGCTATTTCTGTTGGCGCCTCGCACACTTTTTGCTTCATTGTCTGGCAGCTGCGGTGGCCGTTGGTTATAACACTCAAATAAAAATCAGCTTGTTTTTCAGTCAATTTTCCTTCTGTTCTCCTGTCTCTGTACTGTTTCTCCAATGCTTTGAAGGCAAGCTTTTTTCCCCATGCCCACTCTCAGAATTACACTTAATTTGTCTGCGTCTTAGTAAGCTTACAGCCTCCAACTCTTTTGCAGTCGCTGGAGAGGTTTGTTTAGTAATATGGGCCATATGGTGCAACACAACCCCATAAAATGCAGCATTCTTTTGTGCAAAAACACAGTCTACATAGAAAATTGTCTCCTTAACTCCTGTACACCACCCCTGGGTTCTGCTATCGATTACAGGGCGGAGTGATTTGCATGTACAGTCATTATTATGGTGTTGGTCATTAGGATGTGGAGTGTGTATACGGAGGAACAGATTACACTCTTTATGCAGAGAGACGGCCTGCAGAGTAATGAAATTATGCACAATGTAATGAATCCCTGCATAGCGTGCGGCTTGCATCATAATGGTGGCTTTAGGATGCCGAGGTTGCAAGAGGTGCAGGCTAAGGGTCTTGAGTGGGCTTCTAAGGCACAGAGGGGAAAGCCGCAGTCTGCAGTCCCATTAGTCAGTGCTGTTATCTTGTATTGCTATGCTATTTATTATGCTGTGTGTGGAAGATATAATTTGGTGGCAAAATATAAACATGTTTCACTCCCCACTCCTTCCCTCCCTCTGGTGTTTCTCTTTTGGCTCTTACTCTCCTTTTCTTATTTAACTCTCTTTCTAATTGGTTGGCACCTTCTGAGTGATCATTAACCAATATGAACATGTGATTGTGACCAACACACTCGTGGCTGTTTTCATTCAGAGTTTTTGGGGACTGGGCATGTTGTGAAGTTAACCTGTGTGTGTGTGTGTGTGTGTGTGTGTGTGTGTGTGTGTATTTCTTAAAAATTGAGGAGTTCATGTTTTGGTTTTTCTGGTAAGCATAATGTAATCACAGAAGATTTTTAAGCCAACATGGTCTTCAGTGCATTACTACAAGTTCCAAAACACTGAAATCTGCCAAATGCAAGTAAAATATTGCTTTGGTGAGTTGGCTAAACAAAATGGAATTTACTGGCCAGTTGGATTATATAGATACATTTATATTTCTTAAATGATGTTGTAAAAGAAAAGTCCAAGTGATGACACATTCCTGGCATTAAGCAAACAACATTTGAGAAACAAAGTCATAATAGATCTTAAAATATTTATGACAGGTGGCGTTTCAGAAAGAGACAGGAAAATATATGATAATGATGCTTAATATTTCCTTTGTTTCAGGAACCACAAAATTAATGGGTGGTTCTTCATCTTAGGGCAGATTTCACTATTGAGCAGAATTTTTTTTCAATCAAACTATAATTTTGCCAAATTATGCAAAATGTGTGAAAAAAAATTGTAATTGTGTATTTAGGATACATTCAATTTTAGCTGTGCAATTTGCCTTGGCAAGACAAAGGAGTAGAACTACATTTCCATCACATTTCCACCATTGAAAATGTCCTATGATGCATGTATATGTTGGACTTTGTTAGTAGGCAAAAACTACTGTATTTTCCAGAATATAAGTCACGTTTTATTTTTATCATCTGAAAGGCCCTTCGACTTAGTTCGAAGCAACTTATATACATAATTTATAATTAACTGATGTTGGCTGGTCAAACACATGCACACAAAAACAGATGAAAACATCAGTCATAGAGATGGTAGAAGCTTTTTAAAGTTGCCAGTTCAGAGTATTTTGCCTTTACAAATTACTTTATAAATATTTTGTCCATCATAACATTATTCTTTTAACAAACACTAAACTGCTATCAAATGCAAATTCTCACTTGCCCACTAAATGATGTTTCATCACTCTCATAGAAAAAACATTCAGTCAGTGAACCGGATAATTAATACATTGCAAAGAGTGTTGCAAATATCAGAAATATCCACAGATAGACAGTCGCTAATAGTCGCTAATGTTAATGAATGAGTAGAATACAATTTTACACTCTGACTAAAAGCTGTTTATTTGTGCACAGCATAGAGTTACAGATGTTATAAACAGAGGTGGCCTACTTGTTGCGTTTCTTACATGAGACATTAAAAGTCAATGATAAACTGTTACACACTGTTACTTAAAGCAAATTCTCCTGTTTAAAACAAGTCCAAAATTTGTGGGCAGAACTGAAAAAGCATGTGCGAGCAAGGAGTCCTACAAACCCGACTCAGCTACACCAGTTCTGTCAGGAGGAATGAGCCAAAATTCCAGCAACATTGTTTGACATCTTAACTGGTTAAGGGAAGTCTGGCGGCTACTCCCGGGTCCTGTTGCCTGCCGAATGCATCCTCTGTCAGTGCGAATTATACAGAGATGCATTTTATCTGCGACTTATAGTCCGGTGTGACTTTTTTTTTTGGAAAATACGTTAAATGAAAAATAAATCGTGAGTGTGAAAAAGATTTTAACGAGATGACTTTGAAGAAATCCATAGTGCTAAAAGTGACCAAAGTTGAAGAAACACCCATATATATATTAATAAGAATGTCAAATATAGTTGATGACCAGTAAGAAATATTACTGGCCGGTGAATTTATCTGCCATAGAAGTAAATGTTGGACTCTGTACTGCATATATATTACATGATCTTTGCATATCTGTAAGTTGTATGATGGATCTGTCAGTCATTTAAATCATTTCCTATTTTCTTTCCCACTCTCACAGGGAGAAGACGGCAGTGCTACTCTGTCAGATGGTAAGAATTGTACCTCTTTTTCCACACTAATCTCAGTGACTCTCCTGTGTATCCGTCTGAAACCCTGAGTCTTTGTTTTATTTTGGGTCAGTTTAGGGTATTGTTGCCCGTAAAGGTTAAATGTATTGAGGGAAAGGGCTCGTCCTGATGTGGTCTCACTATAGGCCCAGTGTGTTAAATTGACTCTCTCAATCTCTCTCTCTCTCTCTCTCTCTCTCTCTCTCTCTCTCACACACTTTCTCTCTCTCTCTCTTTCTCACTCAGATGCTCAGCATGCTGCAGCTCATAATCGGGCTGCTTCCACCAGTCTCATACATGATTCAGACCTGGCAGTCTCCATCAAAGACCTGGACAACCTCTTCAACTCGGACGAGGATGAGCAAACAGTCAGTATCAAGCTTTTTTTCTTCTTTATTTTTCTCTGTCTATCTCTCTCTCTCTCTCTCTCTCTCTCTCTCTCTCTCTCTCTCTCTCTCTCTGTCTCCATTTTCCTCTGATGGCTTTATATCACTGTGGAAATTAAATTGCCAAATAAGCTGAATTTATATTCATATGGTCTGACGTGTTTAATACAATCAATATATCATTAAAATAATTTCTGGTAAAATTACCTTTAAGTAAAGGTTGCAATGGAAATGTATTTCTGTGGGAAAATTATATTTTTAAGAAGTCATAGGTCAGTTTTTTTCTAATTAGTTTATTTCTTCACAGCCTGGTTCACGAAGAGCTGTAAATGGAACAGATGAGAAGTTTGGCAGCAAGGAATCAAAGCAAGCCACACTGGACCCTGTTTCCTGTATAAGTGAGCACAGTCTCCCGTCTAGAAATATACAACATTTACTGTCATTTAATTTACCCTGTGTACTGACCTCTGCTGGCCACTCCGACAAACACTGCAAAGCTCACGTTCAAGCATGTTGTGCTTGGTCCAGATTTAATAAATGGGAAGTTGACATCGGAAGCTGACATGTTTGGTGGTGTTTAAGTTTTAAATAGTATTATGCGTATTCTTATATGCATGTAGCTTTTGTGAGACAACATGCAATATTTGACTTTAAAGGGGTCATGACATAATAATATTTTCCTTGGTATTTTGACATATAAGTGGTTGTTGTACTATTAAAACATATTGTAGCCTAAGTTTTAGAACTCAAAGCCTCCTCTCCAGTCCAAAAAGAGCATTTATTGTTTCCACCCTGCAAAAAATACTTTTGAAATCGGCTACATTGTGACTTCACAGTGTAGTGTCATTTGCATAGTCCTTCTCCTCCACAACATACATGATCGTTGCGGTGGGTGAGTTGACAGAAAGAGAAAGAGGCTGGTGTACTGCAACACTGAAATTGGTACTATTGTAACTAGTTTGCTTTTAACCTGCAAAAAGAGTAAAGTTAGTTCCACAGACATTGTTGTGTTCCTGGTTTTGGAAATACTGTATCTTTACATAGCCTTCTAAAGGATCCCAATGTTAGGAATGAGTGGATAATACAAGAGTTCAGATTCAAGGTTTTGAAGGTTTGAAGTTGTTTAAAACATGACAACACGTCTATCATGCATGTTCTCTATCACTGTCACTACTTCCTCCCTTTATCCTTCAACTTCCATATCATGTTTTCCTCTCCCCATCCTTCCCTCAGGCACGGCCGATCTGCACCAGATGTTCCCTACGCCTCCCTCTCTGGAGCAGCACATCATGGGTTACTCCCCCATGAATATGGGCAGTAAAGAGTATGGCTGCATGGAGCCGGGCTCAGGCCTCAACACCCTGGATGGCCCCTCTGCACTGGGTGGCCAGTTTAAGATTGAGGTAGAGGAGAGTTTCTGCAGCCCCAGACCTTCTGAAATCAAGGTGAGACTAGTTAAACTGCATCACCATGCCCTTAAAATGCATAATCCAACAAGGTTCCGAAAAGGAAATGGTACAGAATGCAACAATTTCAGTCAATCAGAATTAATTTAATGTTTAAAATGTAGCTGTGGGGTGTAAGAGTATAATTGTGAGCGGGGCTACACAGTGCAGCACAAATAATTATATTGTCTGACAAAATGTCATTGTGATGTTGTCTTCTTTATAAGTCGGTTCAGATAAAAGTACCTGCTAAATGAATAAATGTAAATAAATGTAGTACACAGTGTTAGTATGTTATGCGTTTGTCTTGGCTCTCCTCACTTAAGGATTTTTTTTTTTTTTGTGGGGAAACAGATAATCAAAGATCCATTCTGTTGCAATTAAAGTGTATATTAATTCATTTAAGTGATTCCACTGTGAATCATTATGCCACCTTGATGTTAAATATGGACCAACACCCCAGCAAATGAATGTGTTTCACTTTCTTTCTGTCTGTGTTCAGGACTTCTCTTTTGTATACAAGCCAGATTTGTGTCAACCATTCGTGGGCTGTTCCATGTTTGCCCCCTTAAAATCTCTGCCCAGTCAGTGCCTGCCTCCTATCAAACTGCCCGATGAGTGTGCGTACAGGCCTGGCTGGACGATGGGAAAACTGGAGCTGCTCAATTCTGTACCTCCTATGACCATCTTCAGCAAGGACGGGTGAGTTTCTAACACGCACCAAGAAACAAACTCCTAAAATGACACAAATATGTGTAATCCTTGTGGTTTAGCTGTATGACCAACACACCAGAACCAACAACCTCAGCCATTAGGTATATCAACACATACAATGCACAAACATTTTTTTGAAAGCACTTTAATACTGTAGCCTAAGTTTTTGAACTCAAAGCTTCCTCTCAATACAAAAAGAGCATTTATTGTTTCCATCCTGCAAAAACAACTCGTTTTAAAATCGCAACATTGTTACTTCACAGTGTAGTGTCATTTGCATAGTCCCTATCCTCCAAAACATACAGTTGAATCCAGAAGTTTACATACATCTTAGCCAAATACATTTAAACTCAGTTTTTCACAATTCCTGACATTTAATCGTAGAAATCATTCCCTGCCTTATGTCAGTTAGAATTACTACTTTATTTTAAGAATGTGAAATGTCAGAATAATAGCAGAGAGAATGATTTATTTCAGCTTTTATTTCTTTCATCACATTCCCAGTGGGTCAGAATTTTACATACACTTTGTTAGTATTTGGTAGCATTGCCTTTAAATTGTTTAACTTGGGTCAAACATTTTGAGTAGCTTTCCACAAGCTTCTCACAATAAGTTGCTGGAATTTTGGCTCATTCCTCCTGACAGAACTGGTGTAACTGAGTCAGGTTTGTAGGCCTCCTTGCTCGCACATGCTTTTTCAGTTCTGCCCACAAATTTTCTATCACATTGGGGCCACTCCCAATACCTTGACTTTGTTGTCCTTAAGTCATTTTGCCACAGATTTGATGGTATGCTTGGGGTCATTGTCCATTTGGAAGACCCATTTGCGACCAAGATTTAACTTCATGGCTGATATCTTGAGATGTTGCTTTAGTATATCCACATTATTTTCCTTCCTCATGATGGCATCTATTTTGTGAAGTGTACCAGTCCCTCCTGCAGCAAAGCACCCCCACAACATGATGCTGCCACCCCCATGCTTCATGGTTGGGATGGTGTTCTTCAGCTTGCAAGCCTTGCCCTTTTTCCTCCAAGCATAACGATGGACATTATGGCCAGACAGTTCCATTTTTCTTTCATCAGATTAGAGGAAGTTTCTCCAAAAAGTAAGATCTTTTTCCCCTTGTGCTCTTGCAAACTGTAGTCTGGCTTTTTTATGGCGGTTTTGGGGCAGTGACTTCGTCCTTGCTGAGCAGCCTTAGAAGTTATGTCAATATTGGACTCGTTTTACTCTGGATATAGATATTTGTCTACCTGTTTCCTCCAGCATCTTCACAAGGTCCTTTGCTGTTCTAAGATTGTTTTGTACTTTTTGCACCAAACTACATTGAACTCTAGGAGACAGAATGCGCCTCCTTCCGGAGCGGTATGATGGCTGCAAGGTCCCATGGTGTTTATACTTGTGTACTATTGTTTGTACAGATGAACGTGGTACCTTCAGGCGTTTGGAAATTGCTCCCAAAGATGAACAAGACTTGTGGAGGTCCACAATTTTTTTTTCTGAGGTCTTGGCTGATTTCTTTTGATTTTCCCATGATGTCAAGCAAAGAGGCACTGAGTTTGAAGGTAGGCCTTAAAATACATCCACAGGTACACCTCCAATTCAGTAAACCTCCTATCTGAAGCTAACTGGCTAATTGTCTAAAAGCTTGACATCATTTTCAGGAATTTTCCAAGCTGCTTAAAGGTACAATTATCTTAATATATGTAAACTTCTGACCCACTGAAATTGTGATAGTCAATTAAAATTGAAACAATCTGTCTGTAAATAATTGTTGGAATAATTACTCATGTCATGCAAAAAGTAGATATCCTAAACGACTTGCCAAAACTATAGTTTGAAATATTAAATCTGTGGAGTGATTGATAAATGAGTTTTAATGACTTCAACCTAAGTGAATGTAAACTTCTGTTTTCAACTGTACATAATCGTTGTGGCGGATGAGTTGACAGAAAGAGAAACCCAGTGAGCCAAGACAATAGAGCCAACAACCTCAGCCATTATGTATATCAACACACACAAATGCATATTTTATTATTTTATTATTTTTTACATGCATTTAGGGGCTGAATCTCTTATCTTATTTCACACAAAAAAAAAAAAAAACGAAATTAAGCACATTTACCACACTATTTCTCAATTCTTTAATGTGTGAAAATCTTATTCGCATTACTGTAATACAGAAATGAAAGTCATCATGTGCAAACACAGTGATTTTGTTAATTGAAATTAGCATAAATTCAACTCGATACAACAAGTACTACCATAATACCAAGTGCACCATGTATAATTACAATAGTACTTTACAATTTAAATATCTTAATTTATTTTGCATTGCAGTGGGCTACTTACAATATGGGGAATGGTGGTGTTGGGGAATGAGATTAATTGTCATGAAAATGTCACAATGCTAATTTTAATGGTCCCAAATAGGACCTCAAAACTTTTCTATATGCAATTTTTTTCTTCTTCCTGCAAGTCTTCTCACATGTATTCTCACTCATTGGCACATGTAAATGCCAATTCTAATGTTCTATGCAGATATTTACTCCCACACACCTCTTTTTCTTAGTAATGGAAGTGCAGAATAGGTGTTAATACTGTAGCCTAAGTGTGTAACAGGTGTTGCTCTGGTAATTAGACTGTCAAATCCATCTGCTTCCACTGAAGTCCCTCTATTTCCTTATATTTAGAGACGTTTATCACAAAGTTTCTTCACTGTCTAAACTGAACCGGCTCTCTCTGTTTCTCATCAACCAGTTTATTTGAATAGCTGGTGTTTGCTCAGACAGGCACATCTGATTGCTATTCACACAGTGTTTTTCATAATCTCGTCTAGGGGTGCACCGATCGAAATCCGCCGATATTCGTCTTAAATCCGTGATCGGCCGATCGTGCCTAGAATCAGGGACGATCTTTTTTGCAGCACGCAAGGAATCACACATACACACTGCTCCTCTAATGAATGAGTGCTTTCTCAGCCCCTGAGTGGCCTTTGTAGGGTGAGTTGTTGGCTATTCTAAGCATTCACAAATTTAAACTTTCAGACATGATGTAATTCATATGAATATGCCGTTTTGTTTTAAAAAAATGTGTATGAATATTTAGTTGCCCATTTTCTAGAGTCATTACAGTAGTTACTCTGACTTGTTGCACAGTGAGCAAGAAGAGGATAAAAGAGACTGCTAACGGGCATAAAAAAATGAATTAACAACAAATAAACATGCAAATACAAATCTGAGTATATGTGATGTTTCGTGAATCGTGATAATCAGACGTGTTGAGCGATAGAGACTGTTTGAGCGATCATGCGCACTTTTAGCTTTAATCCCTAATGGCACTGCGTCTTCACACATTTGATTAATAATTAGTGATGTGTTACAACAGGATGCCAAAGACAGCAAACAATTCATAGATATTAATGATTTCTCATTGGAGCAGTTTTAGAGATTGTAATGAATATATTTTTCTTATTTTTGAAAGTATCTCTGGCTCTGCTGTGTGTTATGTTTCATGGTTTTTGGTTGCCAGTATGCCACAATGACCATTTGATATTGAGAACAGAACTATTACTAACTATTTTCAATACAAATACATTTTAGCAATTCACAATTATGTATTTTTAATGTAATTTTGGTTACACTTAATAAAAAGGTTTCATTTCTTTAACATTCATTAATGCATTAGGTGTCATGACCAAACAATGAACAATATATTTTTACAGCATTTATTAATCATAATGTTAGTAAATATACAATTGTTCATCGTTCATAGAGCATTAATGTGCATTTAACTAATACTAATAATAACATTTTAAGTATATGTTGTAAATAACATTAAGTTCATTAGTTCATGTTAACTACAGTAATGTTGTTAAATAATGTTAACAAATGGAACCATTTTGTAAAGTGTTACTGTAATTTTACTCTATAAAATATAAAATTTTTAACTGCAGAATATCATTGGCAGAAGTGTGACAACGGGCACTTTAAGAAAAAAATCGGTATTGGCCGATCTTAGTGTTAAAAAATATCGGAGATTGGTATCGGCCTCAAATTTCCTGATCGGTTCACCACTAATCTTGACTTCTGGATTGCTTTTCGTATGATGTTATGAACCTGTGTCAGGGTCAACTTTCAGCTACACTCTTTAATTTTGTTTGCTTGAAGTGTTTAGTCGTGCTGTTGAAATTTATTGCCTTTTTATACCACAATTATATAAAAGCAGATTAAAAAATAATCAAATAGAATGTATAATTACAGTTCTGACTCTTACCTCAGGGCTGTGTGGTGCAGCAAAAAGAACAGTTTATTCTTGGATGATGTTTGATGTGAGGAGATCTGTGAAAATTAGGGAGGAGGGGTGGTGCGAGGGTTGGTCGATGACAGGGTGTTAATTCTGATCGTAAAGTCTACGTTTGTTAAAGTCAGTCTTAAAGCTCTGAATGAGCTGGTTCTTTCTAACCCACAGCATCTGGGGAGAGGGCCATGCCTTCAAACAGGGGACCTTCATACGCCTGCCTGCTTTTCAAAGGCCACCGGGAGCCACGCTCAGCGTTCTCACAATCCAACACGCACACACAGACCATGTGGCACAAGCTGTGCTTTCATTTCTTGCACAGCTGCCTGTTTTACCATCTGTCTAAAAAAATAAAAATAATTTATTTTTGGCCCTCCCTCCTGGAGGTTTTCTTAGAATAATAGTACTGTGCTGCCACTCATAATAGGCTAACCCGTTCACTATTATATCCACTAATAATTTATGTTTGTGAGAATAGTAATCACAAGAGAGACATTTCCCTGTGAGTTGGCTTGACAAGCACAGTTTTCTAACTCTATTGAAGTTCGGGCGGGACATAAAAAAAAAAGTAGCCAATATTCTTTCGTTTACATCACAGCCGTGAACCATGATTTGCTACTTGCTGCTACTAGTCAGAAGCAGGCTTGTTATATTGATATTCTCATTCTAGAGAGTACAAAATGAGTTATCAGTATTTCTGGACTGTATTCCTGTAAGAGAAAAACTCTAAATTTTAAACGTGTATATCTACTAAAAATTTATTTTGTCAACTTTTAGGAGATTTCTTGCTTATAGATGTCCTCAAAGCTAAAATATGCCATGGATTAAAAGCCACAATGCTCCAGTTCTGAATTTTATGGGGTCTTTGAATATTGAAAAATTTTCAACTCAAGAATTAACCTGCTTTTCTGTCTCTTTTTTTCTTTTTCTTTTCTACACTAGTGAAAATAGTGCTATGGAACAAGATTATATTCAGACGTACACCCCTCAAACCCACACGCCATTCTTATCAAACAGCGCACCTCCCAGCAACGGTGGCACTAGTATTCTCCCATCCCCTGCCACACCCCGTTTCTCAGCTCCCACCCCTCGTACCCCACGGACACCCCGAACCCCCCGAGGCCCCGCCAGCGTCCAAGGCTCCATGAAATACGAGAACTCAGACCTGTACTCACCAGCCTCGACACCCTCCACCTGTAGGCCACTCAACTCAGTGGAGCCTGCGACAGTCCCCTCTATCCCCGAAGCCCACAGCCTGTACGTCAACCTGATCCTGTCGGAATCCGTCATGAACCTATTCAAAGACTGCAACTTTGACAGTTGCTGTATCTGCGTCTGCAACATGAACATCAAAGGCGCAGACGTGGGTGTCTACATCAACGACCCCAACATGGAAGCCCAGTATCCTTGTGGGTGTGGTTTCAGTGCTGTTGTCAACCGTCGCTATGGCAATGGCTCCGGCCTCTTCCTGGAGGATGAGCTGGATATCATCGGCCGGGGTTCGGTTGTGAGCCAGGAAGCAGAGAAACGCTTTGAGATGTTACGGAGCATGTCGCTGGAAAAGACTGGGGGCGGAGGCAAGGATCGAGTTCCGGATGAGCTTATTGCGCTTCTCCAAGATCAGTGCACTAATCCATTCTGCCCGATCCTGCCGTTGGATCCAGAGAGTCTGTCTTCTCAAGGGCCAGGGGGTACCACTGTACCGCCCTGTGTGCGTGTGGAGGAAAGGGACTTCCACAACGACTGCTACCTTGCTCTAGAACATGGGCGACAGTTCATGGACGACATGTCAGGTGGGAAAGTGGATGAGACGTTGGTGAAGAGCACGTGTTTGCACCATTGGGCCAAACGCAGCGGTGAGTGTTTAAAACATATATTATATGTTTTATATATTCTGCTTGTTATACATAATTTATATGTTCACCGTCACCCATCATTAGGCTGGTATATTAAAGGGATAGTTCACCCAAAAATGAAAATTCTCTCATGATTTACTCACCCTCCTGGCATCCCAGATATGTATGACTTTCTTCTGCAGAACACAAAATACATTTTTTTAGAAAAATATTTCAGGTCTGTAGGTCCTCACAATGCATGTGAATGGGTGCCAAAATTTTGAAGCTCCAAAATCCACATGACAAAAAGTAATACAGTGACTCCAGTGGTTAAATCTATGTGTTCAGACACGATATGATAGGTGTGAGTGAGAAACAGATCATATTTTTATTCTTCTAAAAATCTTTGTTCTGCAGATTCATACACATCATGTTCAAAGTCATACACATCTTGGATAGCATGAGGGTGAGTAAATTAGGGTGAACTAAGGGTTAAGCATAAAAATGGAGGACGCTATCACATGCTTAACTGAAAGAGAAAATTGCCATTTCAGACTTTAAATGTAGTTTTCTTGTAAAATAAAAAAAATACAGAAACAGACTTCAGATGGTCGATTGCTTTGACCGAACCGGAGTACTAGACCTGTTCACATCATGTAATTTGGGTCAGCCCGATTGTTTCATCAATGTGAGTACAAACGGCAGCTGTTTACCACTGTAACTAGGTATCAACTCAAGAAGACATCAGCTTCAATGTGTTAGTGAAGGATTAATCTATTTGGATTTACCACCAATTGTGCAATTGATTAATATATTTTAGCTGGACTGTTGAGTCTGTAGAGGACAGAGACTCAGTGAAGAGAGATTGCTGCCAGCCAGTTTGCTTTCTTTTTGTACATGTAATACATTAAAGTATTACATCCACTGTTAAATCCTCTGATTTTGTGAGAACTGGGTTCTTCCTCCATTGAAAATCTGAAGCAAATTATATGATATTCAAATTCATCTTGCTTTTGTCATTTTATAAGTGCTAAATATGCTTCTATGGAACATGTATGAGCACAGGGTGCTTAAAAAGTGGTTTTGTGTGAGTGTTGTGCGATCAACCATGAATCACATGCGAGACACGCTCTGCTCTATCCTACTGTATCTCTGGAGCATGCATGTACAGGTGTGCGCGCGGTGCACGTCAACAAGGCTTCCCTCGTTATGTGAGCTCTGGTGACAGGACTGTGCAGAGTGGATCATGTGACTGTCTCATTAAACTGGGCTTCTATCAGTATCATGGTGCAGACGACAAAACTTATGCGACCCATTTTAATTTTTCAGGAGAATTTTCTATTTTAAAGTGATATGGAGCAATTCAACCATTTCAAGTGGCTACAGCACTGACATTTTGAACAGCTCTGACAAGGGAAAGAGAAAACACATGTTCTTCACCAGCATTAATTACAAGACTTTTCACATCAACATCACCCTTACTAACATTTATCACACTAAACAGAATTTTTCATTACAACTGTGGATGTTGTATAAAAAACACATGGTGTTAACAGTGTTCTATGGACACAATGAAGCTCGATTCGCCATTGGCTAGTACATTTTTTATTTTACTCGCCAGATTGTTTACACAGAATGCATGAACAATGCAACTGGGAAATAAATAAATAATAATAAAAAAAATATATATATATATATATATATATATATATATATATATATATATATATATATATATATATATATATATATATATTAAACAAAATGTACTTTATCTGTCAGAATTATTCTTTATTGTTGCATATGGATCTTCCATTTCTTAGCAAATGGCTTTCTCTTGCCACTTGACTTTAGCCACCTCTCTACAGCTGATGATGGGTCATACTGCTGAAGCTCTGGACCTTCTGTTGAAATGAGGATTAGGTCTGAAAGGCGTGAGGATTTGAGACTGCTGCAGACATCTGATTTTATTCTCTTTTAGGCACTGAAGGCTCTTTCGCAGTTGGTAGAGCTGACTGGCAGAACAAGAAGTATCTGAACAAGATGAAGAATGTTTTGCATCTCATATCTGTAGGGTTGCTTCAGCAGCAGTGTCTGGTACAGGTCCAGGTAGGACTTGTCATGAAGATCATTAGACACTCACCTTTTTAAGCGTCTCCATTCCCCAGGAATTTCTTCAACTTGACATCCAGATTGAACAAGCTTATCTCTGAACCATTCAGTAAGGACCTTCAGCTCCTTGTTGCCGTACAGTAGTTCAAGTTGTTTTCTGTCATCAGGCCACTTTTCGTGGTTGAATATTGCAAATGCTGACATCACAGCTTGTGCATTGTGATCTTTGTTAACTCCAAGCAGGTTATCCAATTTAGCATGAAGGTGTTTGTCACAGGCTGAACATGCATGCTCCATCTTTTGTCTCAGATTGTCAATCAGACTGCCTCTTTCCCTTCTCAAGTCAATGTCCTGAAAAGTTGTGGTATATGCACCAGGAGTTTGCATTTGCAGACATTGTTTGATGAAAGTTTTTCAGCATACCATCTGGGAGAGGGTTGGTTTTCATGTAGTCAAGACTGGTCAAACAGCACTTGGTAGGATGAGGTCTGACTTGTGTGGAGTCTGACTCTATGTTGTTATCTCCTGCAGCACATCAGCCAGGAAATGACAAAATTCAACAAACTGCAGATCTTTCAGGGCTTTGAAAACCTTTTCCCTGCATACTGCCCAGCTTGGCTCTCAAGATATTTTTTTCCTCTCAGGAAGACCATCAGTGCCCTGTCTAAATTAGGCACGCAATATGTTCCTTTCACTGTCTTTGGTTTGTAGAAACTAGATTCAAGTTCTTCACAAACTGTCTTAAGTTAAATGTAGCTCTTTGGGGTGAAATGGTTGGTTTTCCAAATCAATCATGTTCACATTTGTACCATCAGCAAAAAATCCAACAAGCTTTTGCTTCCATTCATCTAATCCAAATTTTGACATTTGAGGATTGAATGCAGTCAGCCACACCATCAGCATGAGCATGTGACAGCTCTGTGACAGAGACCAGATGATTTACTGGAAACCCATCATGTAAATACCTGTATCAATCATGTCTTATATGTAGTTGGACTCTTTCACTTTATTTGTCTCTGTATCCTGTAAATCTGCAGCAATGTTTGAAATGAGTTCAGCGCAACGGACATCGTTATCATACCAGGCCATTTTTTTTTCTGCAGCAGAATTGGTGGCTTCATCTGAGTCAAACTCAATTCTTCCTTTGCGATTATAATATGCTGTATTCATTTTCACAGAAAGCTCACATCTTTTTATTTGGAGTTTGCAGCCCATTTGCGATTGCAGATTCCTCATTGTGTTTGCTTGAAGCCATCACACTATCACGGCACGCTGCATGTCATTTGCTGTTTGAGTGCGTTGTGATATTTTCACGTTTGAAACTTCACAACCCTGAAACAAAGTCCATTTTACCGGCTAAGCTAGGTTTTCTAATGCAGTACCTGCATATCATCACATCTTCCTCCTCATCATACAAAAGCCAACCAAAGTTCAACAGCCAATGAGTCTGGATCCATTGTTGGGCCCTTGAGCAAGGCCCTTGACCCTATCTGCTCCAGGGGTGCTGTTTCATTGCTGACCCGGTGCTTTGACCCCAGCTTAGTTTGCGATATGTGAAAACAACTGCATTTCATTGGCTCTGTACCTGCACTCTGCATAATGACAAAGTTGAATCGTAATCTTAATGAAATGCAACTATATATCTTAAATATTAATTGCAATTACGTAAAAAAAACAACTAAAATTGTATCACATGTGATGATTGTGTACATCTGCCACCTCCGAAGACCATTTTTGACCCAGGAAAAGCCCTGGAGAAGCATTTTTAATGTGCAGCACATTTTTAACTATTTGGAAATTAGTTATTAGTAATTAGTTAAATTAGATTTTTTTTAACATTTGAACAAAATGACTTGAACTTTATTGAGGCAGCTGAAATGTTTTAGATTCGTGAGGGCGGGCTTGACTGAAAAAATTTGGAAACCGCTGTATTATACCATAATATTTGCAATTGGAAGCCTGCAAAGATGCAAATTATGTGTCATCACAAGCTGTTCACTTCTGCAATTTGGTAGGATTGCATTCATAATCAGCAGCAAACCATGCAATGGAGTTCTCATGGAATGTACCCTAGACCACCTTTTCAAGCACCAGATATCGGGGAAAACTTCTTCACATCATCCAAATGAACCAAAGTTTGATGTCATTCGAACCCAGTTGTGCACCAAAAATGTTAGTGTGCAAGCACTCTTACAGTAGAAATATAAGAGGGCAACTTTTGTGCTGTTGCCTCCACAGACCTTTTTTGGAAGTGCAAAATTGCTGTTCAGTTCAATTCAGTTTTATTTCTATAGTGCTTTTTACAATAAATTTTGTTCCAAAGTAGGTTTAAGTTTTTTTTTTTTTGTTGTTGTTTTAAGCGTGTTGACCACATCTTGCATATGTTCCGCTTATGTTTTGTGTTCTGTGCTAAAGTCTCCTCCCTCTCTTTCTGCAGCAGTTGATGTGAGTGGACTGTGCTCTCAGGATGTGTTGAGAGTCCTCCTATCTCTCCAACCTGTCCTCCAAGATGCCATCCAGAAGAAAAGGACAGTTCGCTCCTGGGGCGTTCAAGGCCCCCTCACATGGCAGCAGTTTCACAAGATGGCTGGAAGAGGGTCTTATGGTGAGCAAGGTCACTTAAAAGGCTGTGAAGCCTCTCAAGGTTTCAGGGTTTCAGACTCTGAATTTGTAGACCTTCTCTCTCACCCCATGCTCACATTGTTTTTTACCTTCCAGGCACTGATGAGTCTCCAGAGCCTCTGCCCATTCCTACCTTCCTGGTTGGGTATGAGTATGACTTTGTTGTGCTTTCTCCTTTTGGCTTACCATACTGGGAGAAGCTGCTGCTGGATCCTTTCGGTTCTCAGAGAGACGTGGGATATCTGGTTCTCTGCCCGGACAGTGATTCTCTCCTAAGTGGAGCCAAGAGCTTCTTCAGAGAGTTGACAGCAGTCTATGAGGTGAGAGGTTTATGTTGTAGGTTTCCAATGTCCCCTACTACTCCGGACACCTCAGATTTTTTTTTTTACATTTACTTTATCATATTCATTGTCTGGCTTTCCTTGGCTGCTTTCTGATTGGTTTCCCTTTCTCTGTCTTTCTGCCCAACAGTCTTGTAAGCTCGGTCAGCATCGACCGATCTCCAAAGTGCATACTGATGGCATTGTAAGGGTGGGTGGAGCTGCTGCCAAGAAGCTCGCAGAACAGCCAGTCAATGATTGGTTCCTTAAAGCGGCTTGTGGCAGCAGTGATGCGTTTGCCAAGCTCAAGCTGTTTGCGCAAGTCTGTAGACATGACCTCGGTATGATCAAACTCTCTCAAGAAATTAATGAACAGTTGAGTTAAACTTGTGGTACGGTACTTTTTTTTTTAGCATTTCTTGTTTTCTCCCTTCAGCTCCATACCTTGCTGCACAGTCATTGGACAGCTCCCTCCTCATTCAGCCAAGCCCCGCCCCCTCTTCCACCCAAACATCTTCCTCACAATCCTCAGGCTCCACCTTCTCCAACTCCCAAACTTCAATGGCCTCCGGAGGCCCTGCTCTCAGCAACAGCAGTTCTGCCAGTAACAGTGGCTCAGGCTTGCCAGGCAGCATCAATAACACCTCCTCCTCCTTAGGCCCTCAGGGCAGCAGTATCCAGTCTGCCAAGCCCAGCTCATTCCCTCCCTTTGGAAGTATGGGAGTACAAGGTAACAGCTCCCAGTCTGGGGCTCTGGGCCAGCAGGCTGTCACTCAGAGCTCAAGCCTCTCTGGAGACAATTCAGCCATCAACAGCCAGACTCAGGGGACATCCGAACCACCAGAGAGGTACACAGAATAAGCATATTGGACTGGTTGCTTTTTCCTGTCTTATATCTCAATTTGTTTATGTCTTACTAAATTTGTAACAGACCACAAAAGTTACTAGTGAGTGGTCATGTAACTTATCTGCAATTTGTTTAGATATGTAACTTATCATTTGAATTCTTGGACATATAGAAAATAAATAAAATCTAGCTCTACTTTAAAAGTAGAATGTGTAATTGATGTGCCAGAAGTGTAACTTGTATGTCTCAACAAAACTCCACCAGCACATGCAGTAGATGAACCCTAACTGATACTTTCTTCTCATCTCTTTCATCAGCACTTTGGAGAGAGAAAAGGTTGGTGTTCCCACAGACGGGGACTCCCACGCCATCACGTACCCACCTGCCATCATGATCTACATCGTGGACCCCTTCTCATATGAGGAGGCAGAGCCAGGGACATCACAGTCAAGCGTGTGGACGCTAGGACTTCTCCGCTGCTACCTGGAGATGCTGCAGGGCCTTCCAGCTCACATCCGCAACTCTGTCTTTGTACAGGTTGGTGACACAACACATAGTGGCCCCGAAAAGTATTTGGACACTTAAAAAAAAATCCTTTATTCAAGTGAACACATTTTGTTAGGTTTTAAATAATATAACATAGATATAGCACTCACATAGGATTATGAAAAATTTATTTGGACACTTTCTGGTTGTCAAATTATAGTTCAGCATATCCATAGTTAATGTGACAAATTACACCTGTTGTTACTCTGCAAGGACATCTGTTTGAACTTGATGGGAACTGACTTGATGCATCCACTTATAATTATTGGGACCAGTTAGTTAAAAATAAACACAAAAATGGCTTAGAAATGACTAAAGAAGATAAAGGGCTAGCCTCTTTTGTTTGCAGATGCAACTTTACATTTTTACTTTTACTTTTTTAAATTGTCTTAAGTGTCCAAGTAGGTATGGTGCCATTTTATATTGCTAATTCTGTTTATGTTAATGAGCAAATTTAAGCCTACTCTGTGTACTTTACTCAAGCTGGTTTATAATAGCTGAATTGAGTCAATCTTTAAATTTTTTGTATTGTAAAACACATGGACAAGTGACCATGAACAGAAGAGAAATTGAGATTGTGTGAAAAGGTATTTTCCTTATTGTTTAATGATGTCTGACTTCTCTTTTTGTGTTTCTTAATTTGACATCAGAGGATGTGTTGGATGAAATTAGTTCACAGTTTGTTAATCCAGTGCATTTTGTGTTCTTAGATTGTCCCCTGTCAGTACCTTCTTCAGCCTGTGAGGAGTGAAGAGAGGCACCTCTACGCCCAGCACCTCAAGTCTTTGGCGTTCTCTGTCTTCACCCAGTGCAGAAGACCTCTCCCGATCTCAACCAACGTCAAATCACTTACTGGTTTTGGCCCCGGCCTCGCCCTCGACACAGCCCTCAGTAACCCAGAGGTGAGCAAGGGTTAAAAATTTGGTGGACAGAAGGTTGCGCAGTGTTTCATTATGTAATTCTTAAATCCAGCAGCAGCTCGTTAAAGGAGAATGTTGGTTTCCCCCTTGCTAAAAACGAATGGGAGCGGAAACATAAGAAGTGGTGGATTTGAGTTTGCCTTAGCAGCGATATATTCAGGGTTCCCACAGTCATGGAAGACCTGAAAATGTTTTTTAATTTTTTTTTAATTGTGGTTTCCAGGCTAGGAAAAGTCATGTAAATTAATAAAATTTTAAACTACTAGTTACGCTTGGCTCTGTAATACTTCATTGGCCAGAAATTGCTATTTTGTCACAACAGACTGGAAAAGTCAAATTAATTTGTCAAAAGGTGTGTGAACCCTGTATAATGAGGCATGTCTGCTCTTCAAGAGAGTCAGCAAGGAAAGGACAATAAGAAAAAACACTACTTGTTGTACACTGTCCTTTTTGTTTAAATTGCTTTTTTTCTTAGTTCCGTCTAAAAAGAATCCAACCCTGATGTGGGTCTCACAGAGCCCATTACTCTGACCTCCTTCACAGATCTTTCAGACTGGCAGCCCAGTCAGTCTCTTTAACCACTCTCGGTGCTGAATGAGAATTCGGTGACTTGTGGAGACTGTTACACTGACCTCCCTGTCCTGGAACAAAACCAAAGGGGACTCGCACAACCCAACAGTTCTCTTTCCATTATCTGCTTGGGCAGCTCTGTGAGACCTCCCTAATGGGATCTGGCTTTCATGTTTTGGCAGAGGAATTCGAAAGCTCCACTTGCTCTCCTTTCTTTGCGGAGCTATTTGTAGAATCCAATTTTCTTGCTCTGCTCGCTAGCACTTTTTTCTACCCCACTTCCTTCCCCATTCACAAAAGAGATGTGACCACTTGGTGGGGTTTATTGATTTCATAAGAGCGGAAAGGGTTACGCTGATGTGTGCCTGGTTGTGCCCATCATTAGTGTAGGGTTGATGGTTCGACCTTGGCTAGCCACTTTTATCTTTAATACTTAATACTTTAATACATAACTTTTTATTTTTAGCAAATAAGTGACACCAGCCTTCCTGCCTTTTGCCTAATAATTTAGGAACTGTCTCACTTAAATTCTGTCTTACTATGTATCTTTGTCATTTGAACTTTTTGACAGAGACCAGAGTGTTTGCGTTTGTACACGCCTCCCTTCATTCTGGCCCCAACAAAAGACAAGCAAACTGAGCTTGGCGAGACTTTTGGAGAGGCGTCACAGAAATACAATGTCCTGTTTGTGGGCTACTGCCTGTCACATGACCAGAGATGGTTGTTGGCCACCTGCACAGACATGTACGGAGAGCTGCTTGAGACCTGCATCATCAGCATAGATGTACCCAACAGGTGAGTCATTTGTCTGAACTACAGCTTAATATGCCTTCTGTAGCAAAGTTGAACATACAGTTGGAGCATTAACTATGCAGGATTAAATACTCAGTCACTTCAACAATAAAGCAATACCTATAACATTGTAATCATGACAAGTGAGAGACCAGACAGTGCTGTATTAGTGCTGTGGATGTAACAAATCCAGGGCATGGGACAGGGCATTCCAAACCAATGAAAAACACTTTTATATAAACAAAAACTGTTCACTTAGCAGCGCTAACAAAAATAACGAGAATGGACTGAACTTCCAATAAATCAAAGGTGGCAAACAAATAAGCACAGCTTTTCAGCAGATGGTGAATGGCCAGCACAGACAGCTTGTCAGCTGTGCTCTTTCTCTTCTCGTCTGCCTCTGTCTCCTCTCCTTATATGCCCCTGTCACTCCTCACTGAAACACAAGACAGGTGTTAAGCACAGGTGGAAATCATTCACCACTCATCTCCCTGGCCTCACTCCACACAGTACGGCCCTCGGCCACACTCCTGCCTCCACATACCCCCACCACCCGACTCCGGGGAGCTGTCCAGCCTGCCGCCGACTCGTACCACTACCGTTCCTGGGGTCCTTTCGATATGGTGCTCTGAGATTCATACGACTGGGAAGAGGCGAGAACACGTCTGATAATTGTCCTTGCAACCAGGCAACCTCCTTGATTTGGGATGGTGAGAGGTGGTCTCCACAAGTTACCGGGGTGTCTCGATCGGTGGCTTTTAAGTTTTATCTCCGGTCTGAACTCCTCCCTATCCGGAACCACCATCGGCAAAGTCACGGGGACCTCCTCTCTCCACGGTTTTAGGAGGGTCAGGTGGTAAATCTGACATTTATTTTCATTTCACCTTATGATAAATTTCCCAACTCGCCGTGTGGCCTCAAAATGTAATTTAGAGCTCAATGTCGGGATCAATACAAGGGCTTTATCTCCCGGTGTAAATTCCCATAGCTGAGTACCCCTATTATACAGCACCATTGATATTCTTGAGACTGGATCAAATTCTCCTGTGTTAACTGCCCAGTGTGTGGAGTTTTGCTCTCAGGTCAAGAATGTATTGAATATAGTTTTGACTGTTTGAAGGTCCCTTCTCACAATTTTCCCATAGGATGTTGAGCACGCCATGCGGTCGACGCCCATACTATAATTAAAATGGGGGGAGAACCCCGTGGAGACTTGCGGAACCTCTCGTAGTGCAAATAATAAGGGGTCAAGCCACTTGTCCCAATTTCGAGCGTTTTCGTTCATGAACTTGCAAATCATGTTCTTTGGGGTCTGATTAAATCGTTCGAAGAAGCCATCAGTTTGGGAGTAGGACCAACCGGAACGGTTGTGCACCTCAACTGTTACTCCTTTCATAACAAAGCTCCAGGAGGGTCTGGTGTTTTGTTTGATGGATGCCAGCAAGGGACTTTATGATGTCAGCCAATGGTGAGGATTCCAGGATGGCAATTTCCTTCAATTCCCGGGTTTCGGCACAAGTGGAACAAATCCCTTAGCTCCAAGGAATAAGGAAGCAGGAAAGGGGACAATTCCAACACGGTAAAAACACTTTTATTTAAACCAAAATCATTCGCTTAGCAGCGAAAACAAAAATAATCGTGAATGGACAGCTTGTCAGCAGGGCTGTCTCCTCTCCTTAAATGCGCCTGCCACTCCTCAGTGATACACAAGACAGATGTTAAGCACAGGTAGAAATTATTTACCACTCATCTCCCCCACCCCCTCTCACCACATAACGGCACTCAACCACACCCCTGTCTCAACAGTGGAAAATAATAACAGTGAATGAGTATGTGTGTCCTATAGAGGTTGACAGACAGTGGGTTTGCCGTTAGCGATAAATAAACTGGTGGAAAATGCCAAAAAACAATTAATCGGACGATTGTAAAAAAATAAAAGAATTTGTATTGATTGTCTTTTTTGTTTTTTTTAAATCCTTACTGTGACAAGCAGACATAAAGGCTAGAGTTAATAAAATCCCGGATGCAGTTTATTGTGCAACCAAAATTCCAATTAAAAACAAAGAAGAAAAAAAAAAGATTTGTTGCATCCAGGACCTTTAGATATGAAGAAGCACACAATACACAACTCTTATTTTGAAAAGTCTGTACTCACACAATTTGCACTTTTACAATCATCTACAATTTATTACAATATATAAACACTATTAAGTAAACATATTCATAGTAGTTTTCAATGATAGATGTTACGTGGCACAATAAACTCATAAGCAATTCATTATATTTTTTTCACCTCTAAAGTACGTTTTACTGCCTCTGACCTCTGGATAACAGAGTTACATTTCGCCTCTAGTGACAATCATGTTTAATTTGCTCGTTATGGATGATATTTGTTACGATGGAGAAGATATTCGCGGATCACGATGTCAGTGCATTCACCTGCCCCGGTGTGCAGCTTATCAGTGCAGTGCAATTCTCATCAAGGGAAGCAGCAAAACTGTCCACAAGTTTTAATGCAAGTAGAAAAGGCTGTAATATCTGCTTGTTTTAGAGTGACAACACATCCTTCCCCCAGGGGGTCCTTAAAATAATTTTTGAATCACTTAAAATGTCTGTGCTTTGCCTGTTTTCATATTGTAGCACTTTCTTTAGTCATAAATGAATATACGCGTCCGTTTGCTTAAACCAAGTGTATTAGTTTAATTTGACCCATCTATGCCTCTCGTTTCTCCCTTCCTCTCTAGAGGGAGGGAGAGAGTGTGTGCTATAATTGATGTGACTTTGAGAAAAAGGCACTTTTAGGAACAGTTAGATGGAACACTTAGAAGTTCACAAAAAAGATTGGTGCAATCTCTGCTTCTATCCTCTTACCTCAGTGTCAGTGAACTTGTTTACATTCAGCTGATCTGTTCGCCAATTAAGTTATTTCTAGGTATAATGTTTGGTAGATGCACATAACTCGCTCGGGTTTTCAAGAAACAGGAGAAATTCTGACTTTAAATATTTACATGTGTGGGACATTTGCGTTGTAGGAATGTGTACAGGCAGATTTCTGAATAAAATCAGTCATTGAAAGACTAATGTAATGTTTGGGCATAGCAATATGGTGGCGCAGTGGCTTCACTGATATGACGTCATCAGCAATCCAGTACTATATTATAAATCAGTGATACAGACCAGTAAAGTGCCTGTTTGACTTCTGTTAGAAGGTAAAAGTGTTGCAGAACTGGAGAGCTTGTAGATTTGAATTTGAGCAAGTCATACACATTATACAAGTAAAAGTTTCCTTTTGCTTCGTTCTGTGTATTTTTTATCCAAAGATGAGAACTAGCCACCCCATTTTAATTTCATGACTCTTAAATTCCTTTATTTACATTCATTAGGTGATTAAAAAAAGAAACATTATTTCTAATCATACATTGTACTTTAATTCTCTTAAAAAGACTACCAATTTAGCGCTTGTTATACATATCAATGCAGACTCACTGTAAATCGCACAAGTGCATATAAACAAACATGTTGCAAAATCTAGTAATGTAGGAAGAGTAATGTGTAAATATATAAATATTTTAACTTCAGAAAACACTGTAAATATTAAAAAATTTAACGAATAGTCTTGTGCTGCATCTATGCAAGGTTTTTTTTTCATAGTAGTTTTGATTGAGTAGAAATTGTCATTTCAAACAGTGACAAAAGCTTGTATCATTATTAAAAATGCAATGTTTATTTATATTATATATACAGTATATTATATATAATACCCTCTTGTTTATTAAATTTTTTTTTATATCTCTTAGTTTTCAGTTGCATTACGCTTATGTTGGCAAGTAAAACCAAATGCGATTCTTTCTCCAATGTGTCCATAGAGGGTTGAGTGTCCAAACTTTTGACTGGTAGTGTAAATGTAACACTAACTAATTTAAAAATGGTTGAAAGAGATACTCCATCATTAATTGTTGTGGTCATTAAAGATATTTAAATTTAGGTATTTGTGTCCATAAGTTAACTAATAAACTCAAAATATTCTCTGTTTACTGTAACAGAGCACGAAGGAAAAAAGGTTCAGCAAGGAGGCTGGGCCTACAGAAGCTCTGGGAGTGGTGCCTGGGTTTGGTGCAGATGACATCATTGCCATGGAGAGTGGTACTTGGACGACTTGGACGAATAGGGCATGGAGAATTGCGAGGTAAAACATTAAAATGAAATAAGGAATGAGAAGCCGTGCTATATTGTGAATATAGTCTTGACTCATGTCTAAATGGTATTAGGCACGACAAGCAGTGAGCAACTCAAAACTGTCTATATTCACAATATAGCATGGCTATTAGTGCCTTATTGCTTTACAAAAGCATGCACATTTTTAAAGTTATTTTATTAAGAAATGTAAGTACCATCCATTCTCTATAACCATAGTTTTGAAACTGGGAGGTGCCAGGGCATGTCAGGGGAAGCGCAGAGAATGATGATAAATTCACCAAGAAAAATCAAAAGATAATAAACGAATACCATAAAAATATATTGTGAAGAAAAATGAAAATGAATAGCTTTACAGACCATAATCCAGCTTATTAGACCTTAGCTCTATTGCTTTAAAATACTGTTAAATGTCGAGAGTGCATCCATGTGCCAGTTGCGGGAGCGCAAATCTCTCCTCTTCCTATACGTGTGCTGGTGCTTTATGAAATCTTCCTGCTCATGCTCAGAGTGAGTGCGTGCTCGCTGAAAACATGTCCTGTTCAAGCAAAAAAGTTATTCTGTTAAAACAAAAATCTATTTGCAAATTTAAAAATGGTCACAAATGAGACAATAACTAAAAATCTAGTCACCATTGGTGATAGTCAGTAAACTTTGTTTGCTGAGGAGCTCAGGTTAGCAGTTTGAATTAGCCACTTTATCATATAGCAAATCAGCTGTCCGTGAGGACACAATTACGAGCACCTTAGAGTGCAGACATTTAAAAATATGAGTCTCCCGTTTTCAGGCTAGTATTTCAGGCTAGTTTATAATTATACGTTATGCACTGAATCTTGTTTTTTTTTTTTGTTTTTTGTTTTTTTTTTTCTGGTTATTTTTGGGATTTTGCTTTAGAAGAACTAAAACTAAAAACAGTCATTTGGTTCCTTTATGTTTGAGTTTAGGAGCCAGTGCATCATAGTAATTTTTTAGTCTGGAGCCCTGTGTATTGACCAATCAGCCTCCAGGAACAAAACTCTCTGTTTTGGAATACATTTTTAAAGCGACAGCATTGGTTAACATTGTAGAGGCAAACAATTTTCATCCATGAAAATCATTAATTTACGATTCTCTCTTTTTCCTCAGACTGGAGTATTTTACTGAGCAGGCGGAATCTGCAGTCAGTGTCTCGGAGGCTAAAGGAGATGTGCAGGATGTGCGGAATCTCAGCATCTGACACTCCCAGCATCCTTAGCGCCTGCCTGGTTGCCATGGAACCCCAGGGCTCATTTGTCATTATGCCAGGTAAGATCGTACTTCCTGTTACTCTCCATATGGTGTGCATGTGTCTCAATCACATGCCGGGCCCTTCTTTTTTTTAATGGCTTGTTTGTTGCATTAGCTGTCATAAGTTTGCAATTCTACGAAATTTTAAAAATTTTAAAATACACCCTCACACAGCTAGTCATGCCTCTCTTCGCTAGGTATGTGATTGATAGCATCAGTGTTTCATAACTCAAGTCTCTGCTGTCCCAATCTGATATACACTCCTGTGTGTGTTGATCTCATACCTTTGTATTGATTCCTGAGCTGGTTTGATGGTGCTGAAGATCAATGGCTTTATTTGACAAAAGCTTTTCATTCTGTCATAGTATCAAGATGTATTGGATCAGATGGATTTTGCCCATCACTCATAGAGTTTAAGAGGGATGCCTTCGCATGGAACATACTCAAAATCAAGACATTTAAAGAAAAACTGTATGAACTTAATGCCAAAATAGTTCATTTTAAAAACAACATTCAAACCCCATTCGTTGTTAGAAGTATAAGCCATTATAAACTGTCCTTAACATTTATGAGTTCTGAATAATTTTCAGTCTTTCAATCTCTCATTTTCTTTGTCCAGACTCTGTATCAACAGGTTCTGTGTTTGGTCGCAGTACAACTCTGAACATGCAGACGTCGCAGCTGAGCACCCCTCAGGACACGTCTTGCACACACATCTTGGTGTTCCCCACCTCAGCCTTTGTGCAAGTCAACAGCTCCAACTACACACACGAGAACATCGACATTAACTTCAACCCCGGCAATGGTAAAGGATAACTGAAGTATGGCATTCGCTAGTTCTTTTCATGTCAATGACTCTTTAAAATCTATTTAGTTTTATCTTGCTTAGAAGTAACAGACTGTAAATGTTCAGAAGAAATTGAGAGTTTGTTGTATTTAAAAACCAGACCTGTTTGTTCGTCAACTTATTCAAACAAAAAATCCATATCCCCTAGAGACATTCAATCATGGAAAACACAAATATATGATTCTGATTTTTGACCTTGTTTAACCACTAGATGGTTCAGATGCAATCGAAGTCATCTTTGACCTACTAGAGCAGGAGAATGACCTGGTTGAGTCTGATCTCATAAATATCCTACCTGCCTCGCCCACCACGTCCCCAGTCCACTCACCTGGATCCCAGTACCCCCATGGAGGAGACGGGAGCAAGGTACAAAGCGCTCCGAGACTAATCCATTTAACACTAATAGGCAACAGATTATCAGCATTTTCATTTTATGATAAATCAACATCTGCTATGAAATATAAAATTTACTAGCTTTCGAGTCTGATAATATTAAAATTCAAGTATGCATTACATGTTTTACTGTTTGTAATTGTTGCTTACCTTCTTGGACCACACATATATAACAGATTATTATTTTAATCTAGTCGTTGTTGTTGCTCTGAGCTCATCTCCTCGCCTTTTTGTCTTTTTCAGGGTCAAAGTACAGACCGCATGGAGCCTCATGAAGAAGCTCCCAATATCCTGCAGCAGCCATTAGCTCTGGGTTATTTTGTGTCCACAGCTAAAGCAGGTCCACTGCCAGACTGGTTCTGGTCTGCGTGTCCTCAGGCACAGAACCAGTGTCCCCTTTTCTTAAAGGTAACTGCACTATAATGGCTAAAGACAGTCAGTAATCTGATATGTTAATGTGTAAATGGGTGTTGCACCTCATTTATTTTCTAAACGTGCTATTTTTAACAGTATTAGAATTAGAGGTTGACCGATAGTTTATTTTGCTGATACTGACAACTGAGGTGGTAGAAAAGGTAGATAACTGATTAATCTGCTGATATTTTTTAAAATCAATTAATTGAACCTTAAAAAAAATTCTTAGTCTTTTCTTACTGTGACAGGCACAGATACAGAGGCAGCAAGAGTCCAAAATTAGTAAAATTCTAAATGCGTGTTTGTTGTGCAACTAAAATCCCAATAATAACCAGAAAAAAAAATAAAGATTAGGTGCATGACACTGGACTTTGAATTATAAACAAGCCTGAAATACACCAGGGACTCTTATTTTGAAATGTCTGTGCTTTCAGCTCATACAAACAAACAAGGGAAACGAAACAAGCACTCTTACAGTCATCTACAATGTATTACAATGGAATCAATTTGTCAATTGTCATATTTGTCCTTTTTATAACATTTCACATCAATAATCGTGAACTAGTCCATAAACCGTGATTGTGACAAAGTCTTGGCTCCACTACAATGCTTTGTATGTAAATTAGGTATGTGCACGAGCAGTCGATTAATCTAGTGCTTGTTCTGCACCAGCTATTCGACTATTAAAAACACTACATGAATATCGCAAATTGACTTTCCTTTGCACATTTGACTGCATAATAATGCTGAATTATACTGCACTTTCCCTCTGAATCTGTGACATCAGAACACATTTTTTAAAAAGCACTACTTATTTTTATGAATAAGAACGTGAAACAATAAGCTAATGTAATAACCTGTATGTGGACTCATATACAGTGCATTATATGTGTGCATTATTGTAATGCCTTCAGTATAGGTTTCTATGTAAAAACTTTTTTTACTGTTATTTTTTTAATCTTGTTATTTTCATTTTTCTTAATGCATATTGTTCATTTAATTTTTTCCCAAAAGCATATGTTGATGTCTGCTCATTTTGAAACATCTTGGTAGGTCTTGATAACTTCTGTGAATAAAACTAAATATAAATTTCACATTAATTTACGAGTCATCGATTACTTGTTTTATTGTGGTTTGAGTATTCAGCTACGAAATTACTTGATAATGCCCATCCCGAATGTAAATATTCACCAAATTATTCAAATTTTTGTTGCCTATATATTCACCAGATGAAGGGTTTTGGCCACAGATCAATAAAATAAACTGTCTGCAACTATATGCATTGATTTTTGACGATAACCGAAAAAGGCAACTATTTGCACTGATTAATTGTTTAAACATGTATCAATTGACCTCAAATTAGAATCTGTGCAGAGTGATTTGTACAACAAAACTGTCTAAAATACAATTTTGTTAGTCTTATGTTGGCTACAAAGACACTGTTTCCATCTACCTGTCCAAGTTACATGAAATTGTTTCCTCCTCATTCAGCATTTTTAAAGAGTCGTGCAATGGGGAATTTTTAATAATTAATTGCTCAGGGATTGGGCCAATTTGCTGCTGATGTGCGTAAAATTGGAGCGGGAGAGAGAACAGACTGATATATGGAGAGAACTGAGCTAGCAAAACTGGTTAATATGAATTATTAAGGGAAAGGTTCTAATTTGTTAAGCATCCCGTTTGTTTACTTCTAGCTTGTGAACAATGAAAAAAGTTTGGCACAAACTGTTCTCCATTAATAGAGATCGTAAACAGGGGAATAAATTTTTTTGGCATCTCATGTTTTAGTTGCTCATAGGCTTGTTATTCTAATTTACAACAGACCCTGACAATGAGAAGGAACACTCAGCTTTGGATCTTGTTTAGGGTGGGGGTGCATTGATGTTCAGTAGACTAAAAATCTATTTCTTATCTCAGGCCTCACTACACCTCCATGTGTCTTCAGTGCAATCGGATGAGCTTTTGCACAGCAAACACTCTCACCCTCTGGATTCAAATCAGACCTCTGATGTTCTCAGGTAATGTCCACTCTTTCACTCGCAATGAGTTTTGGGACTTGTTTTATTTGCTGAAGTTTATTTTTAGAAAATATCTTCTACATAAGATTTGACACACTCATTTGTCAAAGTCTTTGTCATTGAAACCTGTCTCTCCTTTGCAGATTTGTGTTGGAGCAGTACAATGCCCTTTCCTGGTTGACCTGTGACCCTGCGACCCAGGACCGCCGCTCATGCCTGCCCATTCATTTTGTGGTGCTCAATCAAATGTACAACTTTATCATGACAATGTTGTAACAATCACTGAGCAGAACTGAAAGCAGGACCTTATCAGGGATTGGAAGAGATACAGAAAGATGAGAGAGATGAAAAGGATGTAAAAACAACTACAGTGCTGGACTTTATATATGCGTGCATTACTATGGAGATGATCTGGGTTGGCAGTCACTACACCTGAGACCCAGCACTGTGGAGGATAACCAGGCTTCTGGTGTTTATAACACTCACTCTCTCAAAGAGAGATAGAGAGGATACATGAGGCCTTGGATTTATTATTTTTAGAAGTGTGGAGGCCAAAGAAGAGGCAGAAGGAAGAAGAAAGTGCTGACTGATGGAGTGCTCTAAGCTTCTGGTTCCACTGTTACCCTGCTGATAACATGTGGTTATGTGGTTACCAGGAATTCGGCCAGTTTTTTCATCATTGTGTATGGAGAAGTAATCTGTATAGAATCTTGATGGCAAGGGACTTTGATGCTCTATGAAATGAGAGAATGAATTCTTGGTTTTAAGACCTCTAATTCCCTGTTTCTTTTGGAGGAAATTATATCCAAATGAAATGCCTGCATCTGTCTATTATTTATTGTAAGTTTTTAAATGTATAATTTGTCTGATTTCTTAACCTCTTTTTTATATATATATATATATATATATATATATATATATATATATATATATATATATATATATATATACACACACACACACACACAAGTTCTTTGAAGGTATTGCCTTCCTGCTTTAAAGCAATTGGTCAAAAATATATGTAATTGTCTTAATTTCAAAAACAAGCAGACAAAAATCCCACTAAAAAGATGAATAAAGTTTCAGTAGGTTGCTTTTAGAGTATTATTTTTTGTAAGGGAGACCGATTATTTGTATTGTCACGATGTACAGAGGAGATCGGGGGATTTCTTTCCATGCCTTTGCGTGTGGACTCAATTACAGCTAAGCTTTAGCTGCACGGGACTTGTACAGCAATGAAGTTCACTGTGTTTAAAAATAAAGAGGTACATTGTCGTATATTGTATTTTATACCACACATTTAGACACAAAAATGAAAAACTGCAATATATAAATAATTATATATGAATGCCACACCAGCCTTGGGTGGCACTGCTTCTGTTTTAGGAATAAAAAGAGTCAACTTAATTTTTTTCCTGTGCTTGTGTTTTTTGGGGGGAGGGAATGTGATGTGAAATATGATCTTAGTGATGCAGACTTGCGGCTTTGTTTCATGCAAATGGACAATGGTTTGGCACTTATATGAAGATAATTAAGACCCATAATATGCTTAAAGTGCAACTTTAGGAGTTTGTCTTTTTCACCTCACCTCACCCTCCTTGATTGGCTCTCCTGTTTGACTATTTCTTAGTGATGGACACTTTTAGACCGAAATCACTTTTCTTTGAGTGTTACAAAGAAATGTGTGGTGTAAATGGACATTTAAACCAGATCTGGGTGCCTGTTGGAAATGCAGTGTTTGTGCACAGAGAAAGATCTGTCTCCTGTATCTTACTCTGTTCAGAATAAACTGTATGCTGATATTCAAAGACCCTGGGATTTCTCTTACCTGCCACACCAGTTCTTAAATTTGCATTCCACATGTGACCAGTTTCAAAAACTGCCCATTTGAAAATGTAGAGGTTTTATTTGAGGAACAATTACAGTAGTGTCTATTTCAGTGCAAACATCCATATTCTAATGCGTTGATAATGTCCATCTTATTAATATTACTATCATTTATGAGGCTATTTGAAACTTCCATTTTTAAGTGAGTTTAAAGGGATAGTTCACCCCAAAATTACAATTCTCTCATTTCCTCAACATCATGCTGTCCCAGATGTGTATGACATTCATCTGCAGAATACAAATGAAAATCTTTAGAAAAATATTTTAGCTCTGTATGTCTACATGCAAGTGAATGGTGACCAGAACTTTGAAGCTCCAAAAATCACAAAGAGAGCATAAAAGTAGTTCTTACTACTCCAGTGGTTAAATCCGTAGCCATATGATAGACATCTCTTTCTGTCCTTGTTAGAGCCAGTTGACCTTTGTCTTTGAAGACTGAATTGTACATTCACCATCCACTGGTGGAGGATGGTCAAAGGTGGAGATTTGTAGTAAAAAAGGACTTAAAGGGACAGTTCAACCAAAAATGACAATTCTCTCATCATTTACTCACCCTCATGATATCCCAGGTGTGTATGACTGACTTTCTTCAGCAGAACACATTTGAACACAATTTTAAAGTAGCGTAATTGGTCCTTAAAATGCAAGTGGATGGTGATCAAAAAATCACAGGCAGTCAGCATAAACATCCATACAACTCCAGTGGTTAAATAAATACGATGATACGATCGCTTTTGGTGTGAAAATATTAATATTTAATTGCTTTTTAACTATAAACCATTGCTTCAGGTAAGCTTCACAAATGGGTGGAGTTAAAGCGGTCTCTCTTGTGACGTATTCGCCTTCACATGATACGGACGTAATCTCGTTTTCTCTTGGTTGAGACATCCATCTTAAGCACACAAATGCACCATTGATTTTGAAACCAAAACCAACAAAGCTTCTGTACAGGGTTCCTCCAACTCAATTGTAAACAACGTTGCTCTCCCGTGTGTGTGTCGCACGTGCGTCAGTTCTAGCGTGCCAACAAGTTTGTGTTGGATACTCCTGACCGGAAGCGATGATTTAGAGTTAAAATTACTTAATGATCTTTTTCGCAACAAAACAATCGTGTTACTTTAGAAGACAATCATTTAAATGCCTAAATACATTTCAGATATGCTTGCTGAATATAAATCTAACAGAATATAATGTCTAAAAGACATTAGGATCAAGTCAGTTCACTCAAACCGGGTTTACTCAAAACAAGGTGAGACAGCGCTTAGCTATTATGCCACCCGCAACTGGAACCAAATTCCAGAAGAGGTTAGATGTGTCCCAACCTCTTTTTTTACAGTCTATGGTCCCAACAGTAGCCACATTTAACTTCAGACTTAAAACACACCTGTTTAACTGCGTTTTCTGGCTGAGCGTTGTGCTGCACTTATTGATTTCACTGAATCATTTTGCTTTTGCCTTTCATTTTAATTATTCTATTTTATTATCTTTATTTTATTTTTCTATAACTTTTTGGCATATAACTTTTTTATTTTAATAATTTTTTTTATTCTTATTTCATGTCATTAATTATTTATTTTTTTTTTATGTATCTTGTATTTTCTTTAAAATGTATATGTAAAGCACTTTGAATTGCCATTGTGCACTGAATCGTTTTGTTTTTGTCTTTCTTTTTTATTTTAATTATTCTATTTTATTCTTTTTAATTTATTTTGAAATCGATTTTTCCGCAAAAAAAAAAAAAAGTGTGTAAACAATACTTGATTATCCTCTGTTTGATCAGGGAAGGTTAACAACAGTTAAGGATGGTGTTAACAATGTAATATTTTTCTTATTCACTTTAATCGTTTTTTTTTTCAGATTTATTTTATTACTTTTTATTCTTATTTCATGTTCTTAATTGTTTTTTTTTTTGTTTGTTTGTTTTTTTGTTTGTTTTTTTTTTTTTTACATTTTCTTTCTAATTGATATGTAAAGCACTTTGAATTGCCATTGTGTATGAAATGTGCTATATAAATAAACTTGCCTTGCCTTGCCTAATTTAACAGCTGGAGCTGTATGGATTATGTTTATGCTGACTATCTGTTCTTTTTGGAGCTTCAAATGTCAGATCACCATCCACTTGCATTTTAAGGACCTACTGAGTTAAGATCATTTTCAATTTTTCTTCAAATGTGTTCTGCTGAATAAAGAAAGTCATACACATCTGGGTTATCAAGAGAATGTAAATGTTTGTTTGAACTATCCCTTTAAACGTTGATCTTTTTTCTCACCCACACCTATCATATCTCTTCTGAAGACATGGATTTAACCACTGGAGTCTTATTGAATTTTGTTCAAAGTTCTGGCCACCATTCACTTGCATTGTGTTGACCTAAAGAGATTTGTGTTCTACAGAAGAAAGAAAGTCATACACATCTGGGATAGCATAAGGGGGAATAAATGATGAGAGAATTTTTATTTGTAGGGTAACTATGCCTTTAAGATACTATATTGCATTACAAATAAAATATTTAGTTTGATAGAAACCATAATAAATATTGAGGAACCATGATTTTACCTGTGGCTATGGTCTTACTACATACCGTATAGAACATTTAATGTGACAGAACTATGGTACATTTCTATTTTCTATATGGTTAGTGAGGATCTTCGTGGTTTTACTTTTGGACATTATGGACTTGCTACAAAATCAACTGTTTACTACAGTTACTATCCAAGAGCTATGGTAAGTTTTCCATAAGTGTAAAATAGAGTTATCAATTGAAAATTATGAAAACATATATTCCTCAAATCTATTATTTAGTCAACCTCATGGGAAAATAACCTCTTCGCTCTCAGGCTGTTCGGCTCTCCTCCTGGCCCCTCTGGTTGTGTTCCAAAACCAAGTGAGCTCCCCATATAGACAGCATTTTTGGTCCACATAGGCACATTCGAATGTTTTCACTTCATGTGTGAACATTAATTGTTACATAAATTTGACCATAGTTTATTCATTTACCATACATACTTGTGGTTCGAACATGCCCCACATGATGACCTAAAATGCTCTCTAGGTAGGGGGCTCGTTGGGCTATCTGACGCAACCATGCACGAGCTCCGCATGTACACTGCAGGGAAGATGAGCGCCTGTGCTGAATTTATTAATCAATCTTCACTTTAGCCTGTTATCTGTAAACAGATTGGCGGGTACTGGTTTAATAAATTACACATTGGAGCACATAAATTGTAATTATAGTGCTTAAAATAGATACAACTTTATGACTGGATCTCTAAGGTAGCAGGATAGCTCCAGTAGCTAGCCTGTTAGCTTTTCGGTGAGCTCAACTACATTGACCGACGAAGCTTAACTTCCTTTAAGCGTGAGAATCACGACAGACCGCGGTCTTGCGGGCCTCATCGGAGGCTTGTGTTTCTATTGTAACTAGCTGCACTGGTAAACTGCAGGTAAGGTGGTTACCACCGTCCCACGGCCCCTTATAACACACACACACATATATATATATATATATATATATATATATATATATATATATATATATATATATATATATTACTTAGACTTTATTACATTAACTTGCAAGTCAACAGCAGTTCGCATACATCTAGCTAGATGTGGTGTGAATCTAGCTAGTAGTGGTGTGAATGTGACAGAACAATGCATAAATATGTTTTTAAAATCGTTTCATATATTAGTTTCACTAGCTTTAGAGCAATGAATGTTAAAATAAAAATCTGAATTATCATTAACATTACTAAAGAGCAAAGCAAAGTTTAACCACTAATAGCGGTGTGACATCTGATTTGAATTCTGAAAGTTTATAATCGGTTAACAATACATTTAGGAAGGAGTTTTGTCTGTGTTACTGATAATCATATTCATATACCATTGTATTTACAAGGTACTTAAAATAATATTACCACATTGTACACTGGCGGCAAAATGTTTGAAATAATGTGCAGATTTGGCTGTTTCGGAAGGAAATTGGTACTTTAATTCACCAAAGTGCCATTGATTCAACTGATCACAAAGTATAGTCAGGACATTACTGATGTAAAAAACAGCACCATCACTATTTGAAAAAAAAACAACATTTTTTTTAATCAAATCTAGACTGGCCCCATTTCTAGCAGCCATCACTCCAACACCTTATCCTTGAGTAATCATGCTAAATTTCTAATTTGGTATTAGAAAAATCACTTGCCATTATATCAAACACTATTAAAAGCTATTTGGTTTGTTAAATGAAGCTTAACATTGTCTTGTTTTTGAGCTGACTGGCATGTCTTAAGGTCAATATTAGATCAAAAATGTCAAAAAAAAAAAAAAAAAAGAAACAGCTTTCTCTAGAAACTTATTAGTCAGTCATTGTTTTGAGGAATGAAGGCTATACAATGCTTGAGTGCCAAAAAAACTGAATATTTCATACAAAGGTGTACACTACAGTCTTCAAAGACAAAGGACAACTGGCTCTAACAAGGACAGATAGAGATGTTAAAGGCCTGATGTACAACTAAACAAGAGGATAAGTACATCAGAGTCTCTAGTTTGAGAAATAGATGCCACGCATGTCCTCAGCTGACAGCTTCATTGAATTCTACCTGATCAACAGTTTCATGTACAACAGTAAAGAGAAGACTCAGGGATACAGGCCTTATGGGAAGAATTGCAAAGAAAAACAAAAAGAAAAGGTTTGAGTGGGCAAAGACACAGACATTGGACAACAGATAATTGGAAAAGAGTGTTATGGATCTTAACCCCCTTGAGATTTTGTGGGATCAGCTAGACTGTAAAGTGCGTGAGAAGTGCCCGATAAGACAGCCACATCTATGGCAAGTGCTACAGGAAGTGTGGGGTGAAATGTCACCAGAGTATGTGGACAAACTGACAGCTGGAATGGCAAGGATCTGCAAAGCTGTCAAAGTTTTGATGAGAACTCTTTGAAGTTGTTTAAGAAGTTCTGAATTTTTTCAAATGGTAATAGTAATTTTTCACATTATTAATGTCCTGACTATACATTGTGATCATTTGAATGCCACTTTGGTGAATAAAAATACCAATTCCTTTCCATAAGAGCAAAATCTGTACATTATTCCAAACTTTTGGCACCAGTGTATGTCCATAAAACATAGTATTATGGTGCCATGCCTTCAAAACACGGCAATACTATGGTGATTTTTGTTTTTGTTGGTATTAGCCTCCTCTGTTATCATAAAATAATTAATAGAATAAAAAAAGATGGATTCTGGTGACTCCAGCCAGGTCTCCTAAGCAACCAAATTTGCCCGCTTGCTAGGGAGGGTAGAGTAACATGGGGTAACCTCCACGTGGTTGCGATTAGTGGATTAGTTCTCGCTCTCATTGGGGAGGGTGGTTAGTTGTGTATGGATCGCGGAGAGTAGCATGAACCTCCACGTGCAGTGAGTCTCCGTGTTGTCATGCACAGAGAGCCATGTGATAAGATGCACGGATTGACTGTCTCAGAAGCGGAGGCAACTGAGACTTGTCTTCCACCACCTGGATTGAGGTGAGTAATCGCGCCACCACGATGACCTACTAAGTATTGGGAATTGGGCATTCCAAAATTGGGAGAAAAGGGGATAAAAAAAAAAGATAGATTCTGAAAGCTTCATACAATCTATGAAATATATCTCATTAATTCATTGTAATAACAGTAACTGCAGTAACTATGGTATTTTAGTGTGAAATCTGGTTAATAATTTGTGTTAGGGTTTAATTGGTGTGCCTATGTAAACCTACAGGTGCAATAAGATATACTTTTCTTTCTGTGCTTGGCCTCCACTTTTCCATGTTTCCCAACAGAATGGCAGACAGTGCCAGTCTTCAGTTTGTTAGCCCGTTTGCCTTTGAGGCTATGCAGAAGGTAGATGTGGCCAGGCTGGCTGCATTGAGTGACCCAGAGCTTAGACTCCTGCTGCCCTGTCTGGTGAGGATGGCTCTCTGTGCCCCTGCAGATCAGAGCAATGCCTGGGCACAGGACAAGAAACTCATCTTGCGACTGCTGTCAGGGGTGGAGGCAGTGAACTCCATTGTAGCGCTGCTGTCTGTGGACTTCCATGCACTGGAACAGGATGCTAGAAAAGAGCAGCAGCTAAGGTGAATTCATTAATATACTTTTTAATGTTGTTCCAAACCCATTTATCTATCTTCCGTGGGAAAAAATAAAAGATGAAATGAAAGTGAATGGTGACTGAGACTAAATTCTACCTTTGGTATTCCACGGAAGAACAAAAGTCATACAGATTTGTAAACATAAGGGTGAGCAAATTACCATTTTTGGGTGAAATATCCCTTAAAGGTTTCTTTATTAATGCTTTTTAATAGTCTGTTGAATGTTAATAAATAAAAGACTGTGATTTTTATTTATTTTTTGAATTTTTTTTTTTCAAACCTTAGTGGGCTGACTACCTAAACGGCGTGTTCAGAATGGCATGCTTTTGATGTGCAAAAGTGCTGAATAACGTGTCTATGATGCCCAAAATGCTGTTTAGAAAGGTGGCTCATTAGGTTTAGGAACATTATGCTGTATAATATTGTTACATTTAATGATCCAGTTGAATGGATTTTTTTTTATCCTTCTCTCCGTGCAGGCATAAGGCTGGAGGCTCCAATGGCGAGAGCATCCTGGTTTCTCAGCTGCAGCATGGCTTGACTTTGGAGTTTGAGCACAGTGATCCTCTCAGGAGACTCAGACTAGCACTCAGTGAGCTGCTGGCCATCATGAACAAGGTTTTGTGTCTGTTTTTACACTCCTGCATAACAATCTAGTCCTTTTACACACTTATTTAAGACTTATTCAACTTTTGATTTAAGGTTTTGTTATAAGCCACTTTATAATTTCAGGACATCTATTTTCAGATTCCATAGATGTTTGGAAGTCATTAAATAGTTGACATTCATTCGGTCAGACATGAAATAGAGTTTTTGAGATATTTGCCTCTTTTCCACAGGTGGCTGATTCTAATGGGGAGTTTTTTTTAAAGTCCTCTGAGCTGTTTGAAAGTCCCGTGTACCTGGAGGAGGTGGCGGATGTTCTGTGCATCCTACAAGCAGGTAAATACATATGTGTTAAAACTCTGTCAAAACTGTGCTTGACATGGAAGTGAGAAACTAATCCACTAGACAATTTTACCAGTGCTTAATTATCTGGATCAATAAATGTATTTTTCTGCATATCAAAATAGAAGACTTCAACTGTGCCATACTATATTATCAGTGGAATATATTAGGCTGGACCTATATATTACCTTAATATTTTAGTTTTTTTATTTACAGTGTTTGAAGATTAAACTGTAAACCTTTAAAAAATAAATAAAAAAACTCATTGTAAGATTGTCTGCTTCAAACAGAGCTGCCATCTTTGCTGCCCATCATTGATGTTGCTGAGGCGCTGCTTCACGTGAGGAATGGCGAGTGGTTCTTGTGTCTACTGGTGGCAAATGTCCCGGACAGCTTTAATGAAGGTATGTTCATCAACTGATGTCCATTTACTTGTTTGAAGCTGTCATAAATGCTGATAAATACACAACTATTTCCACCCTTTTTCTGAACACGGAAGGGTTCCATGATTCATAACAGAAGCCTGTTATTGTTTTCTGTTCTCCAGTGTTTTCACTTGCATCAGCGTAATGGTCTTAGCAGAAAATTTGATGTTTAGTGTATTATAATTGTAAAAAAATAAATCAATAAAATTTACATACAGCTGCTCATTTCTGATACTTTAAAGAGTCGCAATGACCATTTTTTGACAGTCCTCACTAGGGATGTGCAGTTACGTGTTTTTAACATTCGGTGAACCTCAAGCTTTCATTAACTGTTAATCTGTTTTTTTTCTGGAGTCGGGACACAGGAATAAAAAATTGATTAAAATGTATTTATTTCATAACAAATAAACAAAGTGCTTTTTAACTTTAATTGGTGTCTAAAAATGTGGCTATCCTGCCCGAGACGATGAAATAGAAACAGTGAGTTTCAGCCAACTTGGTCTCATAGTGGAAACGTGACTATAAATTTTTGCAAAACTTGTTATACGTGTCTCCAGGTACAATTCCCTGCAGATTCCAGGAGAAATAAACACTAGAGGTGCTACAGAAACAGTGTTTTATTCACTTTCACTCAAATCTTTAATGGCTGATCATGAATTTATAAATAAATGAAATGAATGAATTTATTTTTCTCTCCGTTTCTCAGACCCTGATATTTTATGATATCAAGACACTAACGCATATTTTCAAAAACGATACATTGTAATGCTTGTATTACAGACCCATCTACATGTATGCACTTACTCCAAAATGAATAGCTTGCATGGTACCTCACCTGATAAAGCATTGGACTTGGGGTCGGGGGACCGTGTTTCAAGTCCAGCCATGAACTCAAGCTGACACATTCACCAGACAAATAATATAGTTCATTAAAGTAACTCTATAGTTAATCAATCAATCAACCAACAGCAATTGTGGCATAATGTTGATTACCACAAAAAATTATCTTGACTTGTCCCTCAACCCAAAAATCTCAACAGAGTCATAGAAGTGACATAAAATGAGGTGGTTGCTTCACAAAATGTGATTTTTTCATTTCGCTTCTGCATTTGAAAACACTAATGGTTAGGTTTAGGCATTGATAAGGTAAGGATGTCTTTTTTTTAAAAGTCTCATTTACGTTTTAAAACGCTATTGGTTATGTTCAGGCAAAAGATTTATGTTAGGGCCCCATTTACTTACTGTAACCCAGATTTTTGGGTTAAGGGACAAGTCAAAATAATTTTTTGTGGTAATCAACATTATGCCACAAATGCTGTTGATTGATTGATTAACTATAGAGTTACTTTAATGAACTATATTATTTGTCTGGTGAATTATTTAGATTATTACTAATACATTTTACTATTTATTGTACAACCCTAATTCTAGCAAAGTTGTGACCGTATGCAAATTGCCAATAAAAATAAAACGTAGTGATTTGTAAATTCTATTCACTCTGTGCTTTATTGAAAGCACTTAAACAACACATTATTTGATGTTTTACCTTGAAAATGTATTTGTTTTATATCTTTTTTCTTGGCATCTTATTGGGGAGACTAATGTGGGTGGGACTTCCGCCAGAAACCATTTCATAGCATTCTCTAGCTCTTGCTGCAGTTATTTTAGACCCTATTTTTTTAAATAATTTCAGATGATCTGATCACAAATGGTCAGCGCTAATGGTCAATAAACGGGGTGCAAAATGTTTTGTGATTGGACAAAAAAACATACAGAGGTAGTCAAAAGCCTTTTGAGGTTTAAAACGCTATCCTGATGCATCCCGGATGGCAGTGAAGCAACACCTCTCACCAGTCAATCACCCGCCGAATAAAAGTTTCAACTTATGTGTGGATTTAAAAGGAAATAACCAATTTGAAAACTTTAAAAAGTGATTACATACCCAAGGATGAGAACATCACAGCTCTTCCTCAGTGTGTCTGTCTGATTTGAGCATACAGGGTGACAAGGTACGTATTGTTTTGCTCGAAATGTTGCGTTTGTGCTTAGATTAAATCTCAACTGCATCTGGGAGAAACAGTGCGGCGGTTTTGTTTGCGCTTTCTTTGTCTTTGACTTTTTTTGCAGTTTATTATCGTTCAGTAACACACTGATATAATGATTGATGTATGTCCTCATGAAATCATGCACGCTCTTCTCAAAATCAAAAATAGGGTAATGAAAGAATGAATGGACTAACACCGCAACAGCAGCTGTGCTTACTTGACAATGGAAGTAACACCCACATTTCACGCTAAGCATCACGGGACATAGGAAATAGGTAGATACAGTATATATTTATTTAAAAACAGATGATTGCAACATGCTCCAAAAAAGTTGGGACAGTCGAGATTTACCACTGTGTAACATCACCATTTCTAATAAGAACCCTTATTAAGCATTTGGGCACTGAAGACAAGTTTAAGGTCTTCAGCTGCGCAGCTGTACGGGGCCTAGTGTTAGCATTTTCCAAGTGTTTAGCATTTTATTACATCAAAGCTGTGTGTGTTTGATTTTTGTGCCTCCAGTGTGCAGGGGTTTGATAAAGAATGGAGAACGGCAGGATGAGGAGAGCATAGGGGGCAGACGCAGGACAGAAGCTCTCAGGCAGCTGTGTCAGATGAACCCCTCTCAGGCTCTGAACATCAGGGCCATGGTGGTGAGTCTTCAATACATTGTCAGAAATTAAGGGGCAATATTTGCCCCCTGGATTTAGTTTTCATGGGCATTTTTGACCTTTTATGGGGGCATATTTATTCTAATCCTAAAATATGATGTGTCATCCTTTTATGTAGAATTCTTAAATTTTATCAATTTATTAACAAAAATTGTAAGTCTTATTAATAATGCAGTCTTATATTTTATGCAACAATGTGTATACACTAAAAAAAAACACTTTAAATATTTAAACATTTTAATTTCTTAGTAAATGTTTTGGTGGCTCCATATTTGACAAGCACCGACCAGTAGGTGGCGATATGGATGAAGAATAATGTGAAAAAAGGACTTAAATATTGATCTGTTTCTCACCCACACCTATCATATCACATCTAAATCATGGATTTACCCACTGGAGTCAAGATATTCTTCTAAAAATCTTTGTGTTTGATGAAGAAAGTCATACACATCTGTGATGACATGAAGTTGTGTAAATGATGAGCTAATTGTCATTATTTAAAATATCCCTTCAAATAGAAAAATCACAGCAAAATATTTTCAGTTTTTTTTCATGGCTGAAATTTGTGACCTGCTCAATAATTTTGAGTCATTTTAATCCAGAAACACATACGAGTTTCATGCATATAATAATTTATAAATTGACTGAGACTTACCTTATTACTTTAATGCATGAAATGTGTTTCTTCATCAAACGATAAAACGGGTCACATTTTAACTGTTTAGTATGTATGATTAAAGAAGAGCCCTTGGTCTTTTCACAGGTTGAGGAGTGCCACCTGCCAGGTCTGGGTGTGGCTCTCACACTAGACTATAAGCCAGACACTGCAGATGAGGCAGTCAGTCCTCTGGTGTCTTATGTTAGCGGCCTACTCCTGGGCACTAATGGAAAAGTTCGCACCTGGTTCAGTATGTTCATTCGCAATGGTCAGCAGGTAAGTAGCAACAGTGGCATGTGATTGTACTTAGACACTTGTTGATTGTCTGCTCTTGTTAACCTGAAATCTATACATCGTTTCATCTCCCTGCAATACTCTCTTTCAGAGGAAAAGAGAAAGCAGCTCTGTACTATGGCAAATGCGAAGGCAGCTACTGTTGGAGCTAGTGGCCATCTTACCTCGCTCTCGCAGTACTCACGTTCCCAATGACAGTGACATGGACACAGAGAGCAGCTCAGGGTATTCTGGCCTGCGAGAGGAGCATGTGGTGAAGGCCAGCGCACTGCTACGACTCTATTGCGCACTCATGGGCATCGCTGGGCTTAGGTATGGTGTAGGTGATGCAATCCATGTGTTCACATTAAAATATTTGGTAGTAGCAGTGTGGAGTAGTGGTTCAGGCTAGTAACCAGAAGTATGACGGTTTAATCACGCCATGAATGAGCCACGAGTCATCAATGTTGTGCCTTGAGCAAGACACTTGATCCCATTTCATGTAGGCACATTGAATGCAAAAGGTGACCTTTTGAAGAGTATTTTGACCACTCTTTTTTTCATATACTGAAAATATATAGGAACTCACATTATTAAGCTCTAAAAATCACCTTAAAATAAAAGTGGTCCATGTGCTATAGTTTAAATGTTCTGAAGCCATACAGTGAAATTTGTCTGAAATGTAAATTGCTATTCACTGATAATCTTCCCCACCTTGAGAGATGGTAACACAAATGTAAGCAAAGAATGTCCAAATTGTAATTTTTTTTTTTTTGTTAATCATACCATTAAGTTGATTTTAAAGCCTGGGGTTAATCCTGCAAGAAGATTTTAAAACAATGGCAAAGCCAGGCAGAAGTCATGGAAATAAATTCTGGTTTGTGTGGTGATAAAAAATATATACTGAGATGTTTGTTGATTACTGTCAGTTCCTGATGACATAGAACATCGCTTCAAAGAATCTCATAATATAAAGGGTGGTTATGGCATATATTTTCTCTCCGCAGACCCACAGATGAAGAGGCGGAGCAACTGTTACAGTTGATGACCAGCCGTCCGCCAGCCACGCCTGCAGGTGTGCGCTTTGTCTCTCTGTCCTTCTGCAAACTGCTGGCTTTCCCCACACTCGTCAGGTACACCCTTCAGCATAAATATTAAACCCAATCCATCAAAATAAATGGCGAATTAATGATTAAATGTATAACAATGTGAAGTGTTTCTCTCTCTGTTTTCCCCAACTTCAGCATCAGCTCAATAACTTCTTGTCTATCAGTTTCGTTCAACGTTAAGCTGTTCGTTTCTATTTACTTTCATTCAGCTTGGCTATAAGTGTTCAATAACGTTTAATTCAATTTACTGAAAGATGGAATGTCTAATTTTTACCATGTCAGAATATGTTCTCCTATCCCAGTTTAATGTGATGAGACAACTAGAAATAACCATTCGTAGGTTGATTCATCTGAAAAGTGTAGACATGGTTGCACTATGGGGCTATCAAAACATTCCTGTTTGTTTGAGCATCCCAACCAGCCTGACACAACAACATTGGCTTAACCAATGGTAAGAGTTTGTGGTAGGACTGTCTGTTTTGTCTGACCAAAGACATACAGCGGGAGCATTTGGAAAACCTGTTTGGAAACGATCATTATTTTTGCTATTCAATTTGGTGGCACAAATGCCTCAGAAATTACGCAATTGACCTATAAAGTCTAGAGTAAAACCCAAGTACATCATCATTGCTGTTGTTTATTCTCCTGCAGTACTCCAGAACAGGAGCAGCTGATGGTAATGTGGCTCAGCTGGATGATTAAAGAAGAGGAGTATTTCGAGAGGTACGGTAAGCCTGCATGGACAAGCTCTTCATAGTCATTAAAAACTAATAACTGCACTTTTTATAACACCAGTTACAATAATAAATTAATCAGGTTAGTTTGAATTCAAAGAGGGACAATATATGGAACCATGTTTGTTTATTTAAAAAAATTGTGTCCTGCTCTTGTAATAATTGGTCCTTGAGATCTGCCCGTCTGTCGTATGAGGTACTCAGCCACACTTCTTTTCTAGAGGCAGGCATTATAAGGGCATGAATCTGGCTCATGGGAATCTGGCGAAGAGGGGATACACATTTGAGAAATGAACGACGTAGCATTTTTCCAACTAAAAGGCTGCTTTAAGAGTTTATGGAAAAACTGAAATGATTTTCCCAAACAGAAAACACTGCGGTAGCGCATGCGCTCAATTTTTGGTCCGTTAGAACATTTTATGCTTGTTAACGGGGGAGGGAGGGGGGGGGTGCATAAATACTGTAATGGAAACAGATGGGGTTACTCAGAGGTTAGGCAGTGGCAGCCTTTTTCAATTTAATAACTAATAAGCAGCTGATGGAATATAAGTCATCTCTCCGACTTGCCTCTCTCCTGACCCCCTGTGATTGGAGCATTTATCTGCACTATAAATTTAGAGACAAAGGGCCGTCAGTGCACAGCCATGTGTGTGTTTGTGCTTATTGGTATCATTGATGTTTGAGTCACTGTGAGGCTGGGGGTTGGTGCCATGTGTGTATATTTATTTCCCCAGTATAATAAGAGTGTTAAAATGGCATTGCCTCCTTTTAAATCTATTTCTTGTCTTTTTCTCTTGCTCTCAACGTCTCCCTCTCTTCCTCCTCCTCCTCTCCTCCCATTTCTTGTTCTCTCCAGTGCCGCCGGTGTCTCAGCCTCTTTTGGAGAGATGCTATTACTGGTTGCCATGTATTTCCATAGCAACCAGCTCAGTGCCATCATCGAGCTGGTTTGCTCTACCCTGGGGATGAAGGTGAGTGTAAACCATCAACCAAGGCAAACTATTAACTAAACAATACATTTTTAACCCTGAAAGACAATGAAGACATAACTTTGGGTGTGCTTCAAAACCTAGTGAGCTGCATACCTACCAGTTTTGGACATCATAGTTCAATGTTTGTTTTGAACTTTCAAATGCACCTAAGAGTAAAATTCTTCTTGGATAGGCAGCTCACAAACTTTTGAAACAAGGGTGTAGCCAGGAAATTACTTTTGGGTGGGCCTCAACAAAAACTGATGGGCGGGCCAAGTTTTTGCTCAAATTTTTTTACCAAATTTTCCTTAACAACAGAGATACGGCACACTCAAACTGTTCTCTTACACTTTTAGAAATCAGAATGTATGCATTTTTGTTATCCTATTTTATAAATATATATTTGAAGTCAAAGAATAATCTCTAATATTCTGTGTTTGCCTGGGGCTAATTTGGGTGGACACAGGCCCACCCTTGGCTATGCCACTGTTTTGAAACAACCATGAAAAATGTTCACCCATGAAACCATGTTCACCTAAAAATGTAATATTTGTCACCCTCACCCTTATGCGTTTCTTCTATTGAACACAAAAGGAGATATTTTTAACAATGTCCAAACTGCTATACATTATTCACTTTCACTGTCATTCTTTTCTGTATAATGAAAGTGAATGGTGACCAAGGACAAATCAGCCTGTGCATTCTGTTAGACAACTCCTTTTTTGTTCCATGCAAGAAAGTAAGTCATATGGGCTTAGAATGTCATGAGGATGAGTAGATAGCATCAGACTTGAATATTCTCTCTTTAATGCTAGTACCTTGTTAAGTAAAAGGTCAGGTTTATGCATCAGTAGTAGATGCATAATATAGAGGATTTTGTTTAAGTAAAAAAACATTCCAATTTAGTACATAACAGAGGGTGTACTTAGTGCTGATTACTTTTGGGCTTAAATGCCAGCATTTATTCAACTCAAGAATTACTCCTCTAAGTGAAAACATCTACTATACTTGGCTGCCCTGTACCTGTCTCTGAAGAAGGATGTTAATTGGTGGATTTATTGATTTTTAGTGTCTGAAAAGCCAGTGGAGAACATGTGCCTCCCAGAGAAGGCTAGAGCTTGACTGTGTGATATGTAATTGCCCTTAGCTGAGTTGTGCATTATTGATGTGGTACAGATAGATGACTCATGTAGGGTACAAGCACTGGTTTTCCTTCGGGTTTGTTTAGCCAGAATGAGTCACTTTCTGCTTTATAAACCTCCAGATTGTTTTAGAAATCTAGATTTTGTCTTTAAAAGTGGATGAAACTTAAAACTTGTATGGAGCTTCCTCTATTCAAGAAACACATATTTTGCTGACTTTAACTCCTTGTCTTTCCACAGATTGCCATCAAACCCAGCTCACTGAGCAAAATGAAGACCATTTTCACCCAGGAAATTTTCACGGAACAGGTGCCTTTTTCCGCACAGTCGATTTAAATCTTTTAATGGACAACAGTCATCCCAAGAGTCAGTAGGCAGTAATAATTGGAAACATTTCCAGAGTTTTATATGTTCTGTTTGGTACAGTGTGTTTAGCATTTCTGAGTTTGTGCAATATGGACAGTACTTGACATATTGCAGGAAATGTGTAGGCACTGGAGAAATAATCTTAATTAGTAACAGCTTGCCATATTATTAGAAGAACTGTTATCGATATCTTCTTAGAAGGGAACTTGGAGAATTGAATGCCTGCCATCTGTTAAACATGGTAGTCTGAAGCACTTTGACGTCTGCTGAATGCCCGAAATGTAGCTCCTTCTTGTTTCAAGACTGATACAGTATTGAGTGGACTTTTGTGCTCTCTTGCAGGTGGTCACGGCGCATGCGGTAAGAGTTGCCGTTACTAACAACCTCAGTGCCAACATCACAGGATTCCTCCCCATCCACTGCATATACCAGCTTTTGAAGAGTAGAGCCTTCACCAAACACAAAGTGTCCATAAAGGTATTCCTGAGGATCTCCACATGGAGTTGAATTTTTTGCCCTTCTGTGGTGTTCGATTGTATTCTGTCCTTTTATCTTGTTGTATTTCTTTGACCTTAATAATTTCTCTCTGATTCAATTCTACTTTGTTCTGTAGTATTCTATTCTATTGTGTCCTGTTCTTTTCTGTTGTTTTGTTTTGTTATGTTTGTTATCTTTTTTTCTATTCCATTCTGTTGTATCCTTTTCCTTTTGTTCTGTTCCATTCTTTTTGCTTTGTTAAATTTTTTTAAATGTATTTTTCCCTAATTTGGAATGCCCAGTTCCTAGTGCGCTCATGTTGCGCTCAAGTGCTCATGGTGGTGTATTGACTCGCCTCAATCCGGGTGGCAGAGGACATTTCCCTCTGCGTCTGAGACCATCAATCTGCGCATCTCATCACGTGGCTTGTTGAGCGCGTTACCTCAGACACATAGCATGCAAGGAGGCTTCACACTATTCTCTGTGGTATCCACGAGCGCAACTTGCCACACACCCCATTGAGAGCGGGAACCACATAATAGTGACCACGAGGAGGTTACCCCATGTGACTCTACACTCCCTAGCCACCTGGACAATTTGGTTGCTTAGACTGGCTGGATTCGAACTTGTGACTCCAGGGGTGGTAGTTGGCTTATTTACTCACTGAGCTCCCCAGGCCCCCTTGGTTTGTTCTATACATTTTTTTTCTCCTACATTTTATTTCTCCTTTTCTTTTGTGTTCTTTTTTTTTTATTATTATTATTGTCCTATTCTATTCTCTTTTGTTCTGTACTATTCCTTTTGTGTTTTGTTATTTTCTCTTCGATTCTATTCCTTCGTGTTGTATTCTGCCCTGTTGTGTCCTCTTGTGTCTGGGAAAACCTCACCATACTAACTACACTACATTACTCTTGACTCTGCTCAGTGCAAGTATTGATTGAATCCTTTGGGTTCTATTATCTGTTTGACTGGCTCACTCCTCTACTGAATCATGAAAAGACATTCCATTGATTTAATTAAGGACTTGGTTTTTGAATGTGGTAGTGCATTGCCAGAAAGTTTCCTCACAATTACATCGTCAGCCTTAAAGACTGGAATCTGCCTCCACTAGTCAGTACGGCATGTTATAGCTATTGATCTGTTCAGCTGGAAAGATGATTTAATCACCTAAGTGCCCAAGGTAGATGATTGGTTAATTCACTTATTCTGTGCAATTGTGCCTCTCTTTCTTTCTTCCCTCCTTCCAACCCTTTGATTCATATATTGTTCTTGTTTGAAATGTTTTTGTTTTTTTCCCCTCTGTTTTTTTAGGATTGGATCTTCAGACAGTTGTGTGAGACAACCACTCCGCTCCACACTCAACTGCTTCCATTAATTGATGTTTACATTAACTCTATCCTGACCCCCGCTTCCAAGACCAACCCTGAGGCCACCAACCAGCCAATCACAGAGCAGGAGATCCTTAATGTGTTCCAAGGCTTAGCAGGGGTAAGTGGAGCTAAGAGCATAATTTTGATCACAAGATGCATAAATTGCAAAATCATCTAAAAATGGCAAATCATTTGGAAATTTACTGCGGTGTAATATACGTTTTTCTGAACTCTGATAAATTACTTCCCTGCAGTCACAAAAATGAGTCTACTCAGATCAGGAGGAAAGAGATTATTAAAATATATTTTTAGACAAAAACATACTCATGTTCCAGAATGTACAAAACCATGCATTTCAAAATTCAGAGAATAGATTTTGAATCCATTTAATTTATGCATCTATGAAAAAATACTATAAAACGTGATGTTTAATGATTTTGTATTAAAGTTTTGCTATACATTCAGTTTTTAATACTGTCTTATACAGATCAAAGCCATTTATTCCTGTGCCTTCTGTTCCTTTTTACCTATGTTTGACTCTCTCTCTCTCTCTCTCTCTCTCTCTCTCTCTCTCTCTCTCTCTCTCTCTCTCTCTCTCTCTCTCAGGGAGATGGAGGGAAGGCTCGGTCACAGTATACCATCACCACTCAACTGCTGATTCTCTACTATATCTTGTCCTATGAGGAAGCCCTTCTCGCTAATACAAAGACTTTGGGTCAGTATAGCACACTGATATGACACACTCTCCTAACACATTTAAATTAGGGTTTTGTTTTTGTAAATCAAACTTCTTGATTATACGTCCTTTGTGTGATTTTTGCCCTGCAGGATAAGATATTAACCAGGGTTTCGGCACAAAATTGCATATTTTTATGCCATGGAGGTTTATTTTTTTATTTATTTTTTATCTGTTACGTTTGATTTAGTTCATAATATATAGTTAAAAATATATTCGGCCTAGTTATGGGTTCAGTATGGGCTTGGTGCCTCTGCAGATACTGTTGTGACCTTTAGCTGTCAGATATCTGTATTTGCTGTCTCAGTGGTGAGTGTCGTTGAATGTGGAGCTAATATGAAATACTTTTGATGAAAAAAAATAAATTAGCTCTGAAATGGTGAACTTGTAGCAAACACTCCTATGTACTCAAAAACTTGATACAGTAGTTACATCAAAATCTATGATTGTAGATTGAGATCTGGAGTGGGAGTGGCCAATTATTTAAAGTGTATCCTTATATGTGCACTCTTAAAAGTGTAAAAAAAAAAAAAAAAGGAAAAAAAGAAGCAATTGGTGGGAGCAACTATTGCCCTTTAACCTGTTAAACTCTTAACATTTTTGGACTGTCGTTTCGCATTTGGAGGCCTTATTTTTTTATTTTAAGTTACATAAATGCAAAAGTGTTAGTTATCTTAGAAAAGTTCAGATTATGGGCCTGGGTAGCTCAGCAAGTATTGACGCTGACTACCACACCTGGAGTAACAAGTTCAAATCCAGGGGTGCTGAGTTACTCCAGTCAGGTCTCCTAATCAACCTAATTGGCCCAGTTGCTATGGAGGGTAGAGTCACATGGGGTAACCTCGTCATGGTCACTATAATGTGTGGTTCTCGCTCTGTGGTTCTCCGCTATCCGGAATGAGGCGAGTCACTACGCCACCATGAGGACTCGGAGCACATTAGGAATTGGACATTCCAAATATGGGAGAAAAGGAAGAAAAGTTCAGATTCTAAGATTTCAATTTATACCTCCTATGCCTAATTTATCTATACAGAAACTTTAATGTTTAAACTTTGTGATATAGTGCCCCCCTTTGGGTCCACAAGGTTACTCTCCTTCCATTCTTTATTTTTATTTAATCAATGCATTTATAAAATGATACTTTCGAAGTAAAACCTACCATAATCACTTCAACTGCAGCTAATCTGGGGTATGCAAGCGTACACAAGTTTCTGTCTCTCCACTGAGAGTGCTGCTGTAATATTGGGATCAGAGCGATGCAGCTTTTCTTCCCTCGCTGGCATATTACATTTTCAGACTCCCACCAATCACCTGCGGTTTGACTTTGCTTTGGAAGCCTCTCATCAGTTATTACAGCAGTTACTCTTCACTGTTTATGCATACTGCCCTTCCCAGAGTGCTGTGCTTATTTAATCTCTCTCCCTATTTTCTCCTCTATCATTCTGGAGTAATGATGCCCTCTGGCTGTGCTAATGAACTGAATACAATGAAAAATCCCTTGTACATGAGCCGCACCATAGAGGCTTATTTTTATAACTGAGCGTTCCTTCCTCACAGCGCTGATGCAGAAGAAGCCAAAATCATACTCACCAGCCCTCATGGACCAGATCCCCATCAAACACCTCATCCATCAGGCACAGGGACTACAGCAGGAGCTGGGAGGTAAAGGACACCTGTTTTAAAGAAGCCATGTTATGTACTTTTGTTGCATTTTTTATTTTTCTTCCCGAAAGTCAACTTATAATGTGTCATGCTTTCTTGCACCAAAATGGTCATAATTTAGTTTTTACATGACCATTTTCCATCCTCTGTGACCTGTTGAATTAAACAGGCTGTTGTTGTGACTGTACCTTAAACACTTTGTAAATAGCCTGTTATGAAGTGCCAACTTCTTCAGTGTTGTTCAGTTTGTTGTTCATCAGGTCAGGCCAAGTTGATGAATATTTATTATGCTTGTCTGCTGTCATTACCGTAAAGTTGTATTTTTTTGCATATTAGTTTTTATGAACTATAGACTGAGCTTTGTATTGTACATAGCACATAAAACCGTTTTCTTATCTGATTCTCTGATTTTCATCACAGTAGTTTTCTCACAGTAGATTGTGATTTAATGTCGGTCTTCATTATGAGTAAATGATTTAAGAGGAAATTATTATTCTAATAAAATAATCAAGTAAAAAAAAAAATCCACTATCTTTATTTAGGGTGCAAAAAATTTTTTAACCTAAAAATATTTTTAGTCATATTCCTCCCTTAATACTCCTCTTTTCCTCCATTCATAATATCCCTCCATTCTCAGGCCTTCACTCTGCTCTGCTGCGGCTGCTGGCCACAAACTACCCTCACCTATGTATGGTGGAGGACTGGATCAGTGAAGAAGAAGTGACTGGCACTCTGCCCTTACTGAGGAAGATGCTGCTGACCTCCTCATCCTGCAAATACACACAGACACAGTTACGAAAGGGTATGAGCATGCACACACACATATTTGCTCAGCTATTTAAAGAGGGACACATCAAAGACATTTATTGTTTTTTATAAAGCTAACTATAATTACTATAAGCTAACACACAACCTAACCACACTCTCTCTCTCTCTCTCTCTCTCTCTCTCTCTCTCTCTCTCTCTCTCTCTCTCTCTCTCTCTCTCTCTCTCTCCCCCCCCTGCTTATTTAAATGAGAAAATTGTAAAAAAAAAAAAAGTATAAAATTGAAACATAATTAAAACATGATGAATTGACATTATGATGTTCATAAGCAGTCTTGTTTTACAATAAATTGTACAAAATGAATCTTAAAGCAAGAAAAATATTTGCCAAGGGAGCAAGAAAAATAACGTGTGCTTTTCTTGATCTATTGGCAAATGTGTGTGTGTGTGTGTGTGTGTGTGTGTGTGTGTGTGTGTGTGTGTGTGTATATATATATATATATATATATATATATATATATATATATATATATATATGTATATATATATGTATATGTATATGTATATATATATATGTATGTATGTATATGTATGATTTTTTTAAAGCTTCTTAAGTAGGCTATACCGTATGTAAGATGTTTAGATATTTTTCCTGGATAACAAGACAAAGTACTGCATTAGAAATTGATTTTTTTTCTTTGCAGTGTATGTCCTCTCACTCTAGATCTGAAAATCAAAATGTAGTTCAGGTGGGTTATGCCAGGCAATTACCACATATTTTCTGTATGACATATTTTTCAGGAAATTTCACACTACGGTTAACTGCACTACTGAACTCTACTTAGAGAGACTTATAAAGACCCTCTGGCACTGGAGGAGATCACAAGTGTTTATTATGGTCTATGATATAAATGTTTTGTTGTAGTCTGACCTTTTTTTGTGCAACTCCGTTTGGCACCTGTGGAAGAATGATCCTGAAGGTGTTTCTGTATTCATATCGCCGCACTGATGGGCCAGTCCGTTACATGACCCTCCATCTCTTGCTTCTTCTGAGGAGTCCATACCAAATCTCATATTAATAATTGTGGCAGGGCGGAGGGCGGGCCGGGTCGTGGTGCTACACACCCCATAGCAGGCTAATTAGCCCTCGAGGGGGATAAGGGCCAACTGAAGATGGAAGTGCGACAGAGAGAGAGAGATTTATGGGCAGCTGTCCAACACCTTTGTGTGTTTTGTCTTTTTTTTAAGTTCATAATTAAAATATTATTTATATTCTCAAGCCGGTTCTTGCCGCCTCCTTTCCATTAATCCCTTTACAAAATCAAAATTAATCCCTTTGAAATCCTTTATCTCATATAATTTAAGAGCAAAAGACATATAATGTATATAAATATAATATTCTGAACACAAAACAGTTTTTGAAATTCCAGATATCAAGATAGTTGTCAAGATTATTTAAAACAATTAAGGTAAAATAAAATAAAAAAACTTAGTTTATTGATTTGTTCTTTTTTTTTAGTACTTTTTTCTTTGGTCTTATTTTATACCAGCATTCCAGAACATTCTCTCCGGTGGTCCCAGGCTGCTGCGTATCCTGGAGCACCTGACACTGTTTTCTGCAGGCGATCTGATCCCGTATGCTGAGGCTCTCACAGCCAGCATGGGGTTGCTGTTAGAGGACGGCGTCTCTCGAAGGATCCTGCAGACGGTCAACAAACTCTGGATGGTACTTAATACAGTCATGCCACGCAGGTGAAACTCCCCCAGCCTTTCTTATGTTACAGTAAATGTGAAAAATCTCCTTAATCACCCACACAAACCAAGTCTCTCTCTCTCTCTCTCTCTCTCTCTCTCTCTCTCTCAGGCTGTGGGTGATGACAGTAAATGCTCTGCAGCCCTCAGTAAAGCTCCTCCGGCAGCAGAGGTACACTCAGAATGATCTGATGGTAGATCCTCTCATCGTTCTGCGCTGTGACCCCAGAGTCTTCAGGTATTATCCGCTTTTGGATTATCTACTGTTTACCCCTGCAGATTTGTCCCTCAGTTATTTTCTCTCAAGTTTTTTTTTTTCTTTTTTATACGCTTTACCACACACATGAACAGTGACCCCCCCCAAAAAATTTGGTAGATGCTATAAAAAATGGAATGTGCAATATATATACCCCAGTGCAAATAGTGGCAGATATTATTTGCACCCCAACCCACTATGCCTCAGTTTTCTGTTCTTGGCTGACAGAAGCGGAATCCAGATTGGTCTTCCATCCGCCTCAAGGTTTGAGGTGTTGTGCATTCTGAGATGCTATTCTGCTCACTATAATTGTACAGAGTGGTTACCTGAGTTACGGTAGCCTTTCATCTCGAACCAGTCTGGCCATTCTCTGTTGACCTATCTCATCAACAAGGCATTATTGTCCACAGAACTGCTGCTCATTGGTTGTTTTTTGTTTTCTGCACCATTCTCTATACACTCTAGAGATTGTTGTGTGTGAAAATCCCTAAATATCAGCAGCTACAGAAATAATCAAACCAGCCCGTCTGGCACAAACTATCATGCCACGGTCCAAATCACTAAGATCACGTTTTTTTCCCCCATTCTTATGGTTGATGTGAACATTAACTGAAGCTCCTGACCCATATCTGCATGATTTTATACATTACACTGCTGCCACATGGTTGGCTGATTAGATAATCGCATGAATAATTGAATGTACAAGTGTACCAAATAAAGTGGCCTGTGAGTGTAAATGCCTCTTGGTTTGATATTTTAATGCAATGACATGCATACATTTTTAAAGTATGGCTTATGTATGCAAATACTCTTTGAAGTTATATGGTAAATGGTCTGCACTTATATAGCACTTTTTTAACCTTAAAATAAAAAAAAAAAAGCATTTTCCAAACACGTTACACTGTGAACTCGTTCACACACACCAATGATGGCAGAGCTGCCATGCAAGAATGCCATTGGGAGCAACTTGGGGTTCAGTGCCTTGCCTAAGGACCCTTCGGCATATGGAGTCATGTGGGCCAGGAATCGAACCGTCAACCCTGTGATTAGTGGCCAACCTGCTCTACCGCCACAGCCGCCCCTACGGGTGCCCTTATATATTTTTGCTTTAAAGCACATAAATAAACTGGAGCTGTGGTGCATTTGTAGGAGAGACTAATTTGAATCTTGCATAATTTCCTGAACTCATTCCCCATAATTTGTCCTTTCTCTCACTGTCCCTATCAGTAAAAGTGTCAAAAATGCCAGAAAAGCACGTTCTGTTGTTATACATTCTGGTCACACTTACAGTATGCAGTCTATGATTTGTATGATATCTATTAGTTCTACTGAATTAATGTGTATGTTTTTTTTTGTTCTCCAGGTGTCCTCCTCTCATGGACATCACTGTTCACATGCTGAATGGATATTTGCTGGCATCTAAGGCCTACCTTAACGCTCACCTGAAGGAGACAGCTGAATTTGAGCGACAGGGTCAGACCATCTCAAACCTTGGGCTCAGCGGCCAACCTGATGCACCTGAGGTCACCAGAGAGGAGCTGAAGAATGCTCTACTGGCTGCTCAGGTAGACCTAGCAAGACTGCCGATGGCCAGTGTGAACTGTCATTTGCCAACTGTGTTGTCTTATGTCTTTGTTTGTTTGTTGGTCATGTGCATGTGTTTATACCTTGCAAACGTTGTTGCACATGATGCTCATTTAACTTGCACCTCTGAACCTAACTTAATTGTTATTTCTACAGTAAAGTAAATTGATTCGATTTATCAGAATCATTAAGAAAACACAGTAGTTCTCAGACCCTTGAGGCAATTCATTATTTGAGACTTCTATTGTTTTTGCGTCTTCAGGACAGTGCAGCAGTACAGATCCTGCTGGAGGTCTGTTTACCGTCCCCACAGGAGGAACTGCAGCTGGGAGGAGGTGGAGGAGCAGACAGCCTGCTGAGGAGCGTTCAGTCGGCTTCAGGTATTCCCGTGCGGAAGCAGGTGGGAGACACAGTGGCTGGGCGGGGGGCCCAAGGGGAGCGTGAGACAGAGGGCGGACTGCTCAGTGACCTGAGGGAGGTGCAGTGTCTCATCTGCTGTCTGCTGCACCAAATGTTCATCGCAGACCCCAACATTGCCAAACTAGTGCACTTCCAGGTAATTACAGTATGACTCTTTGTTAAAGAAGTCATCACAGTTACAGTGATAGTCACACTACATCGATTTGTTTATGACTTTCTGTAAGCCTTAAACTCAGTAGGAATGATGCACAATTTTGCAAACAACTTGAACATGATTTGGACATGAAACAGCATTCAAAACACATTTTTACTTCCATTATGATCTATATTCAGTATAAATATATGATTATATCAATATAAAAGGTGTTCAATACTGAGGGCTTTGTTACGTCAGCTGAAAAGAAAAGTAGTTTTAGAGGTGGCGCAATTTGCTACATTATGCAGAAATATGAAGACATTTCATTGGCATAAAGTGCATGAATGAATCATTCATAATAAGACCAGTTTATTGTATTTAGAAAGTAAATGATGTCAATTTTTATTTATTTTAACTTGAAAATAATTTTAAATGAAGATATCTTAAATTAAATATTTTGCATGCTTGAACAATACAAAAATCAGTCTATAGGTTTGTGTCCAACGCAAAAAAAAAAAGAATCTTTGAGATTCATAGTCTCTGACAGTCAGACTCCTAGTTCCGACCTTATTTTGTTCTTCTAATGGAATTCTTAATCATCATCTTAAGAATTTTAATGGAATAACTAATCTCCCTCTAATAGAATTCTTAGAGAGATCAAAGAGTTCTATATGCACAAGAGTTTTAAAAGAGTTCCTTGAATGTTTCTTCAGGGTTATCCTCAGCCTCTGCTCCCTCTGACAGTCGCAGGAATTCCTTCCATGCACATCTGTCTAGACTTTATCCCAGAACTCTTAGCCCAGCCGCAGCTGGAGAAACAGGTAAGCAAGCCACCATTCATTAGTCCATCCACATTATTACTTGCGCAGCTAGGACTCTAAAAAGAGTTTAAACCTGGATTATAAATCCACAATAACGGTATGGTAAGCTGCCTGTTTACAATGTATCTTTCTTTTTATATATATATATATATATATATATATATATATATATATATATATATATATATATAAAAAAAATTAATCAAGCAAGTCCTGGCCATTATGCTAATTGCAATTTTGTTTTGCCTGTCACAGATCTTTGCCATACAGCTGTTGTCCCATCTGTGCACCCAGTATGCGCTGCCCAAATCTCTGAGTGTGGCACGTCTTGCCATTAGTGTAATGGGTACTCTACTCACAGGTTGAATAAACTCTTTCATCTGTTAATTTATCTCATTATCTCTCTTCCATTCCTTATTAATTTATTACAGGGGGAATTTTTATAAAGGGTGTTTAAAAATAACATATTATTGAAGAACTCAGACCTTTAACTATACTCTACTTTAATATTTCTAAAAAAAAAAATATTTCCCCGTTATCTTTGTGCACACTGCCCTCTGCTGGCTATTTTTGTGCTTTCGAAAAACTTAATCTGCAGTGTTTATAAATTATGCACCAACCATCCATTTATTATGTTTTATTGAATGGAATTCCAGAGGAGTCTTGAGCATAGTTAAATCTTGCAATTTCCTGTGCAGTTACATGGGCTTACTTTTTAGTGTAAAATTGCCCAGTACACCTGTTCACAAAAGCATCTTCCTTAATTTCATCTGATTCAATGTTAGATATTAATTTAAGATTATGAACTTTATTTTGTCTTGTACAGTACTGACCCGTGCCAAGCGTTTTGCATTTTTCATGCCGACGCTGCCATGCCTGGTTTCTTTCTGCAAGGCTTTCCCACCCCTCTTCGATGATGTCATGTCTCTGCTGGTGCAGTTGGGTCAGGTGTCTGCTGCTGATGTCACAACCAAGGCCAGAGACATTGACCCTCTCATCACCCGTGAGTGGATCTTTTTCTATTGACCTACTGTATTTGTTTTTAATGATCTGTTAATTGTAATATTGCATTGCTAATCGCATCGACTGTCCTTAAATAGAGTTGCAATAGTGAAAAGGAAGATCTAATCCTCTATGCTCTTGTATTTAGGTCTCCAGTATTTGAGAGAGAAGCCGCAGGAAATACCACTATCAGAATCCAAACTCTCTTTGCCTAAGAGATCTGCAGATGAGCTGGGTGGAGCCGACCCTGATGTGCAGCTGTGCTATCAGATAGAGGCCACCTTCATGGAGATCATCAGCTCCAGCACACAGGCACTGTGAGACAAATAGATAAATAAGACACATGTCCTGTTGGGACTATGGACAGGTCTGAACGGGTAGGGTTAGGTTTAAGTATTCTAATCTAAAAATTAAAGGGTAGTTCACCCGAAAATGAGAATTCTGTCTTTATTTACTCACCCTCATGTTGTTCCAGACCTGTATGATTTGTCTTTATTCTGTGGAAAATGTTGGGGACTGACAGCCTCACCATTCATTTTTATATCATCCTTTTTCCAAACAATGAGAGTGAATGGTGACAGACTGTCAGTCCCCAACATTCTGTCTAATATACATTTGTAATCCACAAAAGAAAGTAAGTCATGGGTTTGAAACTGAATTTTTATTTTTGGGTGAACTATTGCTTTAAGTCTCTTGTTACAGGAGTTTGGGTCGAAGAATTATAGATATGAACCAACAAAGCATTGCATTGCAAAGGCATTGGAGCTGTTATATATAAAGTTAGTCTACTCATGCATTATATATATATATATATATATATATATGTATTCTCCAAGCCAGTTCTCCAACATCTCCAACCCAATACCACAAGAGGTCTCTAGATGCAGGTGTTTTTTTTTTTTTTTCAAACATTGTACTCCACTTGTATTGTAATGGTTAAAATCATAGAGTTTATTTTGTGTGTAAAGTGAATTGGGCCAGTCATTCTCTGGCCAGATCTTAAGGGTTGACTTAATTCAGGTCACAAGGCAGTTTGTTGTAAATGTAGTAGATATTTTCTAAATGGTGTGTTAGCTTGCTAGTTAAGTGTATATTTGAGTGAGCGGTGTGTGTGTCCAGGGCACTTAGCAGTGATATTATCGGTCTGTTTTCTAGACCAACATGTATTTTCTTAGCTCCAATTTACAAATGTTTTGGCTCGATTTTGTTTGAACATCTTGGTTTTGTAAACATGTTAGTCTTACATTTTGAACATTTGTATTAAAACATCTTTTTGGAATGTCTTTTTCTCACTTTTGATTACAAGACAAAATATTTTCTTCAGTATAGCCATACAAATAACTAATGTACATGTAATATACAGTAGCTGGTTAATAAAAAACGATTTTAGGATGCCAGTGCAAATCTATGTGTAACAAAAAGCACCACCAACACATCTGATTATTTGTTTATTAAAATCCATGTGGGGGCGCCCTTGTCACATGGTAAAGATCATATTCAGGCTGAGCTGTAACCGAGCCTGCTGTCCAAATGGAAACGCTTTATGCATTTTCAATTACATGACTGGCATGAAACAAATAACTCTTAACGTACATGCTCTTTTTACTCCAGTACAATGGTTGTCTTGTACGAAAGCTTTCGAAAATAGTCTGATTTCATTTGCAATAAGACCAGGTCATGGTAAGATTTAAATAAGTGAGGATTCTCGTGAATACAGAATTGTACATTTTCTAGAACCAAATTATACCTTCAGCTGGTCTCCACTTTGTGATATTCTAAACATTACCCACATTAGCTTTGTTTAAAGGGTTTGCCTCTTAGACAGACACCATGGAGATGTGAAATGCAATCAGAATATGTTGCATATAGGACTCAAACCTGCATCACCTACATGTGCCTGTGTAAAATAGGATAACTAAACATTAGCACATCTATCTTTTTTATCTGCCCTAACTCACTCACACACATTATATATTCCATGCTTTAAATAAATGTTGAGACAACTCTAAGCTAGTCTTTTTCTCTTGTCTGTTTTGCTGTTTATGCTTCTGTATAAAGAGTATATAAAAACATGCAGCACATCCTTCACTTCTAAGGGCACATCTGCCTACAGGGTGATTGGAGGTGGTGTTTTGTTCGGTAAGAAATGAGGCACAAAATATGCATCCTAAGTGTCCTGTTCAATGGTGCAAATGGTTCTCAGTGCAGGTCTTTTGCTTCTACAGTATAGATCTCTGACTCTGCTATGAACACAGCCTCAGGCTAGCAAAGGAGAAATCACAGCTCCTTTTTTTTTCTCCTTTAAGGCACCGTTGATTTTAAACACCTTTTTTGCACAAAAACTTCTCTGCTCTTTTTTTTCTCTTTCACCTTTCCTTGCACCTCTATTCTTTTACGAGTGTGTGCGGAAGCCTCACTGTACAAAATGAAAATGTTTATCACCTCCCTTAGCAGTTGGTTAGACATCACTGTCTCTTTCCTGGATAATTTCTTGTTATTTGCTCATTAGTTCTGCGTAGCCAGATCATAGATTTTATGGCAAAAGGTCCGAATTGCACCTTATTCTGTCCAGGAACCACCAGGAAGAGCCGTTTGATTGACATGTAAAGTGATCAATCACAGTTTATTAACTTTTACATGCTGTTTAGGGGCAGGAGTTATTTAATATGGATTATAACACAATAATAGACAGGCATGGAAAAAGAAAATTTAAAAGTTGCACAGCTTCTTTTGTGAACAATAGTACAAAAAACACAAAAAGTGTGCAAAATGTGTAGTATAAGTTCAGAAAATACAGTTACACAGATATAACTTAAGAAAACAAAGTAGAATATGCAATTCTGCATGTTGATAACTGTAGTTTACAGTGCTTCAATTTTTCCACATTTTGTTATGTTACAGCCTTATTACTTGTATACTTATAGATTCAATTCATTATTTTCCTCAAAATTCTACAAACAATACCCCATAATAACAACATGAAAGAAGTTTGTTTGAAATCTTTGCAAATTTATTAAAAATAAAATCATATGTACATAAGTATTCACAGCCTTTGCCATGACACTCAAAATTGAGCTCAGGTGCATCCTGTTTCCACTGATCATCCTTGAGACGCTTCTACAACTTGATTGGAGCCCACCTGTGGTAAATTCAGTTGATTGGACATGATTTGGAAAGCCAAATTGGAATTGTCTGATGACCTCCAAGACAGGATTGTATCGAGGCACAGATCTGGAGAAGGGTACAGAAAATCTTCTGCAGCATTGAAGGTCCCAATGAGCACAGTGGCCTCCATCATCCGTAAATGGAAGAAGTTTGGAACCACCAGGACTCTTCCTAGAGCTGGCCACCCGGACAAATTGAGCAATCAGGGGAGGAAGGCCTTATTCAGGGAGGTGACCAAGAACCCTATGGTCACTCTGACAGAGCTCCAGCGTTTTGTCTGTGGAGAGAGGAGAAACTTCCAGAAGAACAACCATCTCTGCAGCACTCCACCAATCAGGCCTGTATGGTAGAGTGTCCAGACGCAAGCCACTCCTCAGTAAAAAGCACATGACAGCCCACCTGGAGTTTGCCAAAAGGCACCTGAAGGACTCTCAGACCATGAGAAACAAAATTCTCTGGTCTGATGAAACAAAGATTGAACTCTTTGATCTGAATGGCAAGTGTCATGTCTGGAGGAAACCAGGCACTGCTCATCAGCTGGCCAATACCATCCCTACAGTGAAGCATGGTGGTGGCAGCATCATGCTGTGGGGGAGTTTTTCAGCGGCAGGAACTGGGAGACTATTCAGGATCGAGGGAAAGATGAATGCAGCAATGTACAGAGACATCCTTGATGAAAACCTGCTCCAGAGCACTCTGGAACTCAGACTGGGGCGAAGGTTCATCTTCCAACAGGACAACGACCCTAAGCACACAGCCAAGATAACAAAGGAGTGGCTACGGGAAAACTCTGTGAATGTCCTTGAGTGGCCCAGCCAGAGCCCAGACTTGAACCCGATTGAACATCTCTGGAGAATCCAACCTGATGGAGCTTGAGAGGTCCTGCAAAGAAGAATGGGAGAAACTGACCAAAACTGCCCAGACGGACAGCTGATCATCCTTGCAGTGGCAGACCACATGTAACAACAACTGCACAGGATCGGTACATCCGAATATCAGACCTGCGGGACAGGTACAGGATGGCATCAACAACTGCTCAAGTTACACCAGGAACGCACAATCCCTCCATCAGTGCTCAGACTTTTCGCAATAGACTGAGAGGGGCTGGACTGAGGGCTTGTAGGCCTTTGGAAGGCAGGTCCTTACCAGACATCACGGCAACAGTGTCGGCTATAGGCAGAAATCCACCTTCGCTTGACCAGACAAGACTGTCAAATAGTGCTCTTTACTGACGAGTCACGGTTTTGTCTCACGAGGGGTGATGGTCATACTCGTGTTTATCATAGGAGGAATGAGCGTTACACAGAGGCCTGTACTCTGGAGGAGGATCTGTTGAATTTTTAGGTGGAGGGTCTGTCATGGTCTGGGACGGTGTGTCACCGCATCATCGGACTGAGCTTGTTGTCATAGCAGGCAATCTCAATGCTGTGCGTTACAGGGAAGACATCCTCCTCCCTCATGTAGTACCCTTCCTGCATGCTCATCTTATTATGACCCTCCAGCATAACAATGCCACCAGCCATACTGCTCATTCTGTGCATGATTTCCTGCAAGACAGGAATGTCAATGTTCTGCCAAGACAAGCGAAGGGCCGGGAACTTACAAGTGCCTTAGTGGAAGGGTAACATCTCACAGCAAGAACTGGCAAATCTGGTGCAGTCCATGAGGAGGAGATGCACTGCTCTATTTAATTATATATGATTTTGACCCCCCCTCCCCCTTTGTTCAGGGGCACATTATTACATTTCTGTTAGTCGCATGTCTGTGAAACTTGTTCAGTTTATGTCTTAGTTGTTGAATCTTTTTATGTTCATACAAATATTTACCCATGTTAAGTTTGCTGTAAATAAAAGCAGTTGAACGTGAGAGGAAGTTTCTTTATTTTGCTGAGCTTACAATTTTGTTTTCACCCTGTGTGCTCTTACTTTTGGAAGTTGTGTAAAACCATCAAATTACAGCTTACAAGATCGAGAAAGTGCTTTTCAGTTTGGTTTGCAATATACATCAGATGTTCAGTGAACGGCTCAGTGCTGTCTGAGACTAAATGCTCATTTGGATATTGAGTTTTCTGGACATCCTCACTTCTGACCAACTCAAGTGGGTAAATTGTATTGTCTTTTTGCTGTAAGACACCCAGTAACACTTGCCTTTTAGCAGTCCCCAGCAAAGTTCTGCTGAAATCTGAAAGCACTTATAATGTAATTCACGCTTTGATTCGATAATTGACATCTGTTTCATGTTTTGCTGCTTGCTGCACAGCATCCATTTGTAAAATTTGCTGTGACGAGTGCCAGCTTCACATCTGGTAATGGCTGATGGGTATGTGTGCCGTAGAAAATCAGATGAATATATTTACAGTAAACGTCAAGATTCTTGGTTGTGGCAAATCTTTGCATCTACAGGCACTCAAACATAGACCTGATTTTTAAAATGGCGATGTCAAGAACTTTGTAATGCCTGCCAGTTGGAAAGCATGAGCGCAACTGAGTGAATTTGTCTCTTGCCCAGATAGTTATATCAAGTCTGTGATCTCAGGGACCAAAACCTTTGGTGAAATTCAAAACATCTCGCATTAGAATGCGAAGAATTGTCGTACGTTTGTGTGGTTTATTTCCTGCTGAATCAAAGCAAGCTGTGCTGCAAATCGTGCTGTAAATGTAGGCTGACTGAACTGGCAAAATCTATTTACAGACGCTTGCAATCAAATCACCATATTTCAGCTCCTGCCCCATGGGCTCCATCTAAATGCAATATGCCTCTACGTTCATGGCACCCTGGAGCCTTACATCATGTCTTTAGTATTGTTTATGAGATAAGAGATTGCTCCACATAAAATACTTTTCCCATTGATAGCTGTAGGCTCAGGGCTGAGAGATACCATATGCCGGTTTGCAATTTGCGTGTGCGATCTAATTACCCTCACTATTACGGCTGAGTTGAGCAGTCCTGGTATGTAACCTCTGTGCACTAGAATTGACGTTGTGGGGAGAATTGGTTGCAGAGAAACCTTAAGGGTCCTTCAATGCCTTACCAATGGGAGAGACAAGGAGAGTATATTACATCCCACACCTGGTGAATGTGTGATTAGCTTCTAGTCTGAAGCATAAATCATTTGTAGCCAGTTGCTCTGGGCCCATGTTGACTTCATGAGTCACTCTGGGTGACTACATTAGTAAAGGCAATAAAGCTATTAGATAGATTGCCTGAGGTTAGAACTGCGTTACAGGTGTTAATCCAATAGAAGAGCTTGTTGGATGTAAGCTTGTAACAGCACTGTGTACTATATAAATTTAATTAATCTTAATGCCTGAATTGTTTATTTGTTCACTTGAAGACCCCATGATATCAAATTGGAGTTTTTAGACCATGTCTGTTAGCTTTGAGGTCATCTACTATATATATATATATATATATTAGTATATATATACCACACAGAGGTTACTGCCAAGCCAAGCAACTTCCTATTGGTTAGCACTGTGAATTTGTGTCAAAGATCACCAAACTTGAAGCCCCATGTGAAGTCCTTCAGCTGAAATTCCTGATTGTGTAGTATACCATCAATATGACAGTTTCACCTGAAAAACAATTAGCCGTGCAAAGGTATATGTTACGAGCCATTAAAACAACCTTTACTTGTGGTAAAATCACTGGCATCTTGTGGCTTACTGCTTTATTAAAAAACATTACATGCAATTGTTGTCATTTAGAATAAGATACCATCTCTGATGAATCCGAAGCTCAAAGATATATTGTAATCTTTAATTACAAGCTCCGTGACTGTGCTGACATGGCATATTACTTTTCAATGTTTCCCCTTAAGAGAATAAATTGCTCTTAACCATCTAACCAGCCATGTAACGCCCTCATTATATACACATTTGACCTCATTTCGACAGCAGTAAGCTGCGTAACACGTCCTTTTAAAGCGCTGAAGAGCCTCTGAGCACCACTCTTTCTCTTTGTAACTGATGACTGCAGTGCTGGGAGAGTATACATATTAATAGCATAATTACAAGGCTCTACATAAAGATTGTGTCATTATCGTTGTGACTGAAAAAGCAATTATGGTTCTTGATTATCATCAGCCACTGTAAATCTGTTATTTTGTTGTTGCCTCTGGGCACGATCCCCAATTCACTGTCAAGAAACTGATCTCTGGTGCAGAGTTTGGGAGACGAGAGCTCCTCTTTGCCTGACAATTAATTAGCTAGCCTGAAATTTGCATAATCAGCTCCTCAGATGGCTTTGGAGAGATTGGTAGAACTGTGTTCATAGTGGCAGTGTGGAAGTGAAGATCAGGGTTCAGCTTGGGAATGTGTCTGATAACCCTGATTCAAAGAGATCTATGATACCTGGATAAAACACAGTTCTACCAATTTGCATTTCCATTCACAATGTCAGTTGCTCGGTTGGCACAGAAATTCAAGGATGTTTGCTAATCAGCCAGACCCTAACCACAGCCATTTTGTGTTAAAATGCAATTCTGATGTGGAGATGGTTTGTTACCTTAGCACTTAGTGTGTTTGTTTCATCATCAAAAACTATGTAGAATTCCTTAGATTTTTGTTAATTTTTTTCACATTAACAATAAGGCTGCATTTATTCCTAACAATTGCAGTATATCTGTGAAGGATGCACATTATTTTGTACACATTTGTTTGGCAAAAGTGCAATTCTTTTAGGGAGAGGATGGGTGTGCCCTGTGGGAGAGTGCATAGCTTCGCTTTGTAAAGTCACAGATCCGATCTGTAACGCTATTGTAACCTCAGGTGTGAAATCGCATACACCCCACAGCACAGTGGTTTTAGCAGCTCAGCTGTGAAATTATATCTGTTCTACCTCTTGAGAGCATCTGAGAGGTGGGAGTGGGAGTAGTGTGTGTGTGTGTGTCTTTGTGAAATTGTGTGTATGCGAGAGAAGGTACAAAAGCTGAGAGAGAGAACAATAGACAGAAAAATAAGTGGTAGTCCAGAGTAAAGGCTATTTAAAATCCATATGTATCTCTCACTGAGGGCCTTGCTATTGCATTCCACAGTTGAGTAATTCTCAACCAGCAGCCACTGTGTGTACAGCGGGTGAAATAAGTATTATTATTGTGTGAAATAAGATATTATTACACATAACTTAATTTGCTGAGCTCATTTGTTTTGGTTTCTTTGTATGTAGGGATTACTGGGGTTGTTACCAACATCTGGTGAAAATTTCATGTCAATAGCACCTTTGAAAATATATTTACTGATTTTTTTTTTTACATGTTTAATACTTATTTCACCCGCTGTATGTCCTTGGAACATTCCAGTCACTGTAGATACAAGCGGTGGGGTTAAAAGACTCACCGAGGTGGCCTGTGCAGCCAAAACTGTTTTTTGAAAGTCTTACAGTGTAAGAATATGAAGAGGTAAAACCCTAAGTGCAGATGATGTATGTGTAAATGACAAGGGCAGATAAAGAACTATCACAATATATGTCTTAGTCATAAACCAATATATTGGCTGATAATTGGCCATTTTGAAGTTTGATTTGTCAGTGGATAAACTTTTTGTTTTGAAATGGGCAATGACTGGTATAATGCCATTTTATACATAATACAATGTAATAAGAGATCGTTTGGCTGCTGTTAGACTCTCAATATATATATTAGTATATGTATGAATGTATGAATTCTGGGCATAATGACTTAAATATTTTAATAAGTATGGACATGTCCACTAAGGTGTTCCTGTAAAAGGTGCACAGCAAAATGCAGGGTAAGCATCTATTGCATGCAATGACAGCTAATCGTTACCATGACCGGATTTGGAATGCCAGACACAGCTTTATAAAAATGAACCATGAAAGCTAATCAGATTTTTACTGCAAGGATGATTTCATTTTGTGCAGAACCAGTGTGGTGATTAACTCCAAATTACATTTAAAAGGCTGCTTCACACTGGGGATAATGGAATATGAAATTGGTTGTTTTTTAGTTGATGGAACGAGAGTGTAGGTGGACAGGAAGGTAAAGGGTGGATGAAGGGCTGATTGCTGGAGAAACACTGTGGATATTGGCAACACTTTGTTGTGATTTGAACATCTTGCAGCTGCCTTCACCTTTATTACCACCTTTTACCACCATTTATTGTAGCTTTGGGAGTGATGAGACAATTCAGTTTTTTTCCCCTCCAAGCTCATAAACACACAGCAAAGTGATCATATCACAGAATATTGATCTGTTTCTCACCCAAAGTGATTGAATCGCTTTAGAAGACATTAATTTAACCACTAGAGTCATATGGATTACTTTAAAGCTCCAAAAAAGCACAAACAGTCGTAGTTAAAGTGCCGATCACCATCCACTCACATTTTATGGACCTACACAGCTCAGATATTCTTCATAACATCTTTTTTTTTTGTGTTCTAAATATCGAGAGAATTGTATTTTTTTAAGTAATTTCAATGAGTTGGTCTAATTTTCATTGCACAATCTGTTGAGGTTTGTCTTGCACAACCCAAATTGTCTTTTTTGGCATCCCATGTACAATCAGCCAAAATGTCTAAACAATTTTATTTAAATAATTACAAACATATTTTTTTGATATCATTATAATAATGTGATATATTATGACAGTACTTTTAATATTCCATATAAATGGCTTATTGTTGCTATTGTTACCTCTTCAGGTAACAATAGCAAAACTATTAAAGTTTTTATTTCCATACCAGTTTGCTTGTAACGGTCCTTTAAGTAACCGCTATAAGTGGCACACTTAACAAACGAAACAGGCCTAATTGCTACTCAGCTCATTTGAATTGCTAATGAGATTAAATATCTAAATCATTTCCATGCTGTGGTGAAGAATCCTCAACCAATCAGATGAGTGAAAAGAGTGAAAACATTTTTAACAACATTTAAATGAGAGCGATATAGTGTTATGTGAATATGTTAAAGCATCATTAGTATAAGATCCCCAGTTAAAAATGCTGCAGGTATAGCTGTATAGGCAGCACAGATTTAGCTGACGATGGGCTTTCAAACTGCTTCTTTTTATTCATTTCCTGAATTATTTTCTTCTTTAATTTCATTGCAAAGCATCTAGTGCTAAAAATCGTTTTCTTACACTAAATATTATTCGACTTCTATTATCCAGTACTGACAGGAAATGCCCCTATTAACGAGTTAAGTGGTTGTTTCCTTGGAGGAAAATGATGCACACTTTTTAAGACCTGCAAATTAAATTCCAGGGTTTTGAAAATGCTCTACATGAAGCAAGCTGCCATATAATTGCTCTTTTGACACATCTACTGCGTGAATATTTGTGTGTGGGGGTGTACTCTTGTGATGCCCCACAGGTAATTTTCTCCAGCCTTTGCATGATTTTCTCTTCTGGTGAGATGTGGAGTAACAGAGAACAAGTGTAAAATCACCTTTCAAAAGGTATCAGGGCAGGTTTTATTTATCAATAAATAACACTCACAAATGTGATTATTGAGATTTTTATGCCTTCAACTGAGAATCTTTTCAAATGTACATCTATATCACTATTATACCAACCAGCAGGCACTATTTATGTAGGTGTTTACAGGAAAGCCTCAGCTCCGGCTACAATGCTACAAGACATGATCTGAGTGGAGATTTTGATTCCATTGCAATTGACCTCACTTCCTTCTCCCTCTAGTATTTCCTCTGCTGACATTATGCATTCCTCCACAGTATGCTGTTTGTTCCTCTCATGTGTGAAACTCCTGGCTGGCAAGATCATTTTCATCCAAATTATTTTTGTGACCCAAGGATATCCTATCATTCCTTACCTTGTTCAAGCCACTCTTTTTCTTCATCGCAGGCTCCATTGAGCTGGCAAAGGGAGCTTGTGTGTAGTTTGACTTTTTCCCCCCTCTAAGCAGTCTGTTTCCTTTGGCAAACACTACTGTGTGCTTTCACTGTTTATTAACTGCCTCTTGGGTCCCTTAACTTTTTCTTGGAGCCCTGTTCATGAAGTTTAACAAGATCGCTCTGTTTTAAAACCAGCTTGATTCAGTTTCCAGACACTGCAGGGAGAGACCTCAGGGTCCTGGAGTCCCTCCTCAGGCTTTGTTGGTTCAAGTTCAGTGTTTTCAATAAGATGGGTGACTCAAAGTGTGTAATATTAAACACACCTAAGCCTAGCCTAGGATGGTGAGAGAATGCTAGTGAAATTAGCTGTAAAAGAGAGCAATATAAATAATATCTGGTTCTCATTGTTAATTGTGTTAATAGGACATTGTTTCTCTCTTATTTTGTTCTTTTAAAGAGATAGTTCACCCAAAAATGACAAATGATGTCATTATTTAGAATCGTGTCAGAAATTAACTTTTTTTTAAGGGGCAAAAACTGACCTCTGGAAAAAAAAGCTACTAGACATCAGTGATCACCAGATCAACGCTGTCCACAAGAGGGCGCTGAAAATACATATAAACCAGGTGGCACTATATAATATTATTCCAAAAACATACTTAACAAAAATGCATTCAATTTTAAACTAAAGTGCATGAAATTATTTAAATAAAACATTTGTAGTCGGTTCATATTGTAAAACCTTCAGTAAAAAGGGGGGGGGGTTAACTTATGGTGCGTTCACATACAATGCGAAGCGAGCTTTTCGCATGGTGCAATTACATACAAAGTCAACGTGAAGATATGAATAGAGGCGAATATGCAGCAGGTGGTGCAAATTGCGTGACACGAACACGCGTAATCACTTCATCCACGTATTCGCATGAGTTAAAATTTGTCAATTTTTCAATCCACATAACGCGTTGTCACGAAAGCCTATCAGCATTGAGATTGTCCGGATGTCACTGACGTACTGACATAGTAGCAGAAGAAATCTGGTAAGTGGATGAAAAATTAGTTGTACTGGTGTGTGAGCACCCCAAATCGTATGACACAACGTCATACATGTACAGATACCGGACGAAAAAGACATTGCTTGGAGGAAATTCGGCGAGGAAGTCGGACCACCTGGTTAGTTCGAAAATATGTGTGTCTACTTGATTCCAGCTATTGGTTGTACTTTACTATGAACCAAGTCGTAGAAGCCCCTCCTCCTGTCCTTTTCCGGAAGAGAAGGAAGAATACTCGCGGGTTTGCGTTACTTGCGCAATTTAAACATGGGCCTTACCAGTGGCGCAGATAGGATTTTTTAACTGGGGGGGACGAAGCTGTCAGCAAATGAGTTACTTTGGGTAATTTGGGCTAATTATTTGAAATCATGGATAAACAACAATGAACAAAGGTAAACAAAGTCCTACCTGATCACCACTAGCAATGCATGATCAGACTGTTATTTGACTAATATGCCAATCACCCACCAAAACTTCATCGGGTCACTATGAAACTGGGGGGGTCATGTCCCCCCCTCGTCCCTAGTGCCATCTGCGCCCTTGGGCCTTACACCAAATGCCATTGATTCTCACAGTTTTTTGTTTTTTTTGTATATTTTAGAGCTTTATAGCCATGTCATTGTCATTATATGGGAAAAAAAAGCTGCATGGACAGTCTCATTTTGTATTACACAGAAAAAAACAACAGCATATGGTTTGGAACAACATGAGGGAGAGTAAATAATGAGATTTCTATTTTTGGGTGAACTATTCCTTTAAATCAATGTTAATTACTCTTATCTGCTCTCCAACAGACTTGATTTGAGAAAAAAAAAGCCCAATAAACACATCCATGACGGCTTTACATTCACACGGACATGTGTTTAATTCGATCCAAAGAGTAAAGAGAAAAAATGAGATTTGTCATTGTAGTGTTGCTTTATGACCAGTCCCAATTAGCATGACGGATGTTTCCTGCCTGCCGTGCGTCCCATCGGGTTGTGAATGTAAAAGTCCAGTTATGTTTCAAACAAACAGGCAGAAACGTTTCATTCTTCCTGTCTCAATGTGTACCTGCTGTTTTTTATCATATCTGACAACGGCATGCTATTTTAGGGAGAGGGCTTGTAAGACAGATCAACAATGAATTGCAGAAGTGGGTGTGGTGATGAGCCAGAGATGGAAGTGTATGTGTGTGAGTGTGTGTACGTTTAATATTAAGCAAAGCCTATTGTGGGATAGAGCTCAAATGTGCAATGATGATTTCTCTTTTCCCAGAGGATCCTTTCACATCCTTCCTTTTCTAGCCACTAACCCAAACAGGATGCTCCAATCACAGCCAGTCTGCATGACAAATGAAAAGCACAGTTTAAAAAAAATCTGTCAGTGTTCAATTTAATCTTATTCCATCAGAATTTGATATGAAACATAGCTGTCTCATTAACAGTACACTGTATTTTAAAGATAATGTTGTAAAAATCCAAATAACTTTACAGATCTTTATTGTAAAGGGTTTAAACAATGTTTTCCATGCTTGTTCAATGAACCATAAACAATTAATGAACATGCACCTGTGGAACGGTCGTTAAGACACTAACAGCTTACAGACGGTAGGCAATTAAGGTCACAGTTATAAAAACTTAGTGCACTAAAGAGACCTTTCTACTGACTCTGAAAAACACCAAAAGAAAGATGTCTAGGTTCCCTGCTCATCTGCGTGAACGTGCCTGATGCATGCAACATGGAGGCATGAGGACTTCAGATGTGGCCAGGGCAATAAATTGCAATGTCCGTAATGTGAGATGCCTAAGACAGCGCTACAGGGAGACAGGAAGGACAGATGATCGTCCTGACAGTGGCAGACCACGTGCAACAACATCTGCACAGGATCGGTACATCTAAATATCACACCTGTGGGACAGGTACAGGATGACAACAACAACAACCTCCATCAGTGCTCAAACTGTCCGCAATAGGCTGAGAGAGGCTGGACTGAGCTTGTAGGCCTGTTGTAAGGCAAGTCCTTACCAAACATCACCGGCAACAACGTCACTTATGGGCACAAACCCACCTTCGCTGGACCAGACAGGTCTGGCAAAATGTGCTCTTCTCTGACTAGTCGCAGTTTTGTCTCACCATGGGTGATGGTTAGACTCGCGTTTATCGTCGATGGAATGAGCGTTACACCGAGGCCTGTACTCTGAAGAGGTATCGATTTGGAGGCGGAGGGCCTGTCATGGTCTGGGACGGTGTGTCACAGCATCATCGGACTGAGATTGTTGTCATTGCAGTCAATCTCAGTGCTGTGCTTTACAGGGAAGACATCCTCCTCCCTCATGTGGTACCCTTCCTGCATGCTCATCCTAATATGACCCTCCAGCATAACAATGCCACCAGCCATACTGCTCGTTCTGTGAGTGATTTCCTTCAAGACAGGAATGTCAGTGTTCTGTCATGGCCAGCGAAGAGCCTGGATCTCAATCCTACTGAGCACGTCTGGAACCTGTTGGATCGGAGGGTGAGGGCTAGGGTTAATTCCCCCAGATATGTACAGGAACTTACAAGTGTCTTGGTGGAAGTGGGGTAACATCTCACAGCAAGAACTGGCAAATCTAGTGCAGTCATGAGGAGGAGATGCAATGCAGTACTTAATGAAGCTGGTGGCCACACCAGATACTGACTGTTACTTTTGTCAAATTAATGAATTCATTAGTACAGATTCTCAAGATTGAGAATTTATCACTTTATACCCTAGGAATTAAATCAAAATCTGATCATGTTGTATACCATAATGTGTATAACTAGGACAATAATAGATTATTAAGAACTGTATCAGATGTTTCTAATCTAAAACAGGAATTCATTACGAGAGCATTTTCCCCACCACATTTAGAATTTTGGAAGCATGTTTTGTTTTTTTGGTGGAATTTTATCCCCAAGCCCCCCTTAAATCCTGACTCTGATGGTCACCATTTTTTGTCATACAAAAAGTCATACTGATTTGGAACATGTTTGTGACTACATGATTTTTATTTTATGGATGAACTATCCCTTTAAGAACAACAAATAATGCTTCTTTGCAAAAACAAAATTAAAATATTCTCTTCACCAAACTGGTGTATAGTGACTCTATGATCTATTAATCTATGCATTTAAAAGACTCTGAAGACCTCAAGAATTCAAATGCTTCATAATTATGCTGAGAAACTCATTATTAGGAACGTGCCCTGAGGACAGAATTGAGGTGTGCTTTTTGTCAGTCTATATTTATAAATTAATTTTGCAAGGGTCAAATTCAGCCCCGAGGACATCTGTTTCCACAGCTGTACATCAGAATGATAATTGTGGTATATGGCAGAGTGATTCATCACATGTGCGTGCATGCAAATGTGCATATTTGTGTAGTACTGTAATTTAAAGTTAAAGTGTTTAATTTTCTCGCTGTTAAAATACTAGCTTAAAATGGGAAAACAACTATTAGTAAGCCACCTGTAGGTTGATTTCCCTAAAAAAAATTTAACATCACTTTGTGGCATTTTTAAAACATTGCCCTGTTATTTTAAGCACCCCAATCAGCATTAGCTCAACCAATGGTGCATGTTATGGTGGGACTATCCTGTTTGTTTGACCAATTGCTGGTAATTTGAGATTAGATATGGAAAACCTGTTTTGAAAATAATCATTAGTTTCGTGATTGCGTTTGTTTATTCCCAGAAATAACACACTTGACCTTTAAATCCTCTCTTGTTAATTGCTCTTGTTTGTCTTTTTATTTTGAAATAGATTGATATGCATTTTATATAATAATACATACAACGTTTGAACATATACACCTGAGAGCTGTCCTATCTCATGAAACTACACTCATCCTTGTGTGCCCCTTTTCAGGTCTGATGTCGGATAAACAAGAAAGCAGAAAAAAGGACGAATTTTCTTTAGTGATGACAAGAATTGATTTCCAATTTCCTCCAGAATTGCTGCATTATCACGGACGACTCAGGCCATTTGGTCTACATTACCGCGGCTGCCTTAGGCTGTAGATCAAGCTGACAGCTGTCGTAACCTGGACGAGTGCTCACACTGAAGGCGACTGAGAAAGATATGCAGTCTGAATAGCTCTATCAAGCACCCTGCTGAAATAGACCTTGAAGAGAAAGAAAGAGAGCGATTAAAGTCACTTTTTTCTTGGTAGAATTTACATGATAGAAGCCGATGATAGAAGGTATATAAAACGTTCTATTTGTTGTAGCTCCTCCAGGCTTTCACCTGTAATCTCAAAATCGTGTTTTGGCAGATCAGTGCAGGAAAGAGAGATATAGAGGTAACGTGTATAAAAGAGTACTTTTCGACATGTGCACAAAAGAATATAAGAAAACTTTAATAACTGTGGTCTGTGGTGGTGGCTTTGGGCCTGTTTATCTATAGCATAGTGCAAAACCTCTAAACATTTTGTGATGTATGCTCTGATTAAGGTGATAATAGCATCACATAACTGAAACACAACCTTGCAATGAACCTCAGCTCATCATAATCTCTGAATAATGCTGTCTATTCCTCATAATACATCTCCTTACCTATCGTTTACACAGAAATATCAGGTCAAATGTCAGATACTGCTTCTCTATTAACCTCTATTCTGTATAAAAGTGTATTTTTATCTTGGGCATTGGCAGGCAGAATAATTGGAGGCTCATTAGTTTGCTGTAGTGCCTCTCACTCTGTGGTCTGTGATCACACTGTTGTTTGGCATACTGAGGAATGACCCAAGCTGGAACAGAGTACTGCTTGTCTCTGTGTTGGCTCATCATGGGGATTTAGAGTTGATGCAAAGATTTAGTGGCAGTGGATAAATGTGTGTGCTTCTGGAAAAGCTCTTTAACCAGACTTTGGGGAAATGGAGTATGTATATCTGATGCGGTGTTGTCTCTAGAACATTTTTAACTAATGGGCATTTGGTTTGGGAATGGTTTTGGGGCAAGAAAAGTTGACAGTTACCTAATGAACACACCACAATACTGCAGGCAAAGTCGAATGTAGTATAAATAAATATCATAGAATAAAATAAGCTTTAAAATAAGTTAGAATAAAATAAAAAGGTGTTAAATCCAGGGTACCCACGGCCATGGAAAATCTGGAAATATTGGAAATTGTAAAATAGGGATTTACAGGCCTTAAAATGTCATGGAAATTGTTTGAGGGAATTTACATTTTTGTAGATATGCCCTGCTCTAATATATATATACACACTACCGTTCAAAAGTTTGGGGTCACCTAAACAATTTTGTGTTTTCCTGAAAAGTCACACTTATTCACCACCATACGTTGTGAAATGAATAGAAAATAGAGTCAAGACATTGACAAGGTTAGAAATAATGATTTGTATTTGAAATAAGATTTTTTTTACATCAAACTTTGCTTTCGTCAAAGAATCCTCCATTTGCAGCAATTACAGCATTGCAGACCTTTGGCATTCTAGCTGTTAATTTGTTGAGGTAATCTGGAGAAATTGCACCCCACGCTTCCAGAAGCAGCTCCCACAAGTTGGATTGGTTGGATGGGCACTTCTTGCGTACCATACGGTCAAGCTGCTCCCACAACAGCTCAATGGGGTTCAGATCTGGTGACTGCGCTGGCCACTCCATTACCGATAGAATACCAGCTGCCTGCTTCTGCTCTAAATAGTTCTTGCACAATTTGGAGGTGTGTTTAGGGTCATTGTCCTGTTGTAGGATGAAATTGGCTCCAATCAAGCGCTGTCCACTGGGTATGGCATGGCGTTGCAAAATGGAGTGATAGCCTTCCTTATTCAGAATCCCTTTTACCCTGTACAAATCTCCCACCTTACCAGCACCAAAGCAACCCCAGACCATTATATTACCTCCACCATGCTTAACAGATGGCGTCAGGCATTCTTCCAGCATCTTTTCATTTGTTCTGCGTCTCACAAACGTTCTTCTTTGTGATCCAAACACCTCAAACTTGGATTCATCTGTCCACAACACTTTTTTCCAGTCTTCCTCTGTCCAATGTCTGTGTTCTTTTGCCCATCTTAATCTTTTTCTTTTATTGGCCAGTCTCAGATATGGCTTTTTCTTTGCCACTCTGCCCTGAAGCCCAGAATCCCGCAGCCGCCTCTTCACTGTACATGTTGACACTGGTGTTTTGCGGGTACTATTTAATGAAGATGCCAGTTGGGGACCTGTGAGGCATCTGTTTCTCAAACTAGAGACTCTAATGTACTTATCTTCTTGCTCAGTTGTGCAACGCGGCCTCCCACTTCTTTTTCTACTCTGGTTAGAGCCTGTTTGTGCTGTCCTCTGAAGGGAGTAGTACACACCGTTGTAGGAAATCTTCAATTTCTTAGCAATGTCTCGCATGGAATAGCCTTCATTTCTAAGGACAAGAATAGACTGTCGAGTTTCAGATGAAAGTTCTCTTTTTCTGGCCATTTTGAGCGTTTAATTGACCCCACAAATGTGATGCTCCAGAAACTCAATCTGCTCAAAGGAAGGTCAGTTTTGTAGCTTCTGTAACGACCTAAACTGTTTTCAGATGTGTGAACATGATTGCACAAGGGTTTTCTAATCATCAATTAGCCTTCTGAGCCAATGAGCAAACACATTGTATCATTAGAACACTGGAGTGATAGTTGCTGGAAATGGGCCTCTATACACCTATGTACACATTGCACCAAAAACCAGACATTTGCAGCTAGAATAGTCATTTACCACATTAGCAATGTATAGAGTGTATTTCTTCAAAGTTAAGACTAGTTTAAAGTTGTCTTCATTGAAAAGTACAGTGCTTTTCCTTCAAAAATAAGGACATTTCAATGTGACCCCAAACTTTTGAACGGTAGTGTATATATATATATATATATATATACACCCCTCACATTTTTTTAAATATTTGATTATATCTTTTCATGTGACAACACTGAAGAAATGACACTTTGCTACAAAGGGACAGCAAATTTACACTGTTATACAAGCTGTACACTCACTACTTTACCTTGTGGCAAAGTGTAATTTCTTCAGTGTTGTCACATGAAAAGATATAATCAAATATTTACAAAAATATGAGGGGTGTTCTCACTTTTGTGAGATACTGTATATCTTATGCCCTCCCCAATTTGGAATGCCCAATTCCCAATGCACTCTAATTCCTCGTGGTGGCATAGTGACTTGCCTCAATCCGGGTGGCGGAGGATGAATCTCAGTTGGCTCCGCATGTGAGATGTCAATCAGCGCATCTTAACACGTGGCTTGTTGAGCGCGTTACCACGGAGACATAGCGCATGTGGAGGCTTCACGCTATTCTCCGGGGCATCCACGCACAAATCACCACATGCCCCACCGAGAACGAGGAGGTTACCCTATGTGAATCTTCTCTCCCTAGCAAACAGGGCAATTTGGTTGCTTAGGAGACCTGGCTGGAGTCACTCAGCACACCCTGGATTTGAACTTGCGAGTCCAGGGGTGGTAGTCAGTGTCTTTACTCACTGAGCTACCCAGACCCCTGCTCTAATATATTTAATTGGCTAAAAATTGCTTTTTGTGAGTGTAATCTCTATTTAATGATTTAAAAAAACAACAACTTTCCAGTAATCTGAAGGACTGGAAAATAAATTGGTTGAGTTACAGTGCACACAATGTTTAAAGGCACAATGTAAATCACTGTTGTTTTAGTGTTTACCTCATTACATCTTTATGGCAACGAAGTTGTAAAATGGATATAACTTTACACAGAAAAGGTTAGTAAGCGATTTCATCACACTAAAATCATGTTAACATGCAAATTATTTAAATTTTGTGCAGGGGCATAGTATACGCAGGGAACATGTCCCCCTCACTTTAAAAAAAATATATAAGTTCGTCACCCACACTTTTTCACTGGGCATATGTGTTGACATTGTGTGCTTTATACAGAAAATGTGTAAATAAAGATGTTAAAATTCACTGGTCAACCTTTTAAGAGATGACAGGCGCTCAACCATGTGCTTCATAGGCTCCTCATGTAGTCATTTCCATGGTGACCAGGTCACTCGCCCCAGCTATCTCAGCCACTGGTCATTTCATTGGTCACGTACTCGATGTGGCAAAATTCTCTCCACTCATGTTTGTACTGTCACATCAAGCAATGTAAGTTGCCATGTGGCTTCTATTGTTTTTTATGATTATCTATGATATCAATATGGTATTATAGCTTGCATCTGAGAGCAAAAGAAACTTTATTTTAATTACGCGCACATTCGGCACACAAATTAATTTGCACATTCAGTCCAACACTGGATCACAGTGTGTGACTCAACTGTGCCAGAGCATACAAGTTAATTTGCCCACTTTGACGACTGTATGAGTCTCTCACGGCAATAATGGCAGGTGCAAGGAATAAGAAAAAAATGTGTTTCCTAATGCCTCCACTGAATGATCATTTCAGTAGTACTGATTCTTTGCTGTCAGAGTATGACTGAGACAATTAGATCTGCAAATTAAAATTAGCCATATAATGTATGTCATTGCTTGATTTGAGATGGCTTATAAAATCTAAAGTTATCCAGCCAAAGAGTGTTTTTTTTTTTTATCCAGCTGTTTGATGTGAAATTCTGCCCCACAAAGGCAAAATGCAGTAACTGCCAACGCTGAAAATGGCTTTAAAGTTTGATTTTTCAGCCAAATGTCCAAATTTCTTTTTCTTAGCATAGTAAAAATCACTGTAAAAAGTGATAACCTGCTGTTGTTACTCTAAATAGCTATTTCTACATGATCTAAACCCTAAAGCAGGCTTTTTTGGTGTAACCTAATGAAGTTTACTTAATTTGGTTATGTTAAATAACAATCAAACCAGTTACTAGTAATTTAGATGTTACCACATTAAGCACTTGAAAAAAAAAAAATCTCTAAAGAGACCCAAATCATCTCCATTTTGACACAATGTGTTGGTGTTTTTCCTTTGAGGCAGTATTGTTTTTAATATTTTATGTTGTTATTATTATAATTTCATATACACTGCATATGTAAAAAATCTTTTTTCAGGTAGCTTGTGTTAGGTAAATATGTGCTTCTTGTGGAAACATCTTAATTAACTGCTTTTTGTAATGGAAAATACCATGTAATATAATGACTGAATCAACCTGATTACATGTAGTTATACCAACAATATTAATTGTTAAAGGATAGATCAGATAGATATAGATCCTTAATGTAAAAAGCTACCACTTTTACAGTGTAGGCAGTATTAAATCTAAAGCTTTCTGGTGAATTAAATTAGTAAATTGCATGTGTTTCCTTTAAATTTGACCCATTATTGGTTATTAAAGTTTCTGGACTTAATATAAAAATATACAGTGCATTCATAAAGTATTCAGAACCCTTCATTTTTTTTGACATTTTGTTATGTTGTAGCCTTATGCTAAAATACTTTAAATTATTATTATTATTTTTCCACATCAATCTACACTCTATACCCTATAATGACAAAGCAAAAAACAGATTTTTGATAACTTTGCAAATTTATAACAAAAATAAATAAATAAGAAAAAAATCACATTGACAGAAATATTCAGACCCTTTGCTATGACACTTGAAATTTAGCTCAGGTGCATCCAATTTCTCTAGATCATTTGAGCTAAATTTCAAGTGTCATAGCAAAGGGTCTGAATAATTCTGTCACTGTGATATTTTATTAATTTATTGATTGATTGGAGTCCATCTGACAAATTAAATTGATTGGACATTATTTGGAAAGGCACACACCTGTCTGTATAAAGTCTCACAGCTGAAAATGCATATCAGAGCAAAAACCAAGCTTTGAGGACAAAGGAACTGCCTGCAGAGCTCAGAGACAGGATTGTATTGAGGCACAGATCTGGGGAAGGCTACAAAAAAATTTCGGCTGCATTGAAGGTTCCATAATTCTTAAATGGAAGAAGTGTGGAACAACCAGGACTCTTCCTAGAGCTGAGCATTCAGGGGAGAAGGGCCTTGGTAAGAGAGGTGACCAAGAACCCAATGGTCACTCTGGTTGAACTCCAGAGATCATGTGTGGAGATGGAAGAATCTTGCAGTAGGAAAACCATCACTGCAACACTCCACCGATCTGGGCATTATGGCAGAGTGGCCAGACGGAAGCCTCTCCTCAGTGCAAGACACATGAAAGCCAGCTTTGAATTTTCAAAATCGACTTAAGGTCTCTCAGGCTGTGAGAAACAATATTCTCTGGTCTGATGAAACAAAGATTGAACTGTTTGGCCTCAATTCCAGGCACTGCTCATCACCTGCGCAATAACATCCCAACGTTGAAGCATGGTGGTGGCAGCATCATGTTGTGGGGGTGTTTTTCAGAGGCAGGGAGTAGGGAACTGGCCAGGGTTGAACGAAAGCTGAATGCAGCAAAATACAGAGATATCCTTAATGCGCACCTAGTCCAGAGTGCTCAGGACCTCAGATTGGGCCAAAGTTCACCTTCCCACAGGACAATAACCCTAAGCATACAGCTAAGACAACGCAAGAGTGACTCTGTGAATGTCCTTGAGTGGCCCAGCCAGAGCCTATACTTGAACCCAATCAAACATCTCTGGAAAGACCTGAAAATGGATGTCCACTGACAGTCCCCACCTAACCTGACAGAGTTTGAGAGGATTTGCAGAGAAGAATAGCAGAAAATCCCCAAATCCAGGTGTGCAAAGCTTTTCGCATCATACCGAAAAATACTTGAGGCTGTAGTCACTTCCAAAGGTGCTTCAACTAAGTACTGAGTTAAGGGTCTGAATACATTTGTCAGTGTGATATTTCAGATAGTTCTTTTTAATTTGCAAAGTTAACAAAAATCAGTTTTTTGCTTTGTCATTATGGGGTATGGAGTGTAGATTAATGTGAAAAACTGCTTGGGTACAAACACAGGCCATAACATTTCTGTGCTGTTAGAAACCGCTTCAACGTAGGCTTCATTTCCATTAACACTCAATCACACTAGAAGAGCTGCGACAACAGTAAAACATCCACATTTTTCAGACAACGCTTCACAACCAAGGATTAAATGCTGTTTGTAGAGGTTATGCACATTTGTTGATTTCCCACTCAAATCATTCCTATTCAGATCATGCTTTAAGTGCGGCTGAAAGAGGATTATTGGGATTTTGATTGAATTTAGCTGTAACGGCTACAATGTGAGAATTGATGCCTGAACAAGCCCATTTGACACGATACGAGATCTCCATTAATGATGGCTGGGCACTTTTAATAGCTTTCCCAGACACCCCATTAAACCAGGCTTAAATCTGTGGGTCATTCAGAGTGTGATAAGTGCTCTTTCTGCTGTCCTGAGTTTTTAACACACTTTTAAAAAATACAGCGAAACATAAATTTCATTCTATTGATTTTTAGTGTCTCGCTTTATCTTTTTTGTGCGCCTGTGGCTGTGTGTGGGTGTGTGAACGCTCTTTTAATCTCGCAGTCTTTATTATTGAATCGATCTGACGTTAGCTGGCCAGATAAGCTAAATCATCACTCGATAATCAGACTTGTTTCCTCCATTATAAAAGAACGCCCACAAGGCCATCATCTCTGGAGGAAATATGACTGATCCGTATTTTCAGAAATGTTACATATCTACTGTCATGCATATTTGGCCTATATAAAAAGTCCACATTTTTTGCATTTACATTTACATTTACATGCACACAAATATGCTGATAACTACCAATAATTAACTTATTAAAAAACTAAAATAAGACAAATCATGAAAAACACAAGACTTCTGGTTATTCTCTGCTTTTGACGAATTAGTTTTTTTAAACAGGCATGCACACAACACTTGCACACATTGGATGAGCCTAGAACGATGGTAACAATGCTTGCATGCAACAAGACATCAGGATAAAACATCTGTAAATTCTATACATGTCAGTTGGTTTGTACTTAACAGTTTATGACCTTATGGCATAAAGAAAAGACGCTTAATGCGTATACATGCCTACATTTCAGCTTATTAAACATAATCGTGTAAGATCAGGCATGTAGACACACTCATTGAATAGTTTGCATTTGTGGTACACAAGTTCAGAAAAAAAAAGTTTTGGAACATTTGGTGTCTTTTTGGTCTTATATAAAAATGTGTTTGTATACTTAAACACAGTTCTGTAATTCTGCATTCTGTCCTCTTGACCGTATGCCTTTATGTACATTTTTAATAACATAAAACAACATAAGTTTAGGCTATATTGTTATTGCATTACTTGAAATATGTAATTATTGTGAGGTACTACATGCAGAAGTGCAAATGTGTGAGATCTCCATTCTGTACATTCTTTATTATTAAGGTTGTTGCCTGCTGACATGAATCTTCATTTTATTTTTCTCTTCTTTTTATCATTTAATTCTATTCAGCTAAAATGAGCCTAGTTAGCTAGCTATATATATGAAACACAAAAAGGGGAACTTTTCAAGAATCTCCACGCAGCTCTTTTCTATAAAAGACCTAATTTGTCACAACATGATCACACGGGAAATCAAGTTGCTTTCGAAAGTGAATGTACCTAGATATCAGCCTCTTGATGCCGATTTACTAACAAGCGCAATCCCTATCAGACATTTTTAAATCAATTCAGGTGTGAATTTTCTTCTAGTGCCAATGGTAGCACGTTGTTCGATCAACCTACGGGACACGGGTTCTAGTCCCGTGGGATCCAGGAAGTAATCACATTCACACAAACAAACGTGGGTGTGATTCATAAGTTTAATTTTTACTACACCGATGATTAGGTTTAGGTCTGGGGTTTGGGTTAAGGTGTAAAGCATGCCTGTTGTCTGCACACTGTACCAATTTGCAAAAACTTGCTTATGATGCCACTCTGGAAATTGCTATTTCAGGAGCAAAAATTTAGACTGAAATTGCCGAGTTCAATGTGATCAGTCTGTCATGTTTTAAAAAAAAATTATGCATAAATCGAACTGATGTGGTTCTCAACTGACTGGAAGGGAAGATTATCAGTGAATAATGACATAAATATTGGTTTGTTCCTTACACAAAGCTATCATATGGCTTCAGAAGACTTGGAATATAGTGCACAAGTTGTATGTATTACTATTGTGTTTTTTCTTTTTGGAGTGTAACAAACAACATACAGGTTCTTTCTTTAGAAAGTTATATATTTATACAAATAAAATTATGTAAATACAGTGAAATGCATGTAGTGTTTTCCTCATAAGTACTTCATCAGTAGCACAACTCACTCCACTAACTAACAATATTATATCATCTCTTGTGTGAATAAATTCTTTACATGTACAAATGAGGAATGACAACAGGCTGGCGAGAGTGTCAGTGAACTCTGAACTGTGCTAAATTAAGTCTTAAAACAATTCCTCAGTTTAAAGGGCCCATTTACAGGCCCTTCTTTATTTAAAGAGTGCTGATGTTAAGATTGCTCCTCATCCATTATCAGTTTTCATTAATGAAGTGCTCTTAAGCAAGCTCAGAGTGCTGCTCTGCTGTAGATGATGCAACATTTGAACTGGGTCTATTAAAAAGAAAGTCCCTACCAAAGCAGTACTGAGCCATGAGTTTAGGATCTATCAGTTGTAAATGTAGAGGATGCATTACATTTTGAAAAACACTAATTTTCTTTTCACAAAGAAGTGAAGCTTGTTAAAAAGTCAGTCACATTGTAAAAGGAAAGAAAAAGAGATCTAACAGTACAAAGCACTGTAAGCAACACTGTCTGTAATAGCATAAAGTAAATATTTGAGAAGGTAGTATTATATGTATGTAAGACATCCCCCCTGGATGCTCATAAAAATTAACAGGACTTATTATCTATAGGATTTTCATTAGACGCCTTAGTAAAATCTTTTATTCTGCAAACCAAATATTGTGTGTGTTTGTGTGTGTGTTTGAACAGCACAGTGCTTGACATTTCAAAAGCTCTGTGTATTAACTCTCGCCTTTTTCATGCATCGTGCAGCTGTCATTATTTGAAATGATGTAAAATGCAGGCAGACATTTTGCAGGAAATTACAGCCTGCGCACAAGATGCTTGTCGACACAAATAGGAGCCTGTGAAATGGGAAACTAATGGGTTGCGCTGCTGTTTTTGAAGTGGCAAACGGTCCAGACCAATTTAACAGAGGCCTGTTCATCAGTGACGCTATTATCAGTCATGGTTCACAGCGAAACCGCCCATGCCTTATCAGTTTAAATCAGAATTACTGTTAGGGCCGTAAGAGGAAGTGTCCCCCACAATGTTTCGCCTCAAAATTAATTTAATGATAAAACCAAAAAAATCTATAATAATAATAATAATAATAATAATAATAATAATAATAATAATTCTAGGCCTTGTGTCACATCTGATGTTTCAGTTTCAGGCTGAGGTTTTGAAGTTAGAAATTGTTTACAGAAATAGCTCAAAAATTAAAATTCTGTCATTTTATACTCACCCTCATGTCATTCCAAACTTACATGACCTCTGTGGAAAACAAAAGGAGGAATTATAAAGAATGTACTAGTCATTCTTTCCATATAATTACAATGAATGGTTTTTCCAAATCTGGATGACTGTCTTTTTTACATGGGACACAAAAAGACATCAATGTTTTTCAATCAATGTAATTGAATGTGAACGAAGGCTAAAATTCTGCCTAACTTTTGTGTTCCATCAAAGAAGTTTCCATTTAGTTTCCAGTTTGAAATGAATGAGGATGAGCGATGACATGATTTTCATTCCAGTCATCCACTAAAGATCACCCTTATAAAACAAGGACTTTTTGAGTTTCTGTGCATGGACACACCAGTTTAAATGCAGACATTGCAAACTTTACATATAGGTCTTTATTCTTCATGTCTGCCGGACATACATTTCTTTCCCTCGTGAAGGTCAATTCATTTCACAAGTAATTGCACTTCAAGGTTCTTAATCTTAATGAGATAGTTAATCATTTAATTCCCAACCATATCAATAAACCCTGTCAAAATTATTCTTTATTAACCTCATAATTGTCAAACCTCATTAGAGCAAATAGGCAGTTATAGCATATAGCTGAACCAGGTAATGAAGGGTGGATCCAATTGCTGTTCAGGGCCTTCAATTCCTGTCTCTTATGCTGTGAATTTTCCACCCTCGGATGTCGTAGACCATCATAAAGACCCTGTAGGTAAAATTACATGTTTAAATCACAAAACATTAATCAACTTTCCTCATTAAGCCCAAATCAATCAGACCTAAATAGCTGTCCATCATCATATACAGGCAATTTAGACAAGCAAACATGATATTATAATGTGCACCATTCCTTGTGCCCCTCAGTCGGATGGGGGATTCCCCCGGTCAGATGAAGAGAGAACCGATTTACTTCTCTGAAGGTATGAGCTCTCAAGGTGTGCAGATCAAATCCTAGAACTGGCCCTGTTTACTATGATAATTTTGTAAGGGCTTTTATTAGTCTTGTTAGCCCTGCTGGCGAAAAAAAACAAACATCTTAACCCATCTTAAACCAGCAGGAGGACGGCGGGGTGGGAGATTGCTCAAGTCCCACAACGCATAAGAGTCTTAATAGGTTCAATGCTAAGCAGAAAGCTCTGACTGTACAGTACGTGTCTGCAGCTCTGCTCCTTAATATTTCAGAATTTAGATTACCTGCAGCAGCACTCTTAGATTTGTCTGAGCACCTCAGACACGAGTGTAATGTAAAAACCAAGCAGGTGGGGTTTGAATTAAAGATGAGCCGTGGGGTTTAAGAAATGGATTCGATATGAATTTTTGATCTGGATCCACCAGCTGAGCGGAACCAAACTTTCTGGATGCAGTTATACATGCGGCCACTGGGTGGCGCTGTTTACATGTGAATATTTGTGTTCAGGGCCATAGAACTAAAAGCACCACTTTAGACGCCAGAAATCAATTGGATCGTTTGTCATTGGCCTTGCAAAGACATATTTGACCCACACTTAATAACCAGAATACTGTATTTTCTTAATACAAACACTAGAGACAAATGCGCATGGAATACAACAGACTATGTTGCTATTGTAAGATTATAAATGTATATTTATTTAATGTACCTACAAAACAGTAAAACCTGCAAGCTGTAATTGTAACAAAGCATTAAAAACGTATATGCTATACATAAAAATGTATCTTTACTGCTTCTTTGTTCTCATAGGCCTTTTTTTTCCTGCCACTGGCACTCATACTGTACATGTATTCATATACTTACCTGCCTGCTGTAATTATAGATTTACTTCAATATACTGTATAACATATGCAAGTTGCTCTGGTAATTGTCTGCCAAGAAAATGAATGCAAAAGTGATTAGGCTGTATGATTGGATTAAACAGTATGGCAAAAAACATGAATGGAATTAGAACAGTGCTTTATTGCCACTCTGGAGTGCAGTAGCTTTGGGGTTTAGAACTGAATGCAGGATTTCTGCTAGCTTGCTTTTCTTGGCAAATACTGAGTTTGTCTTGGATTGGGGAGATGACCATCAGAAAATCAATGAACCGTACTGCAATCTATGAGTGGTATTCATTTCCATAATCAAACACAGACTTTTAATGAGGATCGGTGAAAGATTTTGTGGTCCTCCTCTCTCTCTCATCCCCTTATGTACACATACATTCAGCCTCCAACAAACATTTTTATTTCACATTGAAATGGTTTGCAGTTTAGTAGATAAAATTAAACAAACAATTCAGTTCAGTGTGAATCCCAGCAATCTATGGACCCTCTTCAATCACCCCATGTGTTCTGTTTCCTCTCACAGTGTTGCTGGTGCTCATGTTCAAGTTTATTTGGGCATGGTGTTCTGTTTTACAAAGATTAAACATCTAAGCCATTTAACTTTTTAAATAATGATGAATATGTTGACTAATAAATTGGTTAATGATCATTATACTGATTATTGATTAAAGATGTGTGTGCGCGATTCACATGTTGAAGCGTCATGACTGAGCAAAGAAATACATAAAGACAGATTTATCAAAGGTTTTATGGGCAGATGAAATGAGAGTGACTTTTGATGCACCAGATGGGTGGGCCCTCGGCTGGATCACTAATGGACACAGGGCGCCACTTCGAGTCAGGTGCCAGCAAGGTGGAGGAGGGGTACTGGTTTGGGCTGCTATCATTAAGGATGAGGTAGTTGGACCTTTTTGAGTTGAAGATGGACTGAAACTCAACTCTCAAGCCTACTGCCAGTTTCTGGAAAGTACTTTCTTCAAGCAGTTGTACAGGAAGAAGTCCTCGGCATTCAAGAAGGCCATGATCTTTATGCAGGACATTGCTCATCACATGCATCCAAGTACTCCACTGATTGGATTGCTAGCAAGGGCCTCAAAGATGCCCAAATAATGACTTGGGCCCCCTTCCTCATCTGACTGAAATCCTGTTGAGAACTTGTGGGCCCTTCTTAACTGTGAGATTTACAGTGAGGGAAGACATTACACCTCTTTGAACAGCATTTGGGAGGCTGTGATTGCTGCTTCAGCGAAAGTTGATCGTGAACAGATCGAGAAACTGACAGAATCCATGGATGGAAGGCTCGTGGCAGTTATTGAAAAGAAGGGTGGCTATATTGCACACTGAATGATTTTGAAAGGCCAAACATTTTATTCAGTTGTAATTTTACATAATTTATTTGTTGCACTTACTCCAAAAATTGAGAATAAACGAAAAAAAGAGTTTTTAAAAATTGTTTTTGTAATTTGTTGCTTAATAATTGTGCACACTTCTAATTTTCTAAGAATTGTGCACACTTCCATTCCCTGAGAATGACAAAACTCGCTTTTTCTTTGTTAAACATTTAGGTTTGAGGTTCAATAACATTTTGGATTGACTGAGAGCATCGTGTTTGTTCAACAATAAAATGAATACTGTGCACGCAGTGTATATGTAAGTTAAAAAAATTAAAATGTTTATTAAAACAAAAAAATACAAATTCTTATATCCCTCCACTCTGGGACTACACTTTAATGGGAGAAATAAACATTAGAGTACTTAAAAAATATGATACTTTTTTATTTTTTTTGTAGATTTATAATTTATATTATGCTGACATAGTGAACTGTTGGTCAGTTCTGTTGGTCCTTTCAATGCAAGTGAATGGTGATCAGAATCAGGTACAACAATCACATAAATGCAGTATAAAAGTAATCCATTCAACTCCATTGGGTTAATCTATGTCTTTAGAAGTGATATGACAGGTGTATGTGAGAAGCAGATCAATATTTAAGTCCTTTTTTTACTATAAATTCTCCTCCCTGCCCAGTTGGGGGTGATATGCATATGTAAATCACCAACAACGAAGAACTCTAAAGGCTGAAAATGAAAGTGGAGATGTGGAGGAAAAAATGATTAATTATTGATCTGTTTCACACCACTTCTCATTTACTAACATTGAATGGACCAACAGAGCTGAGATATTCTTCTAAACATCTTCATTCGTGTTCTGCAGAAGAAAGTCATACACATCTGGGATGGTATGAGGGTGAGGAAATGATCAAATATCCCTTTAACATTCACTTATTTTGACAACACGTCAATGAAGTCTTACACAATGAAGTCTTATGACAAAGTGAAAATCTTAGTGAATGTGGTATAATGACATGGAGAGCTTAAATAATTTTCAAGTAATTGCATATCTTGCATATTTTTGCTGTGATCTTGTTTTATTGTTTTCATCTTCACCTCCAACCCCCCTTTTGGATGTGGGCTGACTTGGACATGACATCCCGGGCTGAATATGAATCCCACTCCGGCCCTGAGTAACAGTATAGAAAACTCCATAAGAATTTCTAGATTTTCCCCAAGAAGATGGAAAGTGTGAAAAATAGGAGCAAAGTCAGAGAACACAAACAGTAAATTGTGTGAATAGAGACCAAGTCTTACTCCGTTCAACCCTGTTACCCAATATTCAACCCTGTTACATGAAATTCAACCCTGTAACCCAATATTCAACCCTGTTACATGACATTCAACCCTGTAACCCATTATTCAACCCTGTTACCCAATATCCAACCCTGTTACATGGCATTCAACCCTGTTACCCAATATTCAACACTGTTACATGGCATTCAACCCTGTTACATGACATTCAACCCTGTTACCCAATATTCAACACTGTTACATGGCATTCAACCCTGTTACCCAATATTCAACACTGTTACATGGCATTCAACCCTGTTGCCCAATATTCAACACTGTTACATGGCATTCAACCCTGTTACCCAATATCCAACCCTGTTACATGGCATTCAACCCTGTTACCCAATATTCAACACTGTTACATGGCATTCAACCCTGTTACATGACATTCAACCCTGTTACCCAATATTCAACACTGTTACATGGCATTCAACCCTGTTACATGGCATTCAACCCTGTTACCCAATATTCAACACTGTTACATGGCATTCAACCCTGTTGCCCAATATTCAACACTGTTACATGGCATTCAACCCTGTTACATGACATTCAACCCTGTTACCCAATATCCAACCCTGTTACATGGCATTCAACCCTGTTACCCAATATTCAACACTGTTACATGGCATTCAACCCTGTTAAATGGCATTCAACCCTGTTGCCCAATATTCAACACTGTTACATGGCATTCAACCCTGTTACATGACATTCAACCCTGTTACTTCATTGTTTCATCACAAAATGAAAAATAAATCACTCATGTTTTTAATCACATTTGTCCAATTTGTTTTTTTACTAAAATAAAATTATGGAAAAACTAGACAGAAATTGTCTTGCAGGCTCCATGAAAAGGACAAAAACTGGCTTTGTTATTTAAGTGAAATACAAATTGCATGAATATGGTCATTATTTTTTTAACAAATGTCAATTATTTTGACATGTAACCATTAATTTCATAAAAAGTGAAGTTTATGGGGGTGAAAATATGTACTTTATTTTAAATACATTGAAAAAATATATATTTAAACAACTGAACATATCTTAGGCACAAGGTTGAGAAACATGCAGCCATTGTCCACAAAAAAACACTTAAATAAAATAGAATAGAATAAAATATGATGTCCTTTAGAATAGTTAAAAGCCTGTTTTCTTAGATTAAATGTGGATAATTGACAGAAAGGTGTTCAATTTTCAGGAGGTGAAAGGTCTACATGAGACACAATCATGGAATCACCCATCTAAAAACATGACACTACTGCACAAGACGCAGAAAAAGACACGGTCCAACATTCGTCTGTTTAGCCCAAGTTTGCCTAGAAAATCATTAGAGATGGATAGAAAACCTTATTCATGGGATATTGCTTTATTATCTATAGTACACTATCTTTAATAACAAGTTGCCTATTGATAAATCAAGTTTTGATCCTCACGGTAGGAAAGCAGAGAATGAAATAGTCCGCTTCAGATTTTCACTGCTGTTGTGGAAAGATTAAAGTAATTTTTGTATTACAACGTGTTGTTTAAATTCCATCCAGCAGGGCTTCTTCATTGAGCTTTCCCAGTGCTTTTTCTGAAATCCACACGGACAAACAAGCCGGGAGACAGAAAGATGGAGGTGTGTTTGTCCTTCAGCTCCCTTTCTCTGTCTTCCACCTTCTCATTATTACAGCACATTACTTCCCTTCATCTCTCTTCCCTCTGTTTGCAGCTCTCTGTCAGTGTCTCTCTCATGTTTCCTCTTTTAACTTGTGGTGACACTGCTGTGGAAAGACGTTCTCTTGCTCTGAGGAGCTGTTTGTTTTTAGAGTGCCTGTGTCTTCATCTTCTATTGAATGTTACTCTCTCTCTCAGTATGTCTAGGGTTGAAGCCAAATGTTGGTTATTTGTTTTTGCCTGTGATTTTCCCTGAAGAGAACTTGTGTTGAAAGCAGTGCATCTTTCTGAAGCAGGCAAGATTTGGCAAGGAAGCGCTGCACACCAGATTCCAACTCAACTTGATGACCATTTGTCAATGAAAACCTTAGAATTCTTCTCTGCAAATATCAAAATAATACTTGACATCAATTGATGTATACGTGTGTACAAGAGATGTACAGTACCAGTCAAAAATTTGGAGAAATTCTTTTGTTTGGCAAGAATGTTAGTACATGTATATAAAAGACAAAAGCATATGGGATAGAGAAGAGTTGAGTAAACAGTTGGAACAGTGCAGAGATTGTTGTGGCAGTCAAGCGTGAACATATTTATTAGGTATAAACATGTTTAATTTAGACAAATATGTATATAGTCCTTAAGGAGGCTAAACTTCTGTTAATTTATTACTCAGCCTTCAGCATGAGGTAATTCTTCCTGCCAGTTTAGGACGGCATTTCCACCTGCCTGCATCTCTCTCTCTCTCTCTCTGTGTCTTTTTCCCCCCTCTGTTGATGATGTGAAATGTCAAACAGGAGTAGTTAATGACTAGGAAATTCTGTTCTCTTTTATATTTTATTTCTCAGCTGTCTAACACCCTTCTTTATCTCCCCCTATCTGTCTCAATCTGTCTCTTCCTGTGACTGTATTATGAAGACATTACAGTTTGACAATCTGCATGTGACAGGAAACCTCTGCTTAGTTACTGTTGTGTGAGCTACTGACTAGGGCTGGGTATTGCTAAAGATTTCCAGATTCGATTAGACTCCGATTCACAAGCACTCGATTCGATATCCTTTCAAATGGGTATATTTCAGTAACATGAATAATGTCCATTTTGCTTACATATGAAATAAATTCTCTCCCAGATAACGCTGTTAGTTATACAGGGGACCTTCTGACTTGGTACATTCCGAAACTATTCATTTTTCTATTAATATTTTTATTAGTTTTTCATCATTTTGGTCACATAAAAAAAAAAAAGAACAAATCCTTGTATTCAATCAATGCATATGATATTGTATAGCATACAATATATATGTATTGTTTATTTTTGTGATATTTTCGTCAACACTGCATTTTAATTTATTTTTAATTTTGACACTGCATCTCTCATTTTGGTTATTTTTTCAAGCACTTTTGAAGTACCACATTCTGAACTCATTCCAATGCTCTGAGGCCATTACAGCAGGCTCCATCTATGAGACTATTGACGGCAGTAACATTGAGATTGGATGTGATGGTGAGAGCCTTACAGTTAATGGTATCAAGATGGTGCTGAAGAAGGACATTGTCACCAGCAATGGTGTCATTCATCTGATCGACCAGGTGTTTATGCTCGACTCAGGTAAGTTTTAGACTTCTTTACCTGCCCAATATATTCAACTTTTTAAGTGTTTTTATTTTTATTTGTTATTTTTTTGTAATCCAAATTATAAAAATTTAATTCATTTTGTACATTATATACTGTAGTGGAGTGGTGGTCTAAAGCACTGAACTGCTAAGCAGAAGGTTGTTGGTTCAAGCCCCACAGCCACTACCATTGTGTCCTTGAGCAAGGCGCTTAACTCCAGGTTGCTCCGGGGGGATTGTCCCTGTAATAATTGCACTGCAATGTGCTTTGGATAAAAGCGTCTGCCAAATGCATAAATGTAAGGCTTTTTAGGGCTGTGCATAATGTATAATGCTTTAATTGAAACAGTTTCATCCTTCCTATAGCCAAGCAGGTAATGGAGTTTGTGGGCCTATCTCAGAACATCTTCAGTGACATGGTGTCTGAGCTTGGCCTCTCTGCTGCCTTGAAGCCTAAAACTGAATACACTGTTCTTGCACCCTTGTATGGAGCCTTCTCTGGTGAGTCTAACTGCTTGAAGACTCAATAAGCAAAACACAGGAAGTCTATGCAAAGATTACTGTGAATAATTTACTTTAGGTCTGTTTTTCATTTCAGTCTTTTCACTTTTTACATTTTTAATGTTACAGAATAATATGTACAGCAAACTGTCTATATATTATTCAATGGCAAATGTTGCATGGATCTTATCTTTTGGCATGCACTACATGGAACAACTTTTAACACACAGTTAAGGGATCTCACTGTTAATACTTCACCACTATACTACACAATCACTGGTGAGTGATTTCTGAACATTAACCTGCCAGTTGCCAAATATATACTTTATATATATTTTAATCACATAGTGTGTAATGGTCGAGCCATGTGATGCACGGATTGACGGTCTCAGAAGCGGAGGCAATTGAAAATTGTCGGATTGATTAACCACTCCACCATGAGGGCATTCCAAATTTGGAAAAAAGGGAACATGCAGTCAGATTTTGGCACAACAACGTTATCTTAACACAACCTTTAAAAAAAAGTAGATACCTATTCTATATTTGAACTTTGCACATATATAAGTGTTAAAAATATAAAACATACAAAATACAACATCACCCCTGTGTAAGAGGTTGTTTGAATGATGGCTGGGTCTAGCGATGCTTTGATGCTTCTGGAGTGCTTCGGCAGCATCAAATAACCTGATGCATATCAGGTAATTGATGGAGCTGTAGACATGGGCAGCATAACAATCTCTCTCTCTCTCTCTCTCTCTCTCTCTCTCTCTGTTCTACCTTGCGGTCCTGTGATAAATTATATATAGGATTCAGTCTGGCTGTACATCGACTTTGAATGAAAGTGTAGGCCCTGCTGTGTTCTCAAATAAGTGTATTTGTTTATTATTGTGCCTGTGTATGATGATCTGTACCTTGCTCCACGCTCATGACAACATGCCTTATAAGGTAGCTGCCTAAGTAGGTAATAGGCAGCAGGGCAGCTCACTAGGATTTGGACTAGAGCTTTTGTCTGCTAGCCTGATTGTAATTGTAATTCTACTAGTACACAAACATCCCAAGTCACAATGTTTCCATGGCAGGACAGCGGAGGATCACATTTTGTTCTTGGCCAAAGTAAAAGTGCTGAAAGTTCTTCACTACTCTTTTGTTTCCTAATGGTCTGAGGAGTTGATCTTCGTGACAAATGTGAACTCTTGGCTTGTTGCTGATTAGCCGTCAAAAATTTTGTGTTTAATTTATTGCCCTCCCTTTTCTCCTCTTTCCTTTTCCTTTCCAGTCAGACTTGGTTTTGACCTTCCTGTATTACAAGTGAATTCTTTACATTTGAATGCTTTTGTTTAAGGGCTGTCTGTCTGGGTTAAAATGTGCAAGCTGCTCATATGCATTGTCTTCAATACCAGTCAATGCTGTTATGTCAGCTTCTTGGAAACTCATATTGACAACTTAAGCATTTGGATCACCAGACAAGATTCAGCTGTTCAGGTGGAGTAAGCCATTTTCCTGGGTCTGAAAAATGTAATAAGCTTAGTAGTGTGTCCAAACATGAAAATTTGCTAACACTTTACAATAAGGTTGTATTTGTTCATGTACATTAGTTAAACACATTATTTAACATGAACTAACAATGAACAATTGTAAATGTAAAAATGAACAGTTATCAAGATTAATAAATACTGTGAAAAAATATTGTTCTTTGTTAGTTTGTTACCTAATGCATTAGAAATGTTAAGAAATAGAACCTTACTGTAAAGTGTTACCGAAAATTCTGTCATCGTTTACTCACCCTCCAATCCAGACTTTCTTTTATACTTTAGGGTGAATTTTTGAGAATAATCCTGATAGTTCTTTTCCATATACTGTATAAAAAAATGTATAATAAAAAAGTACCATACTAAGTAAAAAGAAAATGACTGGCCAAGTGTCATATAAATGGTCCAAGCAACTTGTGTGCTAGATTCCTAGATTCTCATTCCACTTTAACAGACAGAAATGTAAGTAGTTATTCACTGAAAATCTTAACATGTTATTTTTATATTCAGATCTTCCTTCAAGTCACAGATAACTCCCAAAATTCAGCTTATTTTAAAAAAATCAAACAAAGCAAGAAAACCGCGTAGATTTGAAATAATCAAGATATTCTCTGCTTTTTACATCAAACCGTGGCGCACACAACATATGCACACATTGGATAAGCCAGTAAGAACACAGCTAAAGGTGTTTACATGCAACACAAAATTGGAGTAATGGGCAAAAATCTACCTGTGTCGATTGATTTATACTTAAACTGGAAAGCTGTTTAATGCATTGACATGACCATACATGTTGTCGGCTTATTAAGCATAATCGGTGGAAGAATGTGCATGTTTATGCACATATCAATGATATGTTTGTGATTCAGACTAATCCAGTTCTTGAGTTCATCTTAACTCAATGGGCCAGTTGCAATGGTTAACAACTAAAGCCAGTGCCCTACTAGCAGATTTTTCCAGTGATTTTCAGGTGTGAGCTTTATTAACGTAATTGCTGGCCAGACAGAGAGAGATGAGACAGAACGCGCATTACACCATTTCTACACTGGGGGCATCCGTTGACATGGCGTGACGCAATGGCTTGAGGCTGTCTACACTGGACACATCAACAAGAATGTTCTAAAATGTTTAATTTGTGTATAAGTGCCAGTGCGTACAGCGAAAAATGGAGCACCCATTTATTGTCACTCTATCAGACGCTTCCAGTTAGACAGCATCATTGATTAGAATGGGGTTCTATTACTTTTGAAGTGACGCTCATGCCCAATGTAGACGTGGTGTAAGCGTCTGCCATCGGGAAGTCGTTAATCATTAGACCGTCGGGACTCCCTGCTGAGTTAGTAGTTCCAGTAATTAAAAAAAATGATCCAACATGACAGAAAAAATGTTCTCAGCAGAGAGCAGAAAGCAGAGACACTACAGTTACTCACTGAAAGGTGCATAAGAATGTATGTGATCTATGGCAAGCCTCGAGGGGATAAATACACAATCACACATTTTATCAAGGTAAAGTTATTCCCCAAATCATATCCTAAATCACTCTTTTACAATTGACTATGCTCAAGCTGACTTCCTGTTGTTATTTCGGCAAGCTCTACGTAACTACGCAATTCTTAATCGCCAAGCATGTCATGTGTCCTACTGAAGAGAGCGAAATCTCAGCAAAACAAATGGCAAGTGTGACACCCCAGCCAAAATCGAGTTGTTTTGAGTCTACTATTATGACGTCAGGTAAGCTATTCCTTTAAAGTGTGTTTAAAGAGGCAGTCTGCATGGTTGATTAGGAGATTGTTTTTTTTTCTTCTCCAAGCATTTACAGTATCATGACTCTAATCAGCTGCTTCTGAAAGCTAATTATGGTTGTTTTTACTGATTGTGTGTGTGTGTATGTAAGTGTGCATAAGTGCTGTTTCTGCCCATGGTATTTGTTTGTTTAATGTGTGAATAATCTGAGAAAGGTGCATGAGCAAATTGTGCATGTAAACATATGTTTGTGTGTGCCTGTGTGTGGGTGTAAATGAGCTGTATTCTGTGGGCATCTGAAATTGTTGAAGTTTTCACTTATGCCAGACAGTCATGTTTGTCAGCATAATGTCTCTAACGCTGTATCATAACTCATTACTGTCGGTGGACTCTGAAAAGCTGTATCATTCTCTGCAGGCAAACTGTATTTCAGAAAAAAAGAAGAGGTAGACGGAGACGCACGGGGTGGGGGCTAAATTCATTAGTTCTAACGATTTGCCAGTTAAAGTGTTTCCTCCGTTTTCCACGTACCCCTTTTCAAGCAGATGGAACGAAAACAAACACAATCAGAAGGAAATGGATGCAAATGTGTAGTGGCAGAGGAATTGTGCTTAATTTATTAGCATTGTGTACACGCCCCATGCTTCCTTCATCGAGCTATTAGCACTGACGAGTTTCAATGAAGGAAATCACCACGTTTATGAAAAATGTACATAATTAATTCTGACGTAAATAGATGGTGCCATTATAAAATGCAGTGAAGAGTTGATTCATCTTGGCTGCTTTAAACGAGACAGTGTTGTGTAGCTTGACAGTGAGAATTCAATTCAAAGCTCTTGTGTGGCGTATAATGTCGGCTGAGGAGCGAGACATCAATTGGCCTTGAAGCTGGCAGTAATGATGTTTTTCCTGTCGGAGCTTTGAAAGAATAAGAGGTCAGACCTGACCATGATTATTTCCCATGTAATGGTTCTGCCAAGAGTGCCAGATTTCAACAAACAATCTCAAACCAAATCAAACCTCTTATCTGTCTCACGCTTAAAATTCATGGAAAAGATTAGATCATAGTGTTTGTGCTTTGAGACATAATCTTGTTATTACAGAGGATGAAATGGCTTAGATTCCAGGGGTCAATCTAAATGACTCTGTTGGGGGAAAGTGGCTATTGATGGCTTCAGAGTTTCCTCATCAATATTTGATCTCAGCAGAGAACTGGTGTGTGAAATATTTATTTATGTTCCAGTCCATCAGCGGCATTCCTTCATCACTTCTCATTCACATTCTACTCCATTGTTTTCCATTAGAAGTCTAGAGAGTTCCAGCATTTCGTGGAGTCTAGATCAGCTCTGTTTTCATGGGAGAAGCAAGACTTTCTCTTGCAGACTCTGGCTGCTCTTCAGCTGAGAGTGATCTTCTGGCACATTCTGTGAAGCCCTTGACTCAAATAGAAGTCTGAAGAAATGGATGAGTGTTGTTTCCTGCCCTCTGTCTTCTCTACCTCTGTTCACATTCTCTCCGCCTCTCATCAGGGAGTGAAAAAGATGGAGAACGAGCGAGAGAGCGAGTACACACTGATTGTGAAGTCTTTCAAATACTTAATGCTGGTGGGTTAATTTAGACTGGGTTTGTTTGCATATTTTTTGAATTTACTAACATACAAGGCTTACCCAGTCTCATAAAATGAACGTTACTCTAACTACATTAAACTATTTGTTTTATATTATAGACATACATTTACACACTTATTCCAGTGTGATTAGCTTGTGCAGTAGCTCTCCTGATAGAGTGATGGACTTTGTATACAGTAGGGATGCACCGACACCACTTTTTCTCTTCTGATTCTAATACCTGTAATCCCAGTATCGTCCGATACCGATCCCAATCCCAAACCAGTGTTGTTGTTTTTTCTTAATCAGTTTAGAATATCTATACTTCACTGTATGATACTAATTGGGGTACTCTTTTAAATCTAAAGAAACACAAACCTCTAACTACACATTATTTCAATATAAATGTACACCCTACTAAACACTTAATTACCTAGTCTACTGGATAATGCAGTAGCAAAATAAACAGTAACTCTAGGGAAAGTCTTCAGTAGAAAATATGACAGTTTTCTTTGCACAATTTTTTCAACTTGTATCTGGACTAAATGATAAATTGATTTTTTTTGTTGTTGTTTACTTTAGTTCTAATATTTTTATTCACAGTTAGTTTTTGGAACCAAAACAACTTAAATGTTGTAATTTGCAAACAAATGATAATGCTAATTATTATAAATTATTATTTATCACTAAAATTATTATTATTGACTTTTAGAATTTTATAAAACAAGAGTAATATATTTCAGTCGTGCACTTTAAACTTTAAAACCCTCTGGCTTTTATTTTGACAGTCAGAACACTCCAGGAAATCCTGTAATTGCCACAGTCACATAATGTTCATCAGGTCAGGCTATAATTGGCAAAATGTTTAAATAGCCAAAATAGCATAATCATAGGTTGGAATGCAGATGAAAACATTAGAAAAACAATGGAACTGAATTCATTGGTAAATATTTTTACCTTATCAAGTTGTCCTGATGTACGAGATACCTGCCAGGCAAAACATGCCAGGCAGCATGTTTGTTAAGTGAACTGAACACACTAGAAGGCTAAACAGACACTTTACATTTGCAGTGTATATCCTACATTTATGTGAAATTTGTTGTATACGTTAAACTTTACAATGTATTGCTCAATATCATTGCTCATGAGTAGAATTACCGTCATGTTTACACTTAAGATAATATATAATTGCTTACATTACTTGGTGTCTTAACTTCTAATACCACATTGAGATTGTAAAATGTTCCTTTGCTTGCTCTTACATCAGACCGTAATAAAAGGCAGGATCTATTTTTTACGGTCATATTACCTCATCCACAGCAAGACAAATGTAATGGCCTGTCCGGGATTATCTTAATCAAAGAGATATTGCAGGCTTTGTGTTTTGTACTGATATACTGATATTAAACTCCTCTGCTAGTTGTATGCAACTCCTTGCCTCATGTTCTCATCAGTGCAAAAGTAAAAATAACACCAGGGTTTGTAAAACTTGCTAAAAAAAAACACTGTAAAACAAAAGTTGTCAGGGCTGGTAAAACTTCTCGACTATAACAAGTTTAACTGTAGGCTTTCTTAAATCACAAGACGAGACAAACATTTCTTCTGATCCCTTATTACAGAGAATCATTTATGCTTCACTCAGAGCCACTGTGTCTGTGTTTACACTAGCATGATTTGCAGGAGAAGCTGACAGTGTGGTTTTGCCCTCTATGATCTGAAGTGATTTTTGCCTTTTCTCTCTTTCTTTACTGCCTCACTAGCAAAGTCCTTACCCCTTGATCTTGTATTCTATCTACCATATGCCAAACTTAGCAAATTAAAAGCTGTTTTTCAACAACAAATCTTAGATGTTGACTATACTTACAGATATCTATACATAATGTACATATTTGAATTTACATTTCTGTTATTACATTTTTACAAACTTGTCTTATTTAATTTTTTCTTATATATATATATATATATATATATATATATATATATATATATATATATATATGCGTACATACATATACATATACACATACACATTCACACACACACACAGCACTCATAATGCATACTCAGAGAAATTTAAGGAGATCATGTTCTAAGCTTGTGGTCCTGTTTAAGAATGATGTAGAGGTGATTTGCTTGGGCAAATTGGGTGTAATTGCATAGTGAAATTCTAAATCTTAAGAGAGAACTTGGGTCTCTCGGTTGGGGGTGGAGTGAGAATGAAAGAGAGAGAGTTTGGGGAATAAAAAAAAAAAATATTATAGGTCATACATAGGGTAGCGTAAGTAAACTTTATTAGTTGTATAAATTCACGGTAACACTGGAAAGATATGTTTTTGCCTACATTACTGCATACTTTGAAAAATTATGATGCTAGGAAACTAAAAATGGATTAATGTGGATGTGGCTTGAATTTGTTGTGAACACAGTAAATTTTCCTCTGAGGATCCACGTATTGTTCTTAATGAACGCAAACTTTTCATATTCATCTGGGAATTAGTGTTGACTCTTTAATGCCTGTCTTTGTTTGTTTTAAAGGCATAAGCTAATGACCACCTATCTTTCAAATGGGATGCCCATTAGAGGGCGCCAGATAATATTCACCTGTCTGTTTTAATTCCCCAACCTGCTTTCTATTAGCCTGCCGACAGGGTGCAGCGTGCAAATTACTCATCAGAAATGATTAATTCTACATGAGATTAATAGCTCCGGCTCTATTTCACCCAAAGCTAATTTAGCAACCAGGTAGAAGATTGCCTTTATTTCTAAATGTGGCTATTTTTTTTCCTCTTTTGTTTCTTAGCGACATATTTAAGGAAGTCTCGCAGATTGGTGAATGAAAAGGCATGATTTTGGCTACTTCCTTTTCTTGGTTTGGCTGTTTGTCAAAAACACTTTCTTTTGTTCGTTGAAATCCATTCCTTCAGTCTGTTGCACATTCCTTCATTATTGTTTTTTAGTGCTTGATTTTTTTTTATTTACCTTTGATATTATATCTGTGACAAGACAGAATATTGTCTTCAGTTGCTGTGTTTGCAAATTTAGTCTCTCAACTGAATTATCATTATTTTTGCTATTTATTTTTCAGTTTCCAAAATCTAGTTTTGTAAAATAATTAGCTCATTGCAGAATCCTCTTTCAAGGGTATACATGTGTTTACCAGTAAAACCAACTTTGTGATAGCACTTATATTAATTCTTCAGTTTGTCGTCATTACAAGTAGTCAAATTATATTTAGTTTAACACAGAAAAGGTTAGTAAGCGATTTTATCACACTAAAATCATGTTAACATGCATATTGTTAACGTCTCATGGCTAAACTTTTAAAACAGTGAGTATTTGAACATATACACATTGGTCCCAAGCATAATCAGTGTAACGTTCATGTAAAGTGAAGCATGAAATATATTAGGCATGTATCTTTGTGCCTCATTGTTTGATTTTGATCTTTGGCTTTGATGTGTAACCAGGTTGTGATGAACCAGGAGATCATTGTGAGGACCTTGGATAGATATGATAAAGGTCCTGAATGGAGGGGCCAAACTGCAGCCAATCATTCTTTCTTCAGAGTTCATCAAAATGCCTTCTATTTGCATTTTCATGTCTTCCTGAAGGTCCCTTAGTGGTAGCAGGTCTCCCCTTGAACTGTAGACTCTGTGTAGTATATGTGAAATCCAGATTTAGCCTTTCTCTGTCCTGTCCTTCATGTCAGACACCGTATTGATCCTTGCCGACCTGGAATAGCTCTAATTGAAAGCTGTCACAGTCTGTGTGTGATATATATCTGTTCATCTGACCATTAAAAGGTGTTTTAGATGTCATGGATGCTGGGATGTTCTATGATTTGGTATTGATGAAACAGTGAACCCTTTTCCTGTGCTGCTTTGTTCAGACCATGAACTCCCGATTGTCACACGTCTAGCGGTGTGATTTGGAAAGGTGGCTTTTAGAGCAATTAGTTACAGCAGTTTGCTTCATGCTGTTTTGCTGTGTCTATGATGGGGTCAGAGCTTGTCTTTTCACCACTGTCAGGAAGACTGATCTCTGCTACGCTACTCTGGGAGATTGTGTTTTCCTTGATGTTGCCTGGAAATTGTTTAGAAAGGTTCCCTGGGGATGCATGAACTTGGTCACTCCACACCAACTCAAGCTTTGTATTTGCGTGTGTGTGTGTGTGTGTGTGTGTGTGTGTGTGTCTGGCTCCCTATGATTTTCTCTCTCATTCCACTGTTTATTCCTCCATAAAAGTCTACATTTCCTACGTTTAACCTGAACTTTTTTCTTATCTGATACACTGTGACTATGTTTTGATTTATAAATTGATTTATGTTGCATTATAAGCTAATGCAGTATCCTCTTTATTTTATTAGACTATGGAAACATATTCATCTGCACCTTTAGCTGTGTTACTGCCATTGACTACGTTTACACGGACACCAAAAAGAGGCTTATTGTGAGAAAGTGGCATTCCTGTTTTCATGCATTATACAAGCAGTGTAGCAACTCTTTACTCCCATACAGAGCTGGACTGGTAATCTGGCATACTGGGCATTTTCCCGGTGGGCCGACACACTTTGGGGCCGTTCAGGTGCAGACTGGCCATCGGGAGAACTGAGCGGGCAGGTGGGTAGGCCGCGAAACGTGCAGAATGGGCCGTGATAAGCTCAAATGAGCTGCCACGTTATGCAGAACGGACCACAAAACGTTGCAGCGATATGTAGTTTTGGGCCATTTGCCATTTAAAATCCCATGCCGATTTCTCTTCCCAGTCCAGCCCTGCTCCCATATACATGTGGCTCGTTCAGTAAGTAGTTTTCTCCATGGGATATAATTTCCCCGCGACATTTGTGGAAATAAGTTTAGTTGTTGCTGTTGAAATGTTTTTTCTGCTGTTTGATTACTTTGTCAAACACATCTTGCAATGTCTCAACTTCTGGAATACCTGGAATGAATCTATCCACTTAGCAGACTTGCTCAAATGCATGTGTCTGCACCAAGCCATCATACTTCTCATTTGTTCTTGTTTTACTTGTCTTGAAAGACCTGTCCAATCTTCTCTTAGACATCTCGCAACATTAAGAGGGTGAAAATTGAAAGAACTGCTTGTGAATCCCTCAGTTTTTGTGTATGCACAAAGATCTGACTGTCATGTCTGCCCTTTTCAAAATGGCACCCAAACATGTCAGATGAAAGGTCAGTGATCTCAGAATAGCATCAAAACACTGCAAACATTTGACTCCTGTGTTCAGTGCATTAGAATGGTTATGAGTCATGTCTGTCTTGAAGCAATTATTTACTACATTGTCTATTTCTCTCTGTATTTTTGTTATAGGAAGATATACACTTTTAAAGATAAAGGTTCCAAGAAGTGTTTTACACCTCGTGCCAAAGGAGAAATATTTTAGTTCCGATGATGAACACAGAAAATCTTTAAATGAATCTTTAAAAAAAGTTTAAATGATGTCAAAGAAAAATCTTTTCAAGTTCCTATGACACTTTTAAATGTCTATGATGTCACAAGGGAATCTTTTCAAGTGACTATGATGTCATTGGAGAATCTTTTAAAGCTCATAGGAATATGTCTATGAGTATACTGTAACATCAAGAAATGTTCTCCAAAGAACCAAATAGAGTAAGTAACAGGTCTTTGCTTAATCTTCTGTGCTGGTGTAGAGACGAGTGTACAGAAAAAAAGTCCCTCGTTTTATCTTATAGTAAATGTAGAGACCACTAACTCATACATGCCTGGATCAGATCAAATGTGTGCCGCTCTTGGCTTTGGCAGGAGCTCACTAAGCAGTAGTGAGATTTCAAGAGCCATACTGAGATGATAGAGTCCCCTTGCCTCCGTTTGCCTCACCTCCCTCAGTGGGTAGTTAAAACAGATAGCAGGTCCCAATCCCCACAGCACAGGCACAGCAGGTTAAGTGCACAATACTGTTAGCTTTACTGTAAATCACTAAACTCAAGCCGTATTCCACAGAATAAGAAGGGTTTTCAAAAACATCTTTTTACCCTCAATAATTCATTGAGAAGTCTCAACGCTCACATTCATTTCTGGGTGGAAATGCAATCACAACACCTCTGTGAAAATTCACTGCACACCTTCAGGCCAGACACATTTTTTCCCTAAAAAAAAGAAAAAAGGAAAAAACTATGATTTGCAATAATGCACCTTACCATAATTTTGTTTTTATATGCTAATATTATATTTATGTGGAATAATGTTGTTTGCATAGTAACACATATTTACATACTGATATTGCATTTTTATTCAGTTGCAGTATTAGTTTACAAAAATATGGCATGGGAATTCTACATGATTTATTGCTTGTATGTTAAGGCTGAGTTTATATTACATTAAATATTTTTACGTTAAGGTTGATATATTTGCTACTCAAGGTCTCAATAGCATCTTCTCTTCCATCCTTACAGTGGAGGGCGCTGTTAATCCGTAAGAGGGCAGAGGATTTCTCCCCCTATCCTTTCTCCTATTTTTTTGACCTCTGTAGCACACCATCATTTCAAAGTGTGAATCTGAAATGTGGATCTTCTTTATTACTATATATATATAGGAGTATTATAATCTCACACCCTTCACTCATTAGAAAGGGTGTGTGTCTGGATCACCCACCCCACCTGTGTGGCCATCCCACACACTTGGCAAATGCACTTCACCAGTTTCCTCATTGCAACTCACTTGTTTTTCCACCACTCATTCAGATGCCCTTCATATTATTTGTACACTTGAAAAAAAATCTATAATATTTTTCATCATGTTTATTTTTGTCCTATTTTCAAGTAAAAATATCTGAACATCGTTAAAATAAGATATGTACTTGAGAAACATAACGAGACTCGTTTTCCGAGAATGTTACAATTACGTTTATTTTTATTGAGCTAAAGAAAAGAAAAAACACTTCTGATGGGATAAGAAAATACTTATATAAGGGTTCTCTGAAAATAACATGAATCTTCCACAGTTTGGCTTTTCAAGTAAAGGTTTCTTGTTTTAAAGGGATAGTTCACCCAAAAAGGAAATTCTGTCATCGTTTAATCACCCTCATGCCATTATAAACCTGTATGAATTTCTTTCTACGTGGCACACAAAATAAGTTGCTAGGAATGGACACTCTGTCACCCTTTACTTTCAGTGTTTTCTTTTTTTTCCGTAGAATGGAATGGTGACTCAGGCTGTCAAGTGTCAGACAACATGTCTTGTACATTATAGAATTTTCATTTTTGGATGAACTATCTCTTTAAGGATGTTAAACCATTTTATTGGAAAACATGGCAAAAAATATTAGGATTGTTATTGTTTTGTTTTTTTGCAGTGTAGTACTTCCTGTTGACTGCAGAACCATTGCTTTCCCCCTTCTTCCCCCTTCCCCCTTCAAGACATTGGTCATTAATCTTACAGTTCAAACAAACTCAATGTTTAAACACTGACCCTTAACACTTACTTAGTTTAATCATTTTAAACCATGACTTTAACTATACATAAGTAATATTTACATTATATTCATGATGTTAGCAAGAGGGGAACTGGCCCTCACGGTGAGTCTGGTTTCTCCCCAGGTTATTTTTCTCCATTAATCAACATCTTATGGAGTTTTGTGTTCCTTGCCACAGTCGCTTTCAGCTTGCTCACTGGGGTTATTAATACAATTATTATTTAATTGCTTATTTTTAAACATGATTAACGACCGTATTTTATCTAATTACGCAATGATGATTCATTGACATTATAGACATTATAGTTGTATTGTCTGTTAATGCCTGATCTTCTGTAAAGCTCCTTTGAAATGATGTGAAAGGCGCTATACAAATATAATTGACTTGACTTGACTTGACTTCTATCCATGCTCTTATGGGCCTCAGTTCTCTCATCTCCTCAGTGAACCAGTTAGTAAAATTGATCTAGTAAAGCTGTATTTTTGCTAACTCATTCTGTGGTTACTTAGAATGAACAGATTGTAAAAGAAAAAGCAGTCTGCATTGTTGCAGCAAGTCTTTGGGGAAGATGGCGTGGCTATCGTTCTGATTAAAAGTGAGCTTGCAGCCTGAGGATGTTTCTTAAGGATTCAGACAGATGTTCAAACTTCCCCTGAGAGGAGAAGAGATGGGGTCCAGCCTCACTCAAGAAAAAACCCTGCATGATTGATGAAACTGTATATTACATTTATTTCAAGTTTGATAAAATTGTATTAATCTTTAATGTCCTTGCACCATCCATCCAGTGGTATTTAACACCCTTTCGCAAACTGAAGGCGCACTTTCTCACATTCAATATCTATGCTTTGTGTTGGTTCTGCTGTTAAGGTGTTTGACATATCTTTGCTGTCAACTTGTGCAGAAACTGAACTGTGTGTAGATGTTGTCTGTCAATAAAATAGTGTTTTGATGGTAACTGTCAGGTGTCTGCGAATTTTTTAAACATACACCTCTTAAATCACTCAATCAACAAAATCTAGCCTCATTAAACAACTCCTTTCTGATATTGCATCAGACTTGCATCAGACTGACCTTGCCAAACATGGGAGCTCTCCCAAGTCAAGTCAAGTGGTTTTTATTGTTGTTTCAACCATATACAGTTAGTACAGTACACAGCGAAATGAGACAACGTTCCTCCAGGACCATGGTGCTACATAAAACAACATAGGACAAACACAGAACCACATGAGACAACACAGACTAAATAAAATACCCATACAAAGTGCATGTGCAAACGTGTGCAAAAAGTACGAGACACAATAAATTAATACAATAAATTACTAACAATGAACAGGACAATAGACACAGTAAGAGACACAGTAGACCAGTACACAGTAGTGCAAAAAGATGACAGTTTCTAAAAATGCCAAATGAAAACATAACATACAATGAAATGGTGTTCTATGAACATAGCAGTTATTGAGGTAGCAGCCAGTGTGGCAATAACTAAAGTGCAACTCAGGACATGTGTGTGAGTCAGTTTAGTCTCTGAGTATTGAGGAGTCTGATGGCTTGGGGGAAGAATGTGTTACACAGTCTGGCCGTGAGGGCCTTGCTTTGCAGATGCACTGTTTTTTGTAAATGTCTTTGATGGAGGGAAGAGAGACCCCGATGATCTTCTCAGCTGTCCTCACTATCCTCTGCAGGGCTTTGCGGCCTGAAACGGCGCAAGTCCCAAACCAGGCAGTGATGCAGCTGCTCAGGATGCTCTCAATAGTCCCTCTATAGAATGTAGTGAGGATGGAGGGTGGGAGATGTGCTTTCCTCAGCCTTCGAAGAAAGTAGAGACGCTACTGGGCTTTCTTGGTAATAGAGCTGATGTTGAGGGACCAGGTGAGGTTCTCTGCCAGGTGAACACCAAGGAATTTGGTGCTCTTGACCATCTCCACATAGGAGCCGTTGATGTTAAGCGGAGAGTGGTCACTCTGTGCTCTCCTAAAGTCAACAACCATCTCTTTTGTTTTGTCGACATTCAGAGACAGGTTGTTGGCTCTACACCAGTCCGTTAGCCGCTGCACCTCCTCTCTGTATGCTGACTTGTCATTCTTGCTGATGAGACCCACCACGGTCATGTCATCGGCGAACTTGTTGATGTGATTCGTGCATTGTCGTGAGTCAGCAGAGTGAACAGCAGTGAACAGCAGTGGACTGAACACACAGCCCTCGGGGGCCCCAGTGCTCAGTGTGGTGGTGGTGGAGATGCTGTTCCCGATCCGGACCGACTGAGGTCTCCCAGTCAGGAAGTCCAGGATCCTGCAGGTTCAGTTTTCCAATCAGGTGCTGGGGAATGATTGTGTTGAATGCTGAGCTGAAGTCTATGAACAGCATTCGAACGTATGAGTACTTTTTATCTAGGTGGGTGAGGGCCAGATGGAGGGTGGTGGCAATGGCATCGTCTGTTGAACGGTTTGGACGATACGCAAACTGCAGTGGGTCTAGTGAGGGGGGTAGATGGGTCTTAATGTGCCTCATGAGGAGCCTCTCGAAGCACTTCATGATGATGGGTGTGAGTGCGACGGGACGGTAGTTGTTGAGGCAGGACACTGAATGTTCTTTGGCATGGGGATGATGGTGATCGCCTTGAAGCACGTTGGAACGACACGTTGGAAGGCGGAGTCTCGGGTCCTCAGCAGCGAGTGCACCTCTGCAGTCATCCACGGCTTCTGGTTGGAGCGTGTGATGATGGTCTTGGAGAAAGTGACATCATCAATGCATTTGCTGATGTAGCTGGTCACTGATGCTGTGTATTCCTCCAAGTTGGTAAAGTCGCCATATGTTGCAGCCTCCCTAAACATGTGCCAGTCAGTACACTCAAAACAGTCCTGAAGAGCAGAGATGGCTCCTGCTGGCCAGGTTTTCACCTGCTTCTGAAGTGGTTTTGTGCATCTGAGAGGTGGTCTGTATGCTGGAATTAGCATAACAGAGATGAGGTCTGAGTAGCCGAGGTGGGGGCGGGGCTCCGCCCGGTACGCACCTGGGATGTTTGTGTAAACATGATCAATTGCGTTCGCCCCTCTCGTTGCAAAGTCCACATACTGATGGAATTTAGGGAGCACTGTCTTGAGATTTGCATGATTGAAATCTCCGGTGACAATAAACAGTCCGTCAGGGTGAGCGTTCTGCAGTTCATTAATAGCCCCATACAGTTCACAGAGCGCTTCCTTAGCATTAGTGGGGAAATAAGTAGGGTTCCAGGAGTAAAAATCTTCATTTTTTAGGTTTTTAAGGTTAATGTATAAATCATTTCAGACAGATTTACCATGAGATTTACCATGAGCTCAGATAGTTTTTTCTCTCACAAAAGGTTTTTTGTTCCCTTACAATAGTTGGCACATCCTCACATTAAGTGTGTGTGCCCTTGCAATTATTTTGACATATTTAAACAATGGAATTTGAAGTAAATCAATAGTAACAACTTTCCAAAAGGTATTGCGAGAGATCACACACTTATTTCTAAAAATACATTTGCCCTTTCTCCTCTAAGCTCAGTAGAAAAGTGAGCGGTTACTGTTGCACTCTGTCATCTTTTCCTGAATTTTTTGGTGCACTAACCATTAAGTTGATGCTTCTTTGTGTTGTTGAGTCCATAAAATTGTCAGATATTATTTAGACATCTGGTATCAGCTCAGTCTGAATGAAAAAAAGAAGTGAACATTAACGTTATGTGGTACTTCTTTCATTTTGTGACTTGGCTCTCCACACCTTTGTTCCCCTCATTTCCTTGCACTTCTCCCAGCAGTCCCTTCTGGTTCGCTCTTCCCCTCTCAGAAGCTCTCAATTCATCCCCTGGGGTCTCCTTACATTCCTGTAGTGAGAAGTCACTCCTGGCTCCTATTTCCTTCTGCTACCCCTGTGGAAAACGCACTCCAGAAAAACACACATGGACATCGTTATGTGCACCAGAGGCCATGTAATTCGACCAGCTTCCTTTTGATCCCCGGATCAAACACGCACCGTTTGAGTCATTGTTGGTTCAATCAAGGTTCAGTGGTTGACTGTCTGGCTTGAGGTCCTTACCCCAGTGGAATTGTCCTCAAGACATTATTAGAAGGTATTTGTACCTCTGAAAGGAGAGATCACAGGTATGCAAGACCACCTACACTTACAATTCAATACGACAAAAAGAAAGACCTCTATTTTGTGTGGGCAGATAGAAAGATTCATTTGAATGGAGAGTAGGCTTTGTTTGTGCAGGGTTTTGTCTGGCTTAAAGGAGGGGTATTTTCTGGCAGCAGTGTGCTTTTGTAAAAAAAAAAAAAAAAATCAAGCCCAATGCCACTGATTACAGTCATAGAGAATGCCTATGTGTACTTGACATGGTTTCACTTTTGGTCAATGCAGTGGAGTTTGAAGAATGGTTTTGGCAACATGGGACAACCACAGTGTGGCAGCTCATGTCAAGATTTGGGCAAAAATGTGTTTAATTATAGAACGGCTATGTATACAGGACATAATGAATTTATATGCTGTACAGATTCGTTTTTCTGTTTTATGCTGTTTGTAGACTTCAACCAGAGTTGAAACCAGAGTTTGATTCCTTTTTCATTTCTGGATTTATTTATTATACATTGTGAACCATACCAAAATTTGCATGAACTGGCATGGACTGGCCGCAAGGGAAATTTAGGGGTCTGCAGAAAATAAAAGGTAAAAGAAAAAAGTTAACATTTTTCAAATTTGACAAAAAAACAGATACACAGTCAACTTAATACAAAGTAAATTTTCCAGATTATATTATAATTATATATATATATATATTGCTGTAGTACAATGACAATATAAAAGCTATTTATTTAATTTTACAAACAAAATGTCTCATGTTTAATATATCTTTCTTACAAAATAAATGGGTCTTGTAGCTACAGTGTATATCTATAATGTAAAAGTAGTTATAATAGTCAACTATGTAGCTGCTTTTATATTTTAGGAAGGGGGCCCCTCACTGGGGATCATCACGTCCTTTGTATCAAGTTTGATAACTCAAAATTTGCCCCAGACCACCTTTTCAAGCAGACTGAGAAATTGCAGAAAATTAAAGTTCCCTTACGACTCAGTAAACTTGACATTGCGTAGTTAAGCATATGGGGAGTGCCTTCATACACAACCTATTTGACAATGACCTCTCTACAATAACGCAAATATTATAATATTGGCTATGGTGTTTGAGCTGCGCCAGTTTTGGCGCTTAACTCTCCGCTATAAAAACAGGTGCACAAACACCATTTCCTCAGAATTTCTTCATTCAAGACAGCGATCATCTGTTGTCTAGAAGCTGTCAATATACACGATTCAGTGGGCAGAATCTTCACGGGAAAACTTTCCGCTCTCCTGCAGTGTTCTGGCGAACATCACACCACCTCCCTGATTGACACTTCGCTGGTGAATTGGCCTCAGCATCCTTATTCCCCGCAGCACTTCGGCAGGGTTTGTGTATCCTTACAAAGCAATTGTATAATGTGTGTTGTATACTGTGTGATATAAATATAAATGTATATAAATGTATATATTTATATATATATAAACGAGTGACCTACGTGTTCGTGTCTTTTTAAAGATGACGTTCCATAAGTGTTCCTTGTGCGAGAGGCACATCCCGCTATCAGATCGTGGAGACAGATGGGACGGCATCTCAAGACGCTTTGCTCATAAATCACCCTCGTTCTGAGGGATGATTCAGCCTCATACGCCCCCCCACCTGCCTCTTCTGGGAAGAAAGTACGGCGGGGCTCCGAGGTCGACCAGGATGTCTTTGAGATGGTCCTTGTGGCGGCACAGGCCATCGAGCCCCTCAATCTCTCCAAAGCGCATATTTTCTAATACGCTATGTGCGAGACGAGTTCCGATCTTCTATCTCGTGCAGAGGTTCTGACAATGGGAATAATAATGACGATAAGATGCGCATGACAGTGCGCGCATGTGCCACTGACAGGGAGATTCTCCATGTCCTTACAAGGGCGGTCGAAGAGCTTCATTCTGAGTGGTCTCCCCCAGAGGATGAATGGTCCTTATTCACTCTGTCATATGAAAAGTCCGAGAGGACAAGGAAACTTTTCTATTAGTTACAATACACGCACAAGTTCTAACGTGTTCAGTCGTAAACACCATTTTACAGGCCAGAGTACTGTCCACAAGACACCTCTACGCACTAAAATGGAAGGTGTTCACTGACTTGTGTCTCTCACATAACAAAGCTATGTGTACTGTACCCAGTATACTGCCCGATACATGAAATTAAAATATTTTTTCAAAAGCCATTAGATGCAGGACTCAAAGTGTTTGTGGCAACTATATCTGCGAATCACTGACATGAAACCGGTGCCTCTATAGGCAAGCATGATTTAATCCTACAGTTCCTTAAAGGAGCAAGACGATTAAACCCACCTCGGCCGGCTATAGTTCCGACTTGGGACTTAAATTTAGTCCTATAAGCTCTTGCAGGACCCTCCTTCAAGCATTTGGACTCTGTTGATTTGTGCATGCTCTCCATTAAGAGAGCACTAATGCTGACTCTGGCCTCAGTAAAATGGGTAGGTGACCTGCATGCACTATCAGTGGAAAATTCATGTCTGGAGTTTGGCCCCGGTCTTTCTATAGCCACTGTCAAACCCAGGAGAGATGTACCCAAGGTCCTGACCACACCTTTCAAAGCACAGATGATTCACCTTCAGGTCTTCTTACCTTCTCCATTTCATTCGGATGAGGAACAATCATTGTTACGCTCCCCATATGCGTAACTACGCAATGTCTCGTTCCCTTCGTCTCACGGAACCGAGGGTATGTACATAACTAAGACTTATTCTGATACCTAGTGTATTCAGCATCTTTTATATGTAATAGTTTTCCTTTACCAATACCATTATATAAATGCACCATTCACTGTTAGCCATGATTGATTTAATCCAAGAGTGAAAGTGTTCAATAAAATCCATTAACTGAGATTATGCGAGTAGTATTCGACTGGTCATGTGATCCTAACATGGCAGCCCCCATGTGGAGACCCAATACACAAAGAATAAAACAGCTTTTATAAGGTTACTGAAATTACTGGAGTCTTCATCTTATATGAATGGTCATGTTTTTATACATGTGTTTTGAAATTACAATTCATTTCATCAGGAGTAACACATTTTTACTGAGGGATAAATTACTGAGGGCACCTTTAAATTGAACACAGCCAGCAGCATTGGGTCTGCACCAAAAACTCTAGTGTGAAGCACTCTTAGTGCTTGGTTTGATTCTCATGATAAAATGCAACTCAGAATGACGTCAAAGAATTAGTACTCCATTTGTTCTTAATTGAGAACATTGTTCTTGACCTTATTCAAATCCGTTGGCTGTAGAACTTTTTAGTCTCAGAATTATTTTTGGAACACTATTTGCTCTAGCTTGAGATCCTGTCTGCCATTAATTTGGTGGAATGAGGACATAAAACTGTCACATTCTTTCCATTTTCTTGGATTGATGCAACTGGTTAAGAAGAAGCCTAGAGGTGGAAAAACGATGTCTCTCTTGAGCATGGCTCATTTTAACAAATTAATGCATTTTCTCAATTGTTATTTCCCTTTGCCCTATTTAACAACGTGGAGCAAAGTTGAAGGTGTAAATATACTGTAGGTTAAATACATTTGTTTTGATAAACTTGACCCCCAAACAGAAAATGAAGGCAGAAATGCAGTGGGTGAATCACCATTGTAGCAAAACATAAGCCATATTCAGCATCTATGCAGCTCTGCATCAACAGCCGTGTTTCGAAGTGTATTTACTTTGTGTGCTCTTGATATAAATTGACATAGTCTACACTTCACGAGTGGTGTTTAACATCTTTTAGTGGATTCTCTCCAGGTGATAAAGAGCTAGTGACTTTTGTTTTCAGCTTCAAGCGATCAGTACAATCCTTATGGCAAATAACTCCTTTAGCTTTGTTGAAAACTCTACAATGCACTTGCATAAAATGTGTCTTAGCTGCCATGTTCCTTGCTTCAAACCGTTTGCTTATTCCTGACTGTCTCTCTGTGTCATTCTGAAGTGGGCTGCCAGTATTATATCTAATATTTTACAATTTAAATATTAAGCCCAACTGTTTGATATGGCCCCAAGCTCAGGGTTCATCATAGGAACCAGTGGGGTTCCATTATAAAATATGCCTCCATTCTCACTCCACTGTTCAGTTTGCCACATGATTGCACGCTGCCTTAGGAGCCTGCCCAAGGGGATTGTGTTCCTTCTCTCTCCACTGGAGAGGGTCCTAGGCCATTGTTTCAGCTTGTTTATTAGTTGAATCTTTCTGCATATTGGCAAAAATTGTTTGGGGTACTGGGGGTGTTTGGCTTGTTGGGCTGGCTGTCAATTGGTAAGTATTTGTCGATTTGTAATGATGATATCAAATAAATCTTACAGGTAGACAGGAAGTTCACCCATATTTTTTAAGATGAATTAATTTCACTTCAAACTATTTGATTCTTGATACCAATTTCGATACCACAACAAAAATACTTACTAATTTGAGTAAACAAGTTATCAAGTTATTCAAGGCAAGGAAACAGATAGTAATAAAGAACAAAGAAACAAGAAATACAACAATTAAAAGCAATTTAATAAAGATACAAATTAAGAAAACAATTCTCCTAGCTTTTAACAGTGGTATCAAGTGTACAAGTAAAGATTGTGATTTTAAGAATCGATATCGGGGATCGTTCGAATGAAGATCATGATTACTCTTCTTTTTTCTGTTTTAACCTGCCCTAATTTTAATACTCCACTTTTGAGCTGGTTTGTAATTGTCACGATTCCCCATTGTCTGCCTTGTGTTTTTCCCTCACCTTCACTCCCAACTATGTGTATTTAAGCCCTGTTGTTTTTTCAGTCCTTTGTCGATCGTTTAATGTGTTATATCTTTGTTTCCCCAGCCTTCTTCCGTGTTCCTGCCTGTGCCCGTCTTGGATTTTCCCCGTGTTTATATCTTTTGTTTTTTCCACCTTGGATGTTTTATTTGTTCCCAGTGTTTTGTTTGTTACCGTTTGTCCTTCAAAATAAAGCTGCACTTAGATCCTCACTCCTCGTTTGATCCTTCGTAACAGTAATTGCCATAGTTCAAAGCAGTGATTCCTAACCAGGGATACTGTACATGTTTAAAACATTTGTGTAATTGGGTTCCAGAGGTTACTTGGAAAGATTTCGACTTTGCCTTGTTAAACATACTGTATAAAGCAGCAACTTGTGGAAAACTCGGCAATTATAAACAAGCTCAGTTGTCTTGTTAAAGGGAGTTGAATCTACTTGGCCTGTTTTGCACCCAGTATCAGTAGCGAATAGCAAATGTTTTTAGCTTAAAGGTCAATCATTTTAATAATGGACATTTTATTAATATTATGATACATCCCAATGATATCCAGTATAATATAATTTAAAAGGAACACTTTTCTGTCTGCCTACATTTGTTGTCAATGTATGGAAACATAAGCCTTACAGTTGGGCATTGGCAGTGCTTGAGGTGGGCTATGGGGACTTAAGCCACGAATGTTTTCGTCATCACGTAGTGATGTCAAAGTGAGTACCAGTGCTTTGTAACAAGTTGATGCTAAAATCTAAATATATTTTAATATTATGCATTATATGTATAATTTAGAGTGTTTTTTCTACAGTATCAATAATACCAAACTCAGTGATTCTGTACCCACTGTTGACGGCTGCAGTGTATATAACTGCATGCAAGAAGAGAGCCCGTAACTCCTGATTGCGGCTGTGTTTGAATGGAGAAAATGTCTTGTATTGGTGAGATACAGGAAACAGTGTTGAGCTCTTCCATCCAGAAGCAGTAAGAACCAAATATTTAGGTGTGTAACCCTGAAACAAAGAGTAATATATAGATGTGATTCAGGAATTTGCAAAGTATAAGTCACGAGCCAGGACGTTTGCATTTTTGACAAACTTATTTATTAAGAGACGATTCCATGAATCTAGCAAACTTTGGCAAAACTAGCAACTATTTTTTCCTCAAAAGCACCTATTTACAGCCTGCTATCTTCTAAACTAACTTAAAGCTCTTGGCGAATCAATAAAAGTCTATAAAACAATCAATTGTACACAATGTGCATTGAACTACAGAAAGACGAAAGGGGAAGAATAGTTATAGAATAAATAGAATAAATAGTTTTTTTAACGCATTTAAAAGTACATAGTGTAAAAAGCATGCAGTTTCAGCAATATCATTTAAGAATGATTTGTTATAAGTATCCTATACCAACCAGACACAGTTAAACAGTAAATGGTACAGATGACAAGACTGCAAATGACTTAAAGCAGCTGGTGAAGTCTTTAAACACACCATCAAGAACCGTTCAGCTTCTCACCACAGACAGTTTATGTCATTTGAAGTTGCTGCTCCTGTCAAACATGTTAAAATTGTGTGGATTCACTTCACAGAATACAAATAATGCCATAACTTAAACTGAGATGAGTAAAAAGAAGATGACTGGGAGAGAGACAGAGTGTTTGTGTATGATACTTGAGTGTTTCACACTAAAAATGTTGGACCCTCTGTTTGAACAGCTACTTTAATAAATATTTGCAGGTACACAGTTCTGTAACCCAGTTGGCTTCCATATTTAGTGTATTTCATCTCAGCCGGCTGGTCATGAGTGGCAGTGTGATGTTCCCATAGCAACCCTGCTGCTTGCTTAATGACTGTTCTGCTGTTAAATGGCATGGGAAGACTGACAGCAGGCGAGATGAGAAATCAACAACAAAAATGATGCAGGAGCCGAGACGGTAACAGATAGAGGTAACTTGATTATTTTGCTGTATTTATGAAATTCCTTTTGCATATAAATGAGGGATACCATAAAAATATGCAGAAAAAAACTTTAGTGCTGAACACAGTTTGCTGGCTCTATTCCTGATTTTGTGCTATCCTGTGCTGGGTTGTGGAGGGTACAACAGACTACTTTGATCTGGCATACTATACCCGGTCTGTACAACATCACTCTACTGCAATCCAGGCACCTCAGTTGGCTGCTTTAAATGCCTAAGCGTGCTTGACTACCTGTATATACAGTATGCCCAGTTATAAAGATTTTGCCATCATTTGATGAATTGATGCTGCTGTGGTCAACAGAAAATGCACACAAAAATGTCTTTATATAAAATCCTGTTTAACGCCTGCTTTCTGTGGGCACTATAACTTCACCAGACAAATAGTAGCCTACTGAATTTTGTAAATAAAGAACAATCTATAAAAAGCCTAATTTACTGGAGGCTTGTGCACTATACGGATGGGACAAGATATTGAATTTCAAACCATATCGAGGCATCTAATTATACAATATATTCCTTGCAAAAAAAATTTCCTCAGCTAGGCTTGGGATAGATAAAGTACAGCTGTCCCTTTCATATTCTAGAGGAGTTTTGTCATATTTTTCAGGACATGTTCTTTTTATATTGCACCTGATCCTGCACCTGATCAGCCTGAACGTAACCAACTATTTTTGTAGGTTTATTTGTTTGTGATCTTTTCTTATAGAGAAAGGTAGATTAGAAACTCTTTTTATTTGAACTTTAAGCATTTATATGGTGTATTAGAGAACTTTATTCCGATTAGGTATTATAATGTGCATTTTGCGCAAGCATTTTTCAAAAAATTAAACACAATTTTCTTTCATACTTAATAATTTAAGTGTTGTTTAATCAAATCGATATTATATTGAATCGTGAACACCATATCTTACATCAAACTGAATCGTGAGATAACCTTGTATCTAATATAAGCTAATGGTCACAATGTATATTAGTTGGCCTTAACTATGTACTAATAGTAAATACATACAAAATTATGTATTTACTGTATAACTACATGGTGTTTTACAAAATGCCCATATTTGCTGCTACTGAGGCTGAGGTACGGGTAGGTTTAGGAGTAAGGGTAGGTTTATGGTTAGGATTAGGGATTAGAGTTAGGTATTTTGTTAAGGTTTGGGTTAGGGGTAAATTTACTAGTGTAACAAATGTAATTAAATTAAAGTTGTACTTGCCAGCGTCAGTGCACAAACCTGGGGGTCTTTGTTGCCCCTTATGTGTTAATGGATGATGCTGGGTTACTAACATCCCTTCTGGTCCTTCTCACGCAGTCCTCTCTCTGTAAAAAGAGGCCAATATTTGGTGCTCTGTGTGGTAGTAAATCAAACCTAGCGGTTCCATTTACTGGATTTGTGTGTGGGGTCTAATACCCATGAGTAATATCTTAAACAGATCTTTTCAGCCTTTAGACTTTGTGTGTCTGTCTGTGTGTCTGTTTAGAGTACCACAGGTAATGACTATATTTGTATCAATAAATGTTGTATTCAATTAACAAATGCACATGGAGCACACAGACCCATATCCAAAATAAGCTGCTGTAAGAAAAAAAATTTCTTCTTAATTTTTTTTTGAGACAATTGCAAAAAATTGTCTATAAAATGAAAGAAAGGTCAAGGGGTCCCCCAGTCATGGAAAACCTGAAAATATCAGAGAGGCCTGGAAAAGTTTTTGAAGTTAATGAAGTACTGAAAGTATAGGAAAAGTCATGAAAATTTCTATAGTGGATTTTTTTTTTCCAGATATGCTCCAACCCGATATCACGCCAAGGCGTGAAATAGACACGCTGGTCCACTAGCGGATGCGTGTCGGTGTCACGCTTTGCCTCCTCTAGGCGTGCACATGACACGCGCGCGTGTAGTTGCAATACCGGCAGGGGGCAATCATTTCCTCAACGCCAACAACTCTCCGCGCACCAAAGAGTAAGCGATACCGTTGTCGTATTGTACGTTCGCACGGGCAGGATGATGGCCAATTTCGCTGCTTACTTTCACTTTGTGACTATGTGACAATAAAGGGTTACTACACATACTACGTTCAGGATATATTTGTTCATTATAGTGCTGCTTTCATGAAGAAATCCTAACGTTGCTGTAGCCTAACGTTGTTATATGTGTGTGTGGGCTGTCGAGTATCTTATGCTGATGTAAATATATATATATATATATATATTTAAAAAATATGTTTCTATAAAAAAATATATATCCTGCTAACCGGAATTGGAGAACGCGATATATCGCTTTCTCTTTGGTGCGCGGAGAGTTGTTGGCATTGAGGAAATGATTGCCCCCTGCCGGTATTCTACCTAGACGCGCGCGTGTCATGTACACGCCTAGAGGAGGCAAAGCGTGACACCGACACGCATCCGCTAGTGGACCAGCGTGTCTATTTCACGCTTTGGCGTGATACCGGGTTGCATGCTCAGCTCTAAAATATTGAATTGACTAAACATTGCTATTTTGTCAAGTAAAACTTGTTCACAAACCATAGTGATTTGCAATTTGTGCACAAATCATTCTTTTCAGTCAGCGGTTCTTAAAGGAATATTCCGGGTTCAGTACAAGTTAAGCTCAGTTGACAGCATTTGTTATTGTTTGTTATTCTAATTTGTAATTAATGTAATTAATGTTGTAATTAATTTGTTACTAATTTCAACTCGTTCCTCCTTTTCTTTAAACAATTGAGGTTACGGTAAGGCACTTACAATAATAGTGAATGGGGACAATGAAAGTGAATGTGGTCAGTTTTTAAACACAGAAATATAAAGCTTATAATTTTATAAAAACCTTTGCATTAATTCCTCTGTTATAACTCATGTGTTATTTGAGCTGTAAAGTTGTTTAAATCGTCATTTTTACAGTCGTTTTAGGGTTTTAAGGTTTGTTGACATTACATCGTCATGGTAACGAAGTTGTAAAATTGGCTATAACTTTACACAGAAAAGGTTAGTAAGTGATTTGATCACATTGAAATCATGTTTACACGCATATCCTTCAGGTCTTGTGGATAAAATTTGAAACAGTGAGTATTTTAACGTATAAAAATTGGCCCACATTCACTTCCATTATAAGTTTCTCATATCCCAGATTTTTGCTTATTTTAAAGAAAAAGAGGGACGAGTCTAAATAATTTTTTGTGGTAATCAACATATTGCCACAAATGCTGTCGACTTGTACTGAACCCAGAACATTCCTTTCATGAATTGGCTGAATTTATTCACACATCGCTCTTAATAATTCCTTAGCGAATTGGCCTGAATTTTAATCATTTTTATAAATGTTCTCCATTAATAACACACATCAAATGTCATGGAATTACTTTGGTCAAAAAGTGTGATTTTGTGTTCACACTGAGCAAGGGCTGTAACAGGCAAAGTATTGCAAAACCTTGATATCTATCCCAGTTTCCCATTCTTTTGTGTTGCCTAGCAACCTTGCCCAAAAAGTTGCCCTATGGATCATCACCTTAAAACATTCAGCTCCATGTGTGCTCCCTTTCAATTCTTTTGTGGTTCACCTGCCTGTTGCTCTGGATTATAAGGTGGTTTTACCATTCTGAGTTTAAGCATCTCTTCATTGTTTCATCCTATTTCAACAATGCTGGATTATCTTTTTTGACAGACACCTTACCCCACATTGCATCAGCACTGGGTGTGATAACAAACCAGTCAGTCTGGAGTGAAAAGACATCTTTTCTTTCATGTGTGCACACCTGAAATACACTAATGGGTACATGTCACACCTCCAGAGTTGCAATATGTATTGTTCTCATCAAAATAAGTTTTCCCATCTTGCTATACAAATAAACGCCAGAAGTGCTACAACAACGTTTACTCCCTTTTGCACAAATCACAAGTAAGTGTCAAAGTGCATGTCTGATGGACGGGACAAAGAATGACTTGAAAAGAATGAATAAAATCTAGTTACAGGGGATTATCGAGATAAAGTGAGTAATGTTCTGCTGGTCATGTGATCTCAACATTATCTTCACCAAACAAAATTGCAAAAATACCGTAATAATTTTCAAACAAGTTTTCCAGAACACTCCCCAAATCTTCAATTGGTCAGCCAGACAGATAGTCCCACCCCAAACTCTCAAGAAAAAGTGACACTTTTTCCCCATTTCTCTCAAAAATGAATTCATTTTTGTTCACGATTGTCATTTTTGCACAAACAGGATTAATCATCTAATTTCTTTAGTTCTGTGACTGTGCTGCTTCTGTTTCTCCGCCCCCAGATTCTGCCATGCTTTAGCTGTGTCTCTCTGGTGGTTTGTTAGATAAGATGTAGGTGAGGGGCAAAGCTCTCCTGTGGGGTCTCTCACTCTCTACGGGGAGAGAATCTTTCACCAGCTGACACTTCAAGGGATTCACAATCCTCTCACCCACATCCCGAGAGAGAGAGGCTAGAAACTCCTGTCTGGGCGAGACAGGGGAGGGTAGGGAAAATATCTCTGTTAACAGGCAGAGTCTGTGAGTGGGGTTTTAATGTAGGTATTAGGGGGAAATGCAGATAGTTTTGCAGATTTTGATTAAATACACAGATTTATATCATGCTATCAAGCGCATCTTTGCCATCATTGTAATGGATTTAACCCCTTTGTTCTCACAACAGCCTGATGCTTTAAAAATGTTTGTTTTTAAAAAAAAAAAAAAAAAAATTTTTATGGATATTTCACTCATAAATGAAAGTCCTCTCATCGTGTTTTCACTCATGTTGCTCCAAAGAAGTTTCTCACTTCCATTGAACAAAAAAGACAATGGCGGAATATTAGCCATAGTCACCATTCTGAGTGCTGTAGGCATAAACCCCACTACCTTATGGATCATTGTGCATTCATATCCTCCAGCTGTTCCTCAGCTTTCTTTTCATCTCACAGTAGAGTTATAGAGCAAAACTGCTTTAAATGAAAACTCGGTCCAATGTTTTCTTCATTGTCCCTCCACCAAATGTCTTTCTAGAGAAATCTGGCATCCGCTCCAGTGCTCTTAAAAAAGCAAAATAAATAAACTATATGTAAAATCCATTTTATTCCTTTGCCAGGGTCTTAAAACACCAAACAGACTTGTTTATTGTGCTTGTAGGGAGGGAGGGTGTCACTGACTTCATTCAGAGATTTGCCAAAAAATGGTCTCCACTCACTGATATTTCAATAAACAAGGAAAAAGTCTCATGAACAGAGTTTGCATAGCTTGCCAAGTTCTAAACTGGCAGAAAAGAAACTTCATCCTCAAGAATGTATTAGTTTTGGCAGTTGGTCACAAAAAGAGGTCTATATTTTTACAATGTATGGAAATTGTATGATATAGAACAATGGTTTTCAACCTTTACAGAGTCTCAGCCAACCCAGGGAGCCCCAGTGCAAAGATCTGGATTTTCAATGTAACACTTCGCGAAAATGGTCATTCAAATTTTAACTAACATTAGAACATTATAATACTCAACTTTCAGATCATTACTAAGTGGGTCATAGAAAAATGAGGTTGTCAAAAAAATAAATAAGGATAGGTTGAGATTATTCAAGGTAATATATAAATATATCTATATACATGTACACTTTACAATAAGGTTCCATTCGTTAACAGTTGTTGATGCATTCTAAGTATCATGAACTAATAATTTACTAATCTTTGTTAATGTTAGTTAATAAAAATTCAGTTGTTCATTGTTAGATCATGTTAGTTAATTGTGCATTAACTAATGTTAACTAATACAACTATTGATTGAAAAAAATGAATGGTATATGTTGAAAATAACTAACTTAGATTAATAAATGCTTAATAATGATCATTTATTGTTAGTTCATAATAACTAATGTTGTTGACTAATGTTAACATATGGAACCTTATTGTAAAGTATTACCAAAAAAAAAAAACTAAAAAATGTGCCTTTTCATACAAATTACATTGGGTTTTAAAAAAAAGAACATGTCCAGTCATGAGGATCTAAAGGTGTCTTCTCTGTTTTATGGTTTTCTTGTCACACGACAACAGAACGGCTGCTTGCATGTTGGTTACACCACCTGACCTTGATTTGGTGGACAAAGTTTTTAAACTTTTAATTAATATTTTATAGAAATAATAATAAAAACTATTTTCCTGAAGATATTTAAAATTATTAAATTTTAAATTTTTTCAAGACTTTTTAGCTTTTATTGAGACTTTCTTTTAAATTTTTATTTTTAAATAAACTTTTAAATGTTATAAGTAATCAGCTAAGCGTATTTGCTTAAATATATCCTTTATACATGACTTTTAGCATAAAGAGAATATCGTTTAAATTATTTGAAAGTTACGAAGCAAGGTAGCTTGCAATTTGTCAGCGTTAGCAGGCAAATACTTATGGCACTATACTTCACATGATTTGCAGTTAGTATGTAAGCTTACCTGTCCAATAAGAAGAATGCCAATTCAGGGTCAGTTTTGATCCCCAAAACCAATCAAAGACCCCTCCAGGAATCAAATGACCTGCCGATGTTCACTCTAGTTTTCGCTCGACCATGATCACATTCTCGCTTAGCCAGACGGGATTCAGTAGAAGGCTTTTGTGGGCGCGCATAAACATCAAATACTTTGGATTTTCTCAGCAAATCCGACCCGCTTCCTTTGCATGAATATCAGTCTACAGGCTTTAATAGGCAACCTAGGAAATCAGGAAAGGGCTCATTTTTTAAGTTGCGTTACAAGCTGTTCACACATTGGCAAAAAAAGGGGAATATTACATGAAAATATTTACATACTGCACCTTTAAGAGAGGAGTGTTTCTTTACAGCACTCTCTGGAGTTAAAGACGTGAATACATGCATTGTTCATGAGAGCTCACTGTTTTGTTCATTGGTTTAGAATTCTTTGACAAATTATCAAATTCTACACAAAATGTTGTTAAATTGCATTAAATATGTGTTCATATGTTAAAACATGAGTGTTTTTATGGATTATTTTTGAAGGGTGCATATTGATTGCATGTGTGGAGTTTGACCATGTTTGGTGAACACATGTTAGAACTGGGTATGTAAATGTAGTATTGATCATATCAAATTTAATTAATTATTGGCCAGAGTGTTTTCCAGTTTGGTTAATAAGTGTAATAGGTCTTATATGTGAGGACATTTGTTATAAAATGCAATACATGTCCTTAAAGCCTGGTTAAGTAAAATATAGTGAGTGGTTTAATGTGTTAAATGTATAAAATGCTGTGGATGATATGAGCATGTATTAAGGTGATGTATGCTGAAGCATATGGGTGGGCTAATATGCTTTTGAGTTTGTGTTTTATTTTGATATTAGCCTCTACCATATTTTGTTGAACCTTTTTTCATTTTTGTATCTAATTTTTGTATTCCAGTTTCTGAATTTTCTTTATTTTTTTACATTTTTTTTAATAAAGTATGACCAATGTTTTTTTTTTCAGACTTCAGAATAAAACCCAAAAAATATATTTTGGTATCCTGTGTTGTTTCTGTACAATCACCATCTACAATACTACACAGATGCACACTCAAGTAATTGTTTATGTGAATTGCATTAAATATTCATGTTTTTTGAATAACTTAAAAGGTCCTATAAAAACAATCATCACATCACTGACCCAAATATTCATTCAAATATTTTGATGTTTTTTTCTTTTGTATATTTTCTCTGATGACCACTGCAGTGCCTTCATTGACCCCTGGTTGAAAAGTCTGGATCTAGAATATTTGTCCCATTAAATGCTCACCTCCTCCGTAAATTCTGCGCCCCTCTCTCTCTCTTTATTAATATCTCAGAGGAGAACACAGCAGGGAGACTAACCTTGTGGAAAATAACATTATGTGGAGTAAAGTGTCTGTAATTTCAGTGTGGTTACGGTTGAATGATATCTGTTTTAAGCATGTGTTTTATGCTAATATGGAGATTACCTCTAATTGCTCGTACAACACTCATTGCATATTAGTGGAGTTTCAGTCTTACATGGAATTGAAGAAATGTTCAGTATGGATTATATTATGAGAAATGTCAAAAGGAATGAATATGGTACTGTCACGAATCAGGTGGTATTTAACACCCACAGATGTAGGCTATGTATACAAATGTTCATGTATGTGTATACACTTTTGTGAATGATGCACAGTAAGAAGTGGTTTAGCAGACACTTTTCTCCAAAGTGACATATTATACACTTATTACAGGGTTAACCTGCTAAAAATGAACAGAATGGTAGGACCCGGCATATGTTTTCCCAAAAAAGGTCTGCAGTCAGTGCTGCCACAAACAGCTGCTCCCACTTCTACATATAATGTATATGTTATGCCTGCATGTAGATGAGAACTGTATATCCCACCAGACATGATGTGCGCCCCCCCCCCCCCCCCCCCCCCCTTTCTCTCCGTGTCATCTTAAATACAAGACAGAGTCATGTTGCATCACACCCTGTTCCCCATCTCTCTGTCTCAGATCGCAAGGGCTGCTGTGATGGAGTGAGGGGAGGGGGCCTTCTGCTGTGATTGAAGATGTGCAGCTGGCATCTTCGTCCTTGCCACAGCAAAAAATCCATCAGAGCATTAACCTTGTGAAATAAATCAGGAGTTGCAGGCAGACAGGATGAATAGCAGTGCCTGAATATAGGCTGTCATGTGAATAGCAAAATGAACAATGTCCACGCTGCCGTGGGGCTGACTGAATGCTGTAGTTGCACTATTGTATCACACACAATGGACAAAACTGCATGAGGGCATCGGTGCGATTTCAGCTATTTTGACATTTTGTCTGCTTTTCTTCTTTTTCATTCCGGATCACCTTTAAAAGCCAGTGCGGTACAATGTAGCGAGGCTTATTCACGATTAGGCACGCACTCCAATAGTGTTTGAGAGTGAAATGGAACAAAAAAAAGAGGACGCAAGAGAGAGGAAGGTTGCGAAAGGGTGAACTTGATTGATCTGAGTGCATTTGACCCATTTCTGCTGTGGTCAATGGTGATGCTTTAGAAAGTAGGTTAAGGAAAACACCTGTTTTCCTTCCAATACAATCTTTTACCCTCTCTGCCAGGTGCACCATAAGAGGTCTTTGTTTAAAAAAGGGCAATGGTGATTGGAGGTACCTGGATACAGGGGAATAGGACAGCATCTCTCAGCTCAGCCTTTTGCTGAAATGTACAGAGAGGTGATAGGCCCTTGTTTCCCTTAATTTGAGATCTTTTTCTAAACTTCACACTGTATATAAATACTGTTATTTGGCCAGAAATTTTGGGGTTGAGGAGGAAAAAAGCTACATGTATACCTGGTTGTAGCTTCCCAAATGTTTTAGATTGAAAATTTTATTGGAGCAGTCAGGGGTGGCACTTTTTAAACTACTTGGTCTTTCTTCACATAAGTCCAAGGCTATAAACAAACAAACAAAACTCAGTGCAACAAAAAGAATAGAACGCAGGTGTCTCATTTTCATTGTTTCAGTTTTTTTAACTTGATATGTTATTTTGCTCCTGTGTGAAATGCTGAAAAAACTGTGAGATGTCACGGGCAAAGACGTCTGTCCAGCACATGTTTACTTAGAAAATAATTGAAAAATGGCATGGACAGATGCACAAACGTGTTTGGTATAATGGCCCCCAAGACATGCTAGTGTAGTAGTGGCACAGTTTTTTTTTAATTAACCAAGAAAATTTTACATTTTGAGAACATCATTTCATGTTTGAATCAGAGAAAGTTTAATGATGTGAAAGTGAATTTAGTTTACAGCAGATTATCTTGATTGGTCTTGATTAGACATATGAACAGGTTATTCCTGATAGGTCTGTTGACAAGTAACCTGTTAGCCAATAACTTGCATACACTTTCTTTGTCTAACATTTAAAAGTGCTTCACTTGATCGCAGGTAAGCTGTTTTCAATGCAGCACGCTACGAAAGTTCTCTCCGAAACCCCCCTCCTCCCCAGCACCACAAGGCTAAATCTGCTTCAATAGGACTGTATGTATGTCTTATTGTGAATCAACTACAAGTAATACATGCTTGATGCAGCATGTCTTATGTATAATAAAATGTATGTGTACAGTATGGTATAGCAGTAGCAAGTATTCATATTTGCTTTGCAGCAGCAGCCTAAGCAGATCTAGTCCTCCAAGACCAAACTTACCAACATGTCAAGTATTATAACACCTTAAAATTATTTTGAGAGTTGTCATGACTGAAATATTTATATGTCTTTTGGAGGTTGCATTCAAAATCCCCTATGTTCAGAAATCTATTGGGGGCACGTGCTTCTTGGAGAAGTGTTTTTAGCGAATCGTAAGATATCGTACGTAAAATAGAATCCTTTTAGATCAGAACTCTCTAGGCCCCCTTTCTTTCTCTTTGCTGCTTTCGCTCGTTCTCTCTTTTCCCCATGTGCTAAAAGCATGTGTTGATTGCTCGGATGTGGCAGACTCTTGGAAGCATCAGCACCTGTGGTTTCCAATAACAAGTTTCTCCTCCTCTCCTTCCCTCTGTACTGATCCATCCCTCTCCTCTTCCTCCATAAAGCTCTAAAAGGCCTTTGCAATCAAGGTTTTAATTAGTATGGGGAATATAAAGGAGATGAGAGAAGAAACAGGCTAAATCAACAGCCCTATGGGGTCTATAATGGAAGAGGATGAGGAGACCCTGGGTGGTGATAGAGTTCATGCTCATTCTTGCACCCGCTCGTTTCTGCTCAAGAACAAGCCTGAACGACAGCGCTGTCAGTCCGCTGTGACTCCTTAATCTCTTTTTTCCTGCCCTTATTGTTGTGCATGGAGAGGGGACTTGGTGGCTGGTGGCAGGTTCTCTGTTATGATTTCATCTTTGGGATTTCTGAGGCACTGTTCGTGCCATATGCTATTGTGTCTTTTGGCACCAAGTCTTTGTGATCCTATGCTTTGCACATGTTTAGTTCAGGATAAGCATGTTGCATAGCAGAATATTCTAAATAGATTTTGTTTTTTAATTACATATGTTTATAAATATTAATATATCAACAATATATTCTGGATTGTTGAAAATTATTCTGGAATATACAGTGTATCCGGAAAGTATTCACTTCGCTTCACTTTTTCCACATTTTGTTATGTTACAGCCTTATTCCAAAATGGATTAAATTCATTATTTTCCTCAAAATTCTACAAACAATACCTCATAATGACAACGTGGAAGAAGTTTGTTTGAAATCTTTGCAAATTTATTAAAAACAAAAAACAAAAAAATTACATGTACATAAGTATTCACAGCCTTTGCCATGACACTCAAAATTGAGCTCAGGTGCATCCTGTTTCCACTGATCATCCTTGAGATGTTTCTACAAATTGATTGGAGTCCACTAAATTCAGTTGATTGGACATGATTTGGAAAGGCACACACCTGTCTATATGAGGTCCCACAGTTAACAATGCAGGTCAGAGCACAAACCAAGCCATGGAATCCAAGGAAAACCTCTGAGACAAGATTGTATCGAGGCACAGATCTGGGGAAGGGTACAGAAAATTTCAGCAGCATTGAAGGTCCCAATAAACACAGTTTCCTCCATCATCCGTAAATGGAAGATTTCAACCGCCAGGACTCATCCTGCCAGCTATACTGAGCGATCGGGGGAGAAGGGGCTTAGTCAGGGAGGTGACCAAGAACCCAATGGTCACTCTGACAGAGCTCCAGCATTTCTCTATGGAGAGAGGAGAAACTTCCAGAAGAACAACCATCTCTGCAGCACTCCACCAATCAGGCCTGTATGGTAGACTGGACAGACGGAAGCCACTCCTTAGTAGAAGGCACATGACAACCCGCTTGGAGTTGGCCAAAAGGCACCTGAAGGACTCTCAGACAATGAGAAACAAAATTCTCTGGTCTGATGAAACAAAGATTGAACTCTTTGATCTGAATGGCAAGCATCATATCTGGAGGAAACCTCATCACCTGGCCAATACCATCCCTACAGTGAAGCATGGTGGTGACAGCATCATGCTGTGGGGATGTATTTCAGCGGCAGGAACTGGGAGACTAGTCAGGATCGAGGGAAAGATGAATGCATCAATGTACAGAGACATCCTTGATGAAAACCTACTCCAGAGCACTCTGGACCTCAGAGTGGGGTGAAGGTTCGTCTTCCAACAGGACAATGACCCTAAGCACACAGCCAAGATAACAAAGAAGTGGCTATGGGACAACTCTGTGAATGTTCTTGAGTGGCCCAGCCAGAGCCCAGACTTGAACCCGATTGAACATCACTGAAGAGATCTGAAAATAGCTGTGCACTGATGCTCCCCATCCAAACTGATGGAGCTTGAGTGGTCCTGCAAAGAAGAATGGGAGAAACTGCCCAAAAATAGGTGTGCCAAGCTTGTAGCATCATACACAAAAAGACATGAGGCTGTAATTGTGCCAAAGGTGCTTCAACAAAGTATTGAGCAAAGGCTGTGAATACTGTGCAGAGTTTAGATGACCTGTAGACATTGAAATTCATAAAAAATATACAAATGCAATTTTTATTTAAGCAACATACACGATCAAGAGGGCTATTGTTCCATGTATTAGTATTTGCCTGCAGACTTGTGCCTACTCTAAAATCACAACTGTGCCTAAATACAAATAAACAGCACAATTGCGAGTGTGATATTGCTTCTATACAACAGTTCAATAAGCAAGTTTATGATATTAAATGGCATTTTTGACAAAAAAATGTCCCAGTTTGTCACAGATCTCTCTGTCTTTCCTTGCTTTTATGCTCCACGCTCCCTCTCCACTTATCACTAATCACCTGCACCTGTCTCTTGTTTCCATTCCACTCTTTAAATACTCTGTTCTCCCCTCACTCTTCTTCTGGTCTCGTTAACGTTAAGCGTTATGCGTTAAGCGTTTATCGTATACAGACTCACTCCTTCGTTCCTGTGATTTTCCTGTCTCCACGCTCCTTTGTCGATCCTCCTATCTCCACGCTCCTTCGTTCCTGTGATCTTCCTGTCTCCACGCTCCTTAGTCGATCCTCCCATCTCCACGTTCCTGTGCTTACAACCCAAGCTCTTCACTCCGTTACTCCAGCGGAGATCTCTGAAGCTCAACGATCTCGGAAGCTCAACGATCTCGGAAACTCAACGATCTCGGAAGCTCAACGATCTCCCAAGCTTCACGCTTGCCCAAGCTCCGCGCTCATTCACTCCAGTGACGTAACGCCAAGCTCCGCGCTCATTCTCCAGTTCCACTCTCATTCATTCCAGTGACGTCAACCTAAGCTCCACACTCGTCCAAGCTCTGCGCTCGCTCTCCAGTTCCACGCTCATTCACTCCAGTGACGTCACCCCTTGCTCCACGCTCGTCCAAGCTCTGCGCTCATTCTCAAGCTCCACGCTCATTCACTCCAGTGACGTCACGCCAAGCTCCGCGCTCATTCTCCAGCTCCACGCTCATTCACTCCAGTGACGTCATGCCAAGCTCCGCGCTCATTCTCCAGCTCCACGCTCATTCACTCTAGTGACATCAGCCTAAGCTCCATGCTCGTCCAAGCTCCACGCTCATTCACTCCAGTGACGTCACGCCAAGCTCCGCGCTCATTCTCCAACTCCATGCTCATTCACTCCAGTGACGTCAGCCTAAGTTCCACGCTCAAGCTCTACGCTCATTCTCCAGCTCCACGTGCATTCACTCCAGTGAAGTCAGCCCAAGCTCCACCCACTTATGATATTCATCTCCTTCCCTTAACACTCTTATTTGAATAAACACAACCTCCGGGTTTAACACTACTCCTGTGTCTGAGCGTATATGTTACACAGTTCGTCCGTGCTACTCTGGTTTTTCATTTGTAAATGAATTGGTGTTTCTGATCAAATCTTTTAAGTGAACACTCCCTCATTCTCACTCACTTTGATTATTTTGGTGTTGATTGACTTAATGACTTTGAGTCAGTGATTGAATGACTCGCTCATAACATAAAAGACACTCATTTGTCACAACCTACTGGCTTAAATATAAAATTAAAGGAAGAACTCACTGAGTGAATTGGAAAGAAATCAAATTAAAATCCCCACCACTATTTGGAAAGCCACAGACACGAGTAAGTGGAGTGATACAAATATTAACGCACCCAAATGCTGTTGGACTGTATATCAGCACTCTTGGAATGCTGCTCTTATAATCAGATTCAAAGACCAGAACTAACTGTTGTATATGTAAATCTGTCTATAGATCTGAAATCCATTATATAGTGGTCCCAAAAAGTATTTGAACAATTAAGTCTCAATTAAAAATGTATGGATGTCATTGCATTCAATGACATTCAATTCAATGACAAATATTGGTGGACACTTTAGGAGAACACCTGTAGTTATTTCTCTAGGACACCTGTGTGATCATGAGGGTAAATTACATTGGCAACAGTTGGTTGAAAGTAATTGAAAAAATGTCTATAAAATGGTTCTAAGCATCTAATGCATTGATGTTCATTAATTTGTAGTGTTCTTTAAATACATTTTGAGACTAATGCATGTCTACAGCAAAAACAGACCTATCTATTACAAACAATTGTCTTTTATAACTAAACAACCAAACCAATAAATTATACTCTATTGGGCCTACATCATATTTTAGTGTAATTCATCATGTTTAGATGGCATGGCAACCACCAAGGGTGTGTTGATTGAAGTTGGCAGTTTTACTGTAGTAGAGGTTGGTTGACTAGAGCCTTCACTGGACTGTGACCGATAGCACCGGCATAGGCTAATGCCCGCTGAATGCCAGTAGACTCTGTATGTAATGCAAAAAGCCTGACATTTAACTGCTGTTGGCAGAGTGTAATTAAAGATGTGGCCTTTAGCAACGCCTGTCCTCCCCTACTGATGAGAGAGAGAGAGAAAGAGAGTTGGCTATAGTCTTCTATTACAATGGAGACAGGCCGAGCATTTCTCTACTGTTTCTTTGAACAGTTTAAAGGATAGGAAAGAAGAGGAAGAAAATGATTAAAGAAAACCATATTAATCATTTGCACAGAACACTTTGGCATAACCAATATGTCTTATCTGAGCCAGAAGCACACATTAATGTCTGGAATATCAAAGCAAAGTGCTCTATTCTTTGTCTTTGGAATAGAGAGTGAGTTGAACACATGGCACAGCATGTGTATTCTTTAATATAGGTAATTTACGGTACTTGAGTGTTCTGTGCTGGACTCAGGAAGGAAAGTTTATACGCTACAGGTGGTGTAAAGAAAAAAAAAAGAGATTTTTATTAGGGACTAATCATGAAACCGGGCAAAAAAATATTTTGTGCTTGTTCCTGTGTTCCACAGCCTCCTTTCCAAATGGTACCAGTTAGAAAAAATAAAAGAATGGTTAAGAACTGTCTTCTTTGTACCCCCACCAAATTGGGGAATTTTCATAACAGAACTAACAAGCATAGGATACAGAAGCATATATACAGCAATGTCTTATCAATGTATTTTTAATATGTAATATATCCCCAAAAATATATATTTTTTTTTAATTTGGCCACCTAATATAATTGAATAGCCTAAATCTCTCTCCCTCTCCTGCATGCACGCATCCATTGCATGGTCATGTTTGGATTAAACGTCACCTTTTGATGGCCGAATGTTTTTTTTTTTTTTTTTTTTTTTTTTTTACGGTACATGTTTTTTTTCCCCAATTTTATATATATATATATATATATATATTTTACAACCCTTTATATACACTCACCTAAAGGATTATTAGGAACACCTGTTCAATTTCTCATTAATGCAATTATCTAATCAACCAATCACATGGCAGTTGCTTCAATGCATTTAGGGGTGTGGTCCTGGTCAAGACAATCTCCTGAACTCCAGACTGAATGTCAGAATGGGAAAGAAAGGTGATTTAAGCAATTTTGAGCGTGGCATGGTTGTTGGTGCCAGACAGGCCGGTCTGAGTGTTTCACAATCTGCTCAGTTACTGGGATTTTCACGCACAACCATTTCTAGGGTTTACAAAGAATGGTGTGAAAAGGGAAAAACATCCAGTATGCGGCAGTCCTGTGGGCGAAAATGCCTTGTTGATGCTAGAGGTCAGAGGAGAATGGGCCGACTGATTAAAGCTGATAGAAGAGCAACTTTGACTGAAATAACCACTCGTTACAACCGAGGTATGCAGCAAAGCATTTGTGAAGCCACAACACGCACAACCTTGAGGCGGATGGGCTACAACAGCAGAAGACCCCACCGGGTACCACTCATCTCCACTACAAATAGGAAAAAGAGGCTACAATTTGCAAGAGCTCACCAAAATTGGACAGTTGAAGACAGGAAAAATGTTGCCTGGTCTGATGAGTCTCGATTTCTGTTGAGACATTCAGATGGTAGAGTCAGAATTTGGCGTAAACAGAATGAGAACATGGATCCATCATGCCTTGTTACCACTGTGCAGGCTGGTGGTGGTGGTGTAATGGTGTGGGGGATGTTTTCTTGGCACACTTTAGGCCCCTTAGTGCCAATTGGGCATCGTTTAAATGCCACGGCCTACCTGAGCATTGTTTCTGACCATGTCCATCCCTTTATGGCCAGCATGTACCCATCCTCTGATGGCTACTTCCAGCAGGATAATGCACCATGTCACAAAGCTCAAATCATTTCAAATTGGTTTCTTGAACATGACAATGAGTTCACTGTACTAAAATGGCCCCCACAGTCACCAGATCTCAACCCAATAGAGCATCATTGGGATGTGGTGGAACGGGAGCTTCGTGCCCTGGATGTGCATCCCACAAATCTCCATCAACTGCAAGATGCTATCCTATCAATATGGGCCAACATTTCTAAAGAATGCTTTCAGCACCTTGTTGAATCAATGCCACATAGAATTAAGGCAGTTCTGAAGGCGAAAGGGGGTCAAACACAGTATTAGTATGGTGTTCCTAATAATCCTTTAGGTGAGTGTATATACATATATATATAAGAACAAAAATAACCTTCATTTTCATTCCCTGAAACTCTTTTAGTTCCTGATTCGATTGCCTAATTTTTCTGTTTTATTTATTTCAATTTGAAATTGTAATTATATTTTTCACATTTAATTCTATGATTTCAGTTAGGTTTGCCAATTACAACTTGTGGCTATATGTGTTGTTTTGCAATAAACAATTGGAAAAATAAAAAATGTCTATATATGGCTCAATGAAATTAATCCTTAAAATGAATCCCTAGATTAATATGCAAGAAAAGCTAAAAATATATTAAAAAGAATTACAAATAAATATGCTTCATTATAGTTGAGATGGATATCTGATTGGAGACTTGACCTGCTTAATGTAATTTCTTTTTTTATCAGCCTTACTGCTGCTTTTTACCTGGAGATGGAACCTTTTGTGGCCTTAAAACTAAAGGTATTTCTTAGACATCATAAACCGAATGGATAGAGATTATAAATGCTGCACAAAATAGCTATAAAACAGAAATTTTCATGTCTGATATTGCCATAAAATGAAACCAGATGAGATCCTCAGAGAAAAAAAGAGAAGAATAGAACAAGTCAAGCCATGGAGAATATACTGCCTTTGTGATAAAGGTGACATAGCATGCTTCGTTTCTGTGTCTGTAAGCCACCACCAGCAATATATCACGCAAGTGAAGATGTACGAAGAGCCAAGCGAACAATTAAGGGCAGACACACTAGGGAAATCTACTGCCGTGGAGTCAAAGGCCAGGTTAAAGCCCTGCTCATCTACACGCTGTTTCTCTACCGCCAGTGACCGTGTCGTTGGCTCAGGGAAAAGAACTGAAAAGATTCCCCGAAAAAGTCTGTGCCGAGGGAAGTAGAGCCCGCAAGAGGGCAACTTAACCTTGAATCCCCTTACATGATGCTCCGTTTAGACACTCCAGAAAAGTAGCAAAGAAAAATAGTCTCTGCCAACCACAATCTCCACTGTTTTACTGGACGTCAAGATCGTTATGTATTCGAAGTTGCACAGAACTTTATTTTATTGGAAATCCCAATGATATCAATAGTCTTATTTGTGGCAAGGGACGGTTCAAGCAGTTCCTCGTGTCATGTCATTTTGAGATCACATGACCAGCCAAAGACCACTTTTTTATGTTAGTAAACTTTCTATTATCTGACAATTATGCTCAGAGAATAAATCATTAGTGGTGACAGCAAATAGTACATTTGTAACAATGGCAAAAAGAAATAGCTTTTTTCAGTGTAAATCTAAAACGACCGCCATATTGGCCAGTCCAATATAATCAATGAGTTATTAAGTGTCTGAAGTAGCAAAGTAATGTTATTGTTAGCTTATGGAGTCTGTTTAGTGGCCTGTTCAAATGTCAATGGTTCTGATGTGCCTCATGGGATTTTTATGCAACGTCATGCAACATTTAATGCGACAGCAAGGGTTAAACGTTGTGCAAAATGGACAGTATGTACGCAGGCATTTGTTTGCTCTCAACTCTCTCCTTTACTCCCTCTGACTGTTTTCCTTCCTCTCTTGCTCTATTTACACGGCTGAATGGCTATCGTACAGTTTCGGTGGCTTGGTTGACCTTATCAAGATGCAATAATAAGCTGAGTTTATTACTGAGTTTATGAGTGTGTGCCAGTGTGTGGAGAGTATTGAACTTCTGCTCAGTCTGTTATAGCTAACACATTAGAAAGGCTCCTCTGCAAACAAAGGGCAATTATTTTTTTCATGGTCTGACCCAGACAGAGTTTATTAGAGCCAATGGACAATGTTATCATGCTGCTTAAATCTCTGGTTATGCAGCACACAATGTTTAGTGTAGGTTAGGTTGGTTTTGCCAGTTCAAATGGAATGTTTAAATCCCTCCTAAAGACTATTTTGGGACTGAGGAAAAAATTGCTTGTCTAATTGTTAGCTATGATTTAAATAAATGTACATTTATTAATTTAAGCAGATGAATACAACGTTCCAAACTTGGCTTGAAAAGTACAAGTTAGTACAGAGGGTTTTGTTGTGAAAACAACAGTTAGTATTTTAATGATTTACATAATGTTGTATTATAATCTTCCACTCAGGTTTGTTCATTATTTTTGCAATTCCAAAAAAAGAAAAGTTCTGCGAAAAATCCCAGGTGGACGGCAGAGAGTCCTCCAACCCCTAGCGGACGGAACAGCTCCTTGCCTTTCTCGCAGACAACAGCAGTTTCTCTGACCCTTGGCGGCCGGCAGCGACCCCTCCATCCCCAGGCAGACGGCTGTGGGTATCCCCGTCAGGATGGCAGCGGCGAGGACTCTCTCTCCCGAACTGGCGTCTCCAGCTCGTCTTTATCCTCCTTTCGGCTGATTAGCCCGATTCAGGGCTGGGCGTGTGTGAAGAAACATTCGACATTTCAGCTTTAAAAATGATATATAGTTTGTGAAACATACTCTTTTTGCACAGGGAAAGGCAGAGCGTGTCGGTCTAAGGTCCGTCAATACATATCGTTGCCATTAGTTCATGCTGGACACAAAGTTCTTGCAGTACAGCATGTCTGCCTCTCCCCCCTACTGCATCAGATTTTTGCAATAATAAATTACAGAGACGAATAGGGCTCACCCGCACTCTGTGAATCGATAGTGTCCCCATTCATCTGACAGCTTAATCGCATAGCAACCTGACTAAACAAAATAAAGCTCACTCATTCTATGGGACCGCATTATTTCTCTTTCATCCTGACCTTGGTTGTGGTGTGTAAACCACTCTCTCCTTCAAATAATATGTGCTTTCCTTTTTGTCCTTACATCGCCTTCTTTATTGCTTATCTCCTTTCTGTTATACCCCTCTCATCTTCATTTTTTTCTTCATGCCATTGGTGCTCTTTATTTAAATTGTGGACTGATGACACACATAATAAGTAACTTTATCTCCAATATTGACTGAACTGTCACTCCAGTGCAGCAGTTGATAAAACAGGCAGGGTTTTCGTGTGAGGCAGAGGAATGAATATACTACCTCCTGATACAGTATATACACTAGTGCCAGCTTTTAGAAATGTGCTCTGAAGCAGACAGTCACTGTTAAAGCTCTATTGTCTATCGGCCTATAACTTCCTGAAGACATAAACTGCCCAAGACAGTAAAATTAATTCAGGTAGTACTGCTCGTAAAATCAGCAGCATTTTGCTCTTCAAACAAACACACCCGCTGTGTGAAAATGCACAATCCAATCACTCTCTACTCAGTTCACAGTGTGCAGTTAAGTAATTACTGCTTTTTTGGGCTTTTGTGGGCTCTGAATTAATTTCACACATGAGGAGCCTTTAATGTGTCTGCATTTCTGTAAAATGGCTGAATCTACCTTGGCTGCCGCTGCAAAAACTGACCTGTAAAATGTGCCACGTTGTCTTATGCCAAGGAAGTGATTTAAAGCTGAAGTGTGTAATTGTTTCGATTAAATAATTTCTCGTACTCCAGCTTAATGTGCAGAGACAGCTGCAAGTTGATTTTCCCCAAAAAGCGTAAATACTATGTTTACATACACTTCAAAAGTTTTATTTTATTCTAAATAAAACAAGCATTTGTCTTTCTAATTGTCATCTAAATGCTTTAGTCCAACTGAAATCATGCTATCATTGGAATGATAGACTAAACGACCTATATGATGTGATTGTAGCTCAGCTTCATCCAGCATTTACACACAGGGATGGATTATGACATGCAAAGACCCTGTGGCCAATTGGGTGGGGGGGTGGGTTTGGTTGGATGGGTTTGGTTGTTCATGCCCAAAAGGGTTTTCAAGCGGGGGGATCACCAAACACGCAGCATTCAAGCCCAGGGCACCCCCAAGCAGTCAAGGGCCCCTGGGCACGGCCCCATTGGCCCGGTTGGTAATCCGTCCCTGTGTACACAGGCAGGTGAAGACTGTAGCTTAACTATGCAAAAGCCTGCTTGATTGTAACTGCTTGTAAACTTTCATTATTTATCTGTCTTCATGTCTTTCTTTCTCTGTATCACTTCCAGTAATATGAGATGTCTTAGATTAGCGAATGTCATTATCTCTATTGGCATATCCTCCAAGTGAACCGAAGAGCGGAGCGGCTGTAAAAACCGATAAAACATGTTTGTATTACCTGCCCCATGTGGCCTGCTTCCTCTCTCAGTAACATCTGCTTCTGTAACATTTGCTCCATTTGTTCTTGGCCAATTAATTCCTCTCTAATTCTATAAATACAACAACAAGTTCAATTAGCTCTGCCTGTTAGCGCACTGCTGTGAAACTGATTTCTACAGGTATCGAGACTCTCCATCGAATGATATTAGACAACCTTTTGTGGGTTTATTAGTATTTGTGCATGTATATTGAGGAATCAAAATTTGATGGAAAGAAAGTGAGTGGTCAAAAAAGCTGCTGGTCACATTTAAGGCCAAATCAGTAAAAAAAAAAAAAAAAAAAAATATATATATATATATATATATATATATATAATAAAAAAATAATAAGAATTATACAGCATTTTGAATAATAAAAATGAAGCATTTAGGACCATTAAGATTTACTGGAATTTAAAAAGGACAGTGGGTGGATCCAATGACATCCGGGTCGGAGAAGTTTTGCGACCTTGGTGTGCACACGTTAAGTTTGTACATATATACAGAGATGATTTCACCTTCAAGAACTAAATTGTGCCAAAAAATGACCCAATTTTTGTTTTTATTAAAAAGCAATTGCGAGTGGGGTGAATTTCAGTCCATGGTGGCCACGGCCACCCCTGCCCACCCCCTAGCTCCGCCACTGTATATAAAAGCAAATGAAGTTAAACTCTAAGGAATAGTTCACTACAAAATGAAAATTATGTAATCATTTACTTACCCTTGTGCTGCTCAAAAGCTGTATGAACACAAATAAATGTTAGGCAGAATGTTAGTCTCATTCACCATTCTTTTTTTTGCATATTTTTTGTTGTGAATGGTGACTGATTCTGCATACTGCCTTAGATTTATTTGTGTTCCACTGAAGAAAGTCTTGGAATGACATAAGGTAAATGCTTTTTAAAAAAGATGACAGAATTTTCATTTTTGAGTAAACTAACACTTTTAATTGAAATATGGTCTCTGTGGAAATTAGCATGCTATTCCTGAATGTTTATCCTATTTAGAGGGGTTTTACAGCACAGTTGTTTGTTTGAAAGAGTTTATCTCGATTTTTAATACCCTTTGTCCCAGACTGATAATTATTTACATTTTATCATAGACATTCATCATCATTTTAAAAGTAGGCGCGAAGCATCAATTGTCTCTTAATTATGTGGCTTCAACTCGCTTTAGAAGTAAGTGAGAAGATAATTTTGTTGTTAAATGCATTCTCTCTGTTACACTGCTCATTATTGTAAGCATTGTTTTAAATTCTCAAGCACATTTGAGTGCTCTTATTAACAATGATAAGTGATCGCCATAGCAGTGGCAGTCGGGAGAATTGATGTCACTTATAGGGAAAGATTTTCTTAGGAAACTAAGCAGGTTCTGCCCACTTGCTCTCTCTGTCGTGGTGGGCTACGATGGTAGCGACATACACCTTTAGGGTGGAAGGGGACAGTCTCCCTTCCAGCTTCTCTTGCAGAAATAAGAGCACTGACCTAACTGCACCTTTGTGGGTCTTCAGCCCGGGAAGAACACCAATTTGCGAACAGGCGCCACTTCAGGGCGTAAAGATGCCTGGTAGAATGGGCTCTGGCTTGGCTGATTGTGTCTACGATGGCAGGTGGTAGACCGGCTAGATCTTCCGCGTCCCATTCAGGGGCCAGACGTGGAGGTTCCAAAGGTCTGGGTGCAGATGCCAGAGCGTGCCCTGTCCCTGAGAAAGAAGGTCCTTCCTCAGGGGAATTCGCCAGGGAGGGGCTGTCGAGAGGAGAATGAGGTCCAAGAACAAGGCCCGAGTGGGCCAATAAGGAGCCACCAGGGTGACTTGTTCCTCGTCCTCCCTGACCTTGCACAGCACCTGTGCAAGAAGGCTCACTGGGGGAAATGCGTATTTGCGCAGCCCTGCGGGCCAGCTGTGTGCCAGTGCGTCTTCCCCGAGGGGAGCCTCTGTTTGGGCATATCAGAGCGGGCAGTGGGAGGTCTCTCAGGAGGCAAACAGGTCTACCTGGGCCTTGCTGAACCGTTCCCAAATCAGCTGGACTGACTGGGGGTGAAGCCTCCACTCTCCGCTGGGCAAGCGTTGTCGTGACAGCGCTTCCGCTATCACATTGAATTTGCCAGGGATGTGAGTGGCATGCAGTGACCTGAGTTGCTGCTGGCTTCAAAGGAGGAGACGACGGGCGAGTCGTGACATGTAGTGGGAGCATACGCTGCCTTGGCGATTTATGTACGCTACCACGGTTGTGCTGTCTGACCTGACTAGGACATGTTTGTCCCAAACTAATGGAAGGAACGTCCGCAGGGCAAGGAAAACAGCCAACCTTTCCAACGGCCCACAGCTGCATGCCCGTTGCACACGGCACCCCAACCCAATCTGCAGGCGTCGGTCGTGACCAAGACGCGTCGGAATACCTGCTGCAAGGGTACTCCTGCCCGTAGAAAGCAGAGGTCTGTACAGGGTTTGAATGTTTGGCAGCAGGCGGGGGTGATCATCACACGGTGCATGCCACGGCGCCACGCTCGTCTCGGGACTCGAGTCTGAAGCCAGTGCTGAAGCGGTCTCATATGCATCAACCCATTTAAAATGCAATGCAGTTATACATCTTGGTATTAATTGTTGTACTGGCTTAAGTTTGAAATAACTAAATATTTTAAATGTTTAAATAAAAAAGCATTGTTTTACTGTAATGAGGAATGTAATCACCTTTGAGAATAAAGGGAGTTACAAAAAAATTGTAAAATGTTAGAATGCATTACAGAAATGAGAATTTATAAACTATAGTTTACAACTTTATTAACTAACTTTGCTTATTTAAATAATATAAAATTGTGTTACAGTAATAATAAATGTAATGAGAGTCAACATGTGAATAAAAATAAAAACATAAAATGTTAGAACACATTACGGTATTGAGAATTTGGGAATTAAACTGATTTAAATAAAAATTCAATATTGTGTTACAGTAATGAGAAATAAAATCATAATCACATTTGGGAATAAATAAATAAAAAACGTATTACAGTAATGAGAATGTGTTAACTATCATGAAAATTTTTCTTGCAATTGACATTTAATACCAAGTGATGTTCTCCTGTAAAAGTTTCTGAACAACCAAATGATTCCTATTGTTATGAAGGGGAGGCAGACAAGGAGTGAGGATCCAGTTGCAGCTTTATTTAGATGGTGCAAGGGGTCAAGCAAGCGGTGAAAACAGGAACAAATGAAACATCCACAAGGGGAAAAGAAAGGTACAAACATAAGATATAAACACAGGGAATATTCCAGAAGGGCACAGGGCAGGAACACGGCCGAAGGCAGGGTTGACGTGGAACATTCACCAAACACCTAACATCAAACAATAACCGACAAGGTAAACATGAGGACTTAAATACAAAACAAGGGGAAACATAGACCAATGGAAAGCCAAAACTCAAAACAAGATAACAAGACAATAAACTAAAACCAATGATAAACTAGAACTGATAACAAGATAATTAGACAATGAACCAATGAAAATCTGACACATAGGCATGGAGGGAAAACAGGACATGACAAGACTGGGGAACAGGAACATAAGAATTATTTCAAAATAAGAGTGCATAAACAAAAGACAGTATGGAGCGAAACGGGTGCCAGAAACTTACAAATAAAAGTACATATACAAAAGACAATATGGAACGTAACACCTATTGTTACTGTATTAGTTAATTGTGTCTGTGGTGCTTAAAATGGAACATTTAGCAACATAGCAAGCTCTCAGCGCATTGCAAAATTATTTGTGAGTGACAAAACCAGCCCATGGCTGTTCATTTGTCTGGAATATCCATTGTATTGTATTTTATTTGCAGTTATTTATTAGTGTTGCTGCTTCAGAATAAGAGTTCCTTATTAAACTCCTTCTTCCTTTGTGTTCCCCAAGTGTCATCAGGTATGACTGTTTCTGATAATTGTTAAGCCTATTTTGAAGAATTCCCAAAAGCTGTGCTATATACAACACTGCACAAAGACTTTATTTAGACTGTAACTCTTTAAAGGTTCATCCTGTCTGTCCTAGCTGGGTAAGATGCTCCCAGATCAACATAAAATGGCAGTTTCCTCCTAAGGGCACAATCACACAGAGTTTTTCATAAATGCTTTGGCAGTGTTGTGTGCAAACTTAAGATATGCGGAGGCTGTGCATATTGCTGCCACACTGATTTGGCGTTATGGGCAGACAGCTGGAGGTTTCTGTCATATATCCAGATTTTTTCTGATGCAAGCTGTGTTCAGTTTTGGATTCAACCCTTGAGAAGCTGCCCCTTCTTTGATCTTCTCAGTGTGGGTGGACAGGAAGGTTTATTCAGAGCAACAACGGGAATCCAAGCACGTTAAAGAAATTTGACAACTGATTTGATGACTGTTCTAGAAAGCTTCTGTAATATGCCTTTATTGTCTGGACAAGTTTATAAAATATGTATTACTCTTCAGCTGTGCAGCTGAAAACAACTCATTTTATGTCTCACTTTTGGTGTCTCTCCTTGGATATTAAACCCAGAAAATGGACCCATACACCCAACAACACTTACCGCTTTGGCCACTGGGAGCAGTGTTTCACATTTTGGTCAGCAAAGACCAATTTTCAGCTAAAGAAAAGTCAACCTACTGTTTCTGATTTCACTGTGAAATCAGTCTGGGTAAATATGACTTCACTTGATCATTCATGTGCATGCAACTTGTAATAACTATATTTCTGACTTTTTAGTTAAATTAGTAATGGTGCTTTGGTAAACTACCACAAATAAGTCCATAATCATATGAACAGATGTGCTTAACTCAAGTAGTGTAATGACATTGTTTGGAGGTGGTTTAAAGAGTAAATAAGCCAGATGTGTGTTTCCAAATAATCATGGGCAAGACACAATGGCCCCTCTCTCTCTCTGCTTTTTGCATATTTTTCCAGTTAGGCACAAAATGTTGCACTGCCTGCCCTTTCTCAATAATCTCTGCTAAGTCAAACTATTTTGAAAGCTAATATACTACCAATGTATCTTTGTGTGTTTAATTTTTCAACACATTCACTGTTTGGTAAAGTAATGAAATGCTGGGGCTGTTCAGACACCAGTCCAACCTAATAAAACCTCTTGTAGAACCAAGTAACATCTCAGTGCATTGGATTGGCCATTTTTGCACCCACCGTTGATGTAGATCGGTTATTCCTGGAAAATCAAATGCATCATTGTATAACATGCCAGTATACATTCAGAATCAGTCTGGAATGTCCAATTAAATCATGGAAAATTGGTCTTCTCAAAAAGATTTAAATGTGCCAAAACAGATTACCATCAGCTGAATTTTGTCACAAATACTCCTTTGAAACCTAATGAACTGTCTAAGAAGGCAACAATTTAAGACACCATAGGCAAGCTCCAGACGAAAAGGCTGTTCCAAAAGATAGATATCTTAATCGTGCTGTCTCCTAAAAAAAAAAAAAGTATTTTGACCAAATGCTATGTACGCATTGCTGGCAGGGATATCAATCAAACCAATTTTAATTATAAATCTGACTGAGTTAACAGACATAAATAAAGCTGGTGGGCTTCTCTCCTACGAACTGCAAAAGCCATCTCTGACTTTACATTAATATAGCTCTGTGCACTCATTCAATGACATTTAGTCACCACCATTATTAAAGAAGGCCTGAACCCCATTGTCCTGCTAAAGCTTTTGAAACACTGCACACACGGGGTCTCTTCTTGCATTTATCCTGAGTCAAGCTCCGGGTTAAATGGCCCTAATCAAATTTTTGCTGTTTTTGGCACCTTGCATTTAATTAAAAAACCTAAGACACAGCAGCAGCCTTTGGTTCAATTAACCTTTTATCAACAGAGCTATTAAAAATTCCCCAAGTTTCTGTTAAAATGTAATCTTTTTACTCTCTTATTCAACACACACTCAGCTAGATTAAATCAAAGCTTTAATTGGACGTTTTATATTCAGTGGACGTAGACAAGTGGAGGGTGTTTTGCTGTTTTACATGAGAATGAATACATCCAGTTGAAAGACTTAACTGTGTTAGTAAATGTATCACTATGAAGTCCTACTGCCAAAAAACTGAAGGCTTTTAAGAGCTTCATGTTTAATAAAAATGTCCTCTTTATACTCTCCAACCTGGCCTCATGATATGTCATCGTATTGTACTAGCTGGCAAATCTGAGAGAAATCAACAAACGTAAGAGTTTTCACGAGTTTAACATCTAACCCAACAGGAATATCACTGTTATTGAATTGGAAATACAGTAACTTCACACAGAAAAGGTTAGTAAGTGATTTTATTACACTAAAATCACGTTAACATGCATTTTGTTCATGTCTTGTGTCTATACTTTTGAAACAGTGAGTATTTAAACGTTTACGGATTGGCCCCATTCACTTCCATTGTAAGTGACTCACTGTAGTCCAGACTGCTTTTTTTAAAGAAAAGGAGGGACAAGTCTAAATTAATGTTTGTGGTAATCAACATTATGCCACAAATGCTGAATTGAGCTCAACCTGAATTGAACCCAGAATATTCCTTTAAGACCTGTTCCAGCTGCCTCACTGCCTACAGTGGCACAATCCTATCCATCATAGAACATCATAATTGATATAAAGGGCTCTATATAGGGTGGCCAGACATACCATTTTTCCCGGGACAGTACCGTATTAAGCACTTTTTCTAGTGTCCTGACACAAAAAAATTGTGTTTTGTCCTGTATTTCCCCTCTCCTAAAATGTCTCTATTGCCTATGTGGATTTCTCAGTCACGTGAGTATTCTAATCAAAGGTAGCCAAGGAAACGGCTTGTAAAACTAATACAATTGCACCGTGTTATTTGAAGTACTGTACATGATTGGATTAAACTATCCAATCCCCTATCAGTAGTCGTCCAGTTGGTGAACTGATTGAAGAGTCAGTTTGAAAGAGCAAACAGATGAAATTGGGGATGAAAAATGTCAAGGAAGCGTGCATGTACATTTAATGAGGATCTTCAAAAAGAGTTTAAATTTGTAAAAAAGGAGTCACAGACAGAGCCTTGTAAAGTGAGGTGTGAGATTTGTGGAGCTCGCTTTTCCATCACCCATGGAGGCAGAACTGACATCGTGCAGCATGTTCATACAAAAAAGCCTGTGGATGTTGCCAAAAGTTAGTGTGCCACACCAAGGGTTAGCAATTTTTACGTGAAGCAAAGTTCCGGATCTGACAAGGTGCATGCAAATGAAGGAATTTTTTGCTTATCATTCTGTTGTGCACGGACATAGTTTTCGGTCGGCTAACTGCACTGTGTAGTGAATTTGGTACTATAAATATACCCGGGATGAATTAAAGTACCATTATATGTAGTGAAACAGTATGTATGAGCTAGCAAATAAATAAACTGTCCTTATTCTACATTATTATGTAAGGAAATTTATAATGGAATTAGTCCAGTTCGACAACCATTATAAATGAGATAAAATACAAATAACTAGATTATTTATTAAAATCATAATTCAGTGTCTCTTTGTATCTGCTCACAATTTCTAAGGAAAAGGAATTAGCTTTAATAAGGGAATTATGATTAATTCTCTTATTGGAGTAATATTACACATCTTGGTATAGCTTTGAAGCAAAATCTTAAAAAAAAAACAGGGATGAGATTATTTATTAAAATATACCACAGACAAATTATCTTTAAAATGGAAATATGAATAATTAATCATAACTATAATAATATAATTATCATTATAAATATTTGGATCAGTTAATAGAATAAATTTGATGTAGCTGAATTAATATTACAATCAATTAATTTCTTAATCCAGAGAACACTCAGTATTTATCGTCTATCAACTCTCGGAAAGGATATTTTTCTTGGCCACAGAAAAATAACTATTTCTTAGCATGTAGCTGTGATCAAATCATTAAATTGATATTGATTTACAAGCAGGCCAGAAACAACTCACACGAATGTACACAAAAGCTTTATTTAACTAAATCATGAACAATTTATCTAAACAAAAACATACACACACAAATGGAAAAGTGAAAGTGAATGAAACCGGAACAGAATAGGGTAATGAAACAGTGAAAAGAGTCATTTAACCATCTGAAAGAACCATCAGTTTCTTACTTCAAAGCACCTTTGTTACAAAGGGGTTTTCAGCTTATACTAAACCTCGGATTAGTTAGTTAATTATACAATACTTGCAATGACTTGGCTGTTGAGAGAGTCCCATATGCAGGCTCAGGAGAAAGTCTTGATGGTTCCTTGAGTCGATGGTGTTAATGTTGCAATCAATTACTGCCGCGTAGAATGAAGAAATTATGATGAACTTGCGGTGTTAGTTTGACTGTTATGGACGAGGGAGTTACACATGGCTTGAGCCTGCTGGCTTGCGACCTCGTGGTCGGAACGGGTGTTCCCGGTCCCACATGACCAGCAACCAGGAGAAGGAAGAGAAAAGAGGGAGAGAGAAGAAGAGAGTGCCTTTTAACTTCTGATGGCGGTCACTCCTCTTGAGTCTGGCTTGACCAAAGAGAATGGTGCAATTTTCCAGCGGGAAAAGTTCCTTTGTTTGGAAGCTGACTCATTTGCATGATTGGGGTAAGCTGGCAGTTTGTGCCCCTTTATACACTCTGATTAATATGACAAGCACACAATGCATGTTATAAGGAGGTAATATACATCAATGTGCAGGGCATCACACAAGGATTAATTTGATAGGAAGCATGATACAAATTATTTTACATTATCTAGTGAGTCTGTCATAAAGCATGCATAAAATGGTATACAGTACAAAAGACACTATACAAGACATCATGCACATAATGTCCTGGGGATATGCATTTTAATTTATAGAACAGTATGTCTAGAAATGAATGAAGAAAAGTCTGTATTATGGGCTTTCTGTCTTTCCTATGGGCGAGCGGAGTGAGTTGCATTCCTTTGCCTTGCATGTGGCTATCCTTCCCGCACTTGAAATGTTACTGGGGTCCATTATTTGCTGATATGCTCAGTGGGAGAGCAGACATCTCGGAGTCTTCTTGGGCCTACTTGGACCTTTGCTTGGTACAGTCTTGAGACTTGAATCTGTTGGATTATTCGTTAACTAATGATTAATTGCGTGTCTGATTGGTCCAGATGCTACAACTGCGAAATCAATCAAGAAATTGTATGATCCCAAATTTTCTTCTGCCCACACCAAATCTGAAGCTATCATATGCAAGTTTGACTATCAGAAATGACTGCAGCATGGCAACACACATTTCCTCTCTCTTGGTCCAGCTCTTGAAAGAATACTACTCATATTTAGTGGTCTGCATGTATACTTTCTTGTATACTTGGATTGGCTTCGCACTCAAGCAAACAGCCACTTTTAACCATGCAGATAGTAGAGCAAGACCACAAATCAGCCACAGAAGTGGTTTTGCACATTCATGACCTGAGAAAAATCTTGCAGACCAGGCTGGAGGAATCATTCATACCCTCTGACATTAAAAAGTAGTTGGATGTCCTGGTTGAAGCTGGTGACATATGAGCAGATGATTTATTTTGTGCAGTCAGAAACTCTTATTCAGCATCGGTGGATTACATCCAAAATTGGAGCTTCTCACTGGAGAACACAGAAAAACTTGAGTGGGCCCTACTGAGAGACATCCCAGAGTGGAAAGACATTCAGAGCAGCCTCAAACACTTCTACTCCAGAATCCCCACTATCAGTTTGAATGAGGAAACCACGCTCTTTGATGAGTGGGCTTGCGTGAAAAACATTGTCACTCGTCACATCACTGGGTGTAAAATTAACAAAACGGCCGTGTCTGAGAGACAGACAGATGTTTTTCATGAGCTGGAGAGCAAGACCATCAATTTCGGAGTCTTAGCCAATGTCGTGGAGTTTGTTTTATGCCTGCCTGGAACATCTGCATCTGTGGAGCGTTTGTTCTCATAAATGAACACAGCATGGACACCGGATAAATCTTGACTCAGTGTAACAGTCATGAAGGTAATGCTTTTTTTATGCCTTAATTTTAAACTGGACTGCTCTGCATTTTACGATAAACTCTTGATAGACAAGCGCACACTGAGAAAAATTGCTGCCAGCGAAAAATACAAGGTGACAACGGTTACAAATGCAGATGCACCCTCTAATTCACATTGATCTGCACCTTGGTAAGTATACATCAATTTCATTTTTGCTGGGAGGGGGCTGTCCCATTTTCCACAAGCAGGAATCTGGTCACCCTATCTATATAGGCAGCAATTCCATGCAGCATACAAGTAGCAATAAGAACAGGAGACTTGACCAAATTATTTTAGAAGAGTTTGATGTATGTTGCTCACTCTTAATATAGTAATACGTTTGACAATAAATAGCACATACACATATTGGACGAAATTGAACTTTGAAATTTGAACTTAAGTCTTTTTATTGGTCCTTTTCACTATTGAATAAAATATATTTATAATCAGTATTTATTTCACTTCGGCTGCCATCTTGGATGAATTTTTTAATGAGCTCATCACAGCGTATTCTGGGATTGCTTTCTCTGCAAAGGATATCTGTGATGCTGCCTTAGAATTCTGCTAAAATCAGGTATCTTAGGAGGCAGCATAACTAATTTGCCTACCTTTTGAAACATGTCTATGATACTGCCTCTGTAGGCAGCTCACCATGTTTTGGAACAAAGCAATTGCAATTGATAAAGACATGTTTACAGAATAGGAAGATTGGCCTAGATTAGCGTTTTTCTCTTTCTTTATTCATTCTCTCTTTAAGCCAACAACACAGATTGCTTATGTTTTATACTTTGTGAACCTGTTTCCCCATTCATCAAAAAGGCAAAAAGCAATTTGTTTTTATCTTCTTCCCTTCACCTGATGATGCTACTCCATTCACACACATACGTTGCTTTCCTGCTGCACCGATCCAGCTGGTAAGCTTCCAAAAATTGAAGGGAGACAAAAATTGGTCCAATTCTGCTTTTATTTAGAGGCTTATGCTGTCTATTATTTTAGGCGGCAGAGAGCCGATTTGGTGTTCAATAGGCACTGATTTTCTGCCAGGTGCCATCAGATTCAAAGTGCTCTTTCCCCCTCCAGATAAGAGGAGATCTCTTTTGACTAGGGGCTCAGAACTCTGAATTTATCTATGACCTGGAAGGTCTGTCTGCAGTGATCAATTTCAGCTCGGCTCCCACTAAACATGTTGTTGATAAAGTGCTGCTGCTTTTGAAAGGAAAAAAACAATGTTAGTTAAATTTCTCACTTCATTTTCTCTCTCTCTCTCTCTCTCTCTCTCTCTCTCTCTCTCTGTGTTTTTGTTTTGTGAAAGTGTTTTTCTCACAAAGAGTTTTATTTCACAAAACATGTTTTGTTTTTAATAAAAAAAACAGCCCTATGTGTCAGAGTTTTTTTTTTTTCTGTGTTTGCAGAGTCTCTCATCAGGGACGTCGTTAGGCCTATTTTAGGGGGGCTGAAGCTACCCCAAAATGATCCTAAGCCCCCCTAAATGATAATAAGAACAACAATAACAATTCAATTTATCAATAACCGTAACCTCATTCATATTTATAATTAGACGCAACAAATGATATATATCCAGCTACAAAAAATAGCCGAAAAGTCGGAAGTTGGACAGAAGTACAAAGAGTCGTTGTGCTATCAAGATGATGCACTGCACTGTCTCGTTGCATTGGTGTGAACTGTGGCAGCTTTCAGAGCATTGCAGATCGGAGCGCTGCAAGTAAATGTTGTTACTGGTGCCCCCCCTCTTACTTTATGCCGTTCTATGGTATCGTGCTGGGAAAACGGGAAAGAACATCATGCTTTGCGAGTTATCAACATCGCTTGTTGGTAAATGGAGTGTACCACATTTTGCTTTGCCGATTGCTAGACGTGATTGGCAAACGATTTGCCAAAATATACCCTGACCCCTGGAGGATTCACCTCGTCTCGTCGTTACTATAGTTTGGTCTGAAGTTGAACTCGCTATGCACCCTCCCGCCCACACACACCGATACACACACTCCCCCCGCACACACACCGATACACACGCTAATGGTGAAAGGAAGATTGGTAAACTGTCGTGATACAGAGTGAAATTGTAAGCTGTTTTTAATTACCTGCTTACCTTTAGCTACGTTTTCTTGAGGTAAAGGAAAGGGGATATTTTGGTTTGCTATGGAAAACTGTAGTCTAGCTAGAGTGAACAAACAAAATACAAGAATTGGTGAACTTAGCAAGCTAATCACAACTCTTTATTCTTTGCCCATAATATAACCTATCTATAATAGGCATATAAAACAATATCAATCCCCATAGAATGTTGTTGTCACTGAAAACTAAATGTCATACTGTCCCTGTTAATGCTATTACCATTGTATCCTTCAATTCATTGAGCAGATGAGATGGATATTCAAAGATATTTTAGCAGAGAGAAAGAGAAGCAGCCGCAGGAGATTGGCAGGCAAGTTGATTCTGAGGGAGCCGGTGTGATTGAGGTCAGTAATGGTCTATAAGTCTAAGGATTGTTTTGTTTTCTTCTAACAATAAGCATTTGTTGGCAGGTCTAGGCACTATGCATAACCTAAACTAAATTATTATATTTATTATATATGCTAGCTATACCAATTTAACTTTCTGCATTCATTGGCTGTGATAAATTAAATAAATACGTAGATGTTACCTAAATGTAATTACTTTATCATACATTTACATGAGCAGACAGATAGCATTTAAGTAATTGCTTATAGAATAACTCATCAGGAGCAAAGTCTGGCCTAAGTAAATTCCCCCATGCAGCTTTGATGTGTCTAAAAGCTAACATTACAGTAACCTTTCTTTAACAGAGTAGAAATGGAAGAAGAGGATATGTCTGTCACGTTTTACTTGTTAACATCTTGGTTTCTTGACTAGTTGTTGACATAAGTGTAGCTCTAGATGTGAGTGCAAAGATTTTGCAAACACAAGTTACAAATACCCTGGGGCTAAGCCTAGGGCTCCAATCCTAGTGACATCCCTGTCTCTCATCATTTACTGTGATGGTGAGCAGGGCAGTGCACAATTGTTTCATAACTTCCGGAATGTTCTTTAACTATTGGAATGTTCTATGAATTTAAAGGTGGATGAAATCAACTACATCTACTGGAACCCATGAAAACCATTCAAAACCTCTTTTCACCCTCTTTTAGGTCTCTCAACATAGACTTTGGCCCTTGAAAGAGGCCAGAAAAATTGTAAAGAAATTGAAGGTTACAATAAAGGAACAATCAAGATCAATTGCAAGGCTGAAAACAAAAATTTCCAGCAGAAACCTCTTGGCTTAAAAAAACACAATTCTTGCAAGATTTGACATTATTTAATCTAAGAACACTCCTAGGCTTGAGTGTTTACAGGGTGATTTTTGATTTGAAGTCATTATTGTTCAGTTTGCATCTAATTAAGCCTCCAAACTTGTGCTTTTAACACGCTTTGAAGTCTCTATAATGCTGCTATCAAAACTGGCATCTCTATCAGTAGCCTGATTTGAAATCTATTCATTCTTAACAACAAATTGACATTGAAGGATGAAAAGAAGGTTTAGCAGCATAAAAGCACTGCCCTGGATGTTGGCTGCTGCCCAACAGACATTGATTTGCCTTTTAATCCCTCACATAATGATGGAATGGTGGAGTATTTGCAGAACCCCTTCTGCTCCATCACTGTCTCCAGCAGGCTGTTTCTTGTTTACCTCACTCTCACTTCTGGCTTCTGTTTTCATATCTGAATTCCACCTGGAAGTTCAATAACAGCAGAGCAGATTGAGAGGGAGACAGCCAGACAGTGCCACATCTTAGGCAGTCAGGGTGGCCTTGGCACCAGGAACTGAAGTGTTTTTTATTTATATATATATGGTTTTTTTTTTCAGGCTATAGAGTGGGTTTGGAAATTGAGCTTTGAGCTGTAAAGCCTCTGTATCATCAACATAATAAATACTTCACTGAAAATCCTGTTGTATGCAATGTACTAGATGTCTACTGCCTCCTGGTGAAAATTACCATGCTCTTCTGGATGTAGAAGACCTTATAATATAATTTTCAAAATGGCCGCTTTCGTATTTTGATGTACGTTTCTCTTTGCTGTTAAATCTTTGCTAATTTTGATAAATCAAAACAAAAATAGCGTTTATATTGTTTCTGATGTTGTGTTGTGTTTTTACTGAATTGAAGCAACTTGTGCTTGGTTAAAATTGTATATATTATTTTATAGAAAAATCCCTTTGAAATTCATAAAATATGATACAACAGGCTTTTGAGATATAACTCTCAATCATCATGACATTCCATTCATTACCACCACAACAGTTATACTGTATTTATAGATATACATAAATATACATTTAATGTGGGGAGAGATATTTATATGTATTTTTATAAATGCAACCTGCACACACCTTAAAATGAAGCCTGAACCTGACTGACATCCAAGACAGTGTGACCCAACATGTACCATCAGATTTTAAGCCCAAACCTGACCTAAACTTGAAATCGCTAACTTTATTTTATTTCCAAGCAGTTAAATTTGTTGTAATAGGCTGTATTTTATGTTAGCATTGTAGGCAACATTCGTAATAGTAAATGTACATAGTTTTAACAAAGCATGGTGGCCTCTCAGTATACCAAAGCAGAAGGGGGAAAACCCACCCAAAAGATGACTGTTTATAAAATGCAGAAACTTTGCTGGGTGCAGAACAATCTTGAATCATGTGTAACAGTCACATGAAGCCTTTTTTGCAGCCTAAACTTATTCAGAACATCAATTCTTAGTGACACTTGTGCTATAAAAACTTGACGCAGTGCATCGCATCTTGACGTGCATTTAAAATATATTTTTAAAAGGTATTTTTAAATTGAAACAGCTTTAAAAAAAAAAGTGTGGTTCTCTGCAACAGTCAAAAGTGTCTGTCCAGCATGTGTTAACACTGGAAACCAAATAAAAACAATGCAAAAACATGTTCGGTGGATACAGCATCTAACTGTTCTTCTCTGCTGCATGCACAAAACAAGTTAAATAGGCCTATTTATTTTTTCATTCATACAAACCCAAACTCAATCTGAACCCGAGGTCATACTCAAAACTGACCCGAACCTGACCCAAAACCCAAAGGTGTCAGGTTGCTGACCTGTAGCCTACTGCATACTCAACACAACCTAGCACTCAGAACCGACCAGGAAGATTGACAAAATATTTGTCTGTTTGTGCGACATTACTTTATTTTAATAATTGGTAAATCGGGAGGAACACAAAGTGTGTGAATAAACAACGCCATCAGCAGGCTCAATTTATTCTTAGTAAATTTCCCTGTAGGAGTTTTAAGAATATGTTCCAAAAAGAAGCTGCACAATGTTAGTGATTGTTGCATGAATGAAAAGCTTTGTTCTGCATCTCACCTATTTGTCTACAAACCTTGGCTTGCAGTGCACAGATTGGTGTCAGTGTGTGTATACACTGTAAACCTCTTTTCTTCTGTTGTTGCTGCAACTCAATCTGGGGAAAACTAGAGGGCCAAAAACAAAAAAACACAAAAATCTTTTGGGTAACTACTAGATTGTAGATAAATTGGCCCAAATAAAACCTATTTTTCTTTCTCACTCTCTCTCTTTATCCCCTTGCAGGCAACTTCCATGTCTTCAGCTAAAACACCTCTAGGCTACCTCAGTGTGGTTCGCCCAAGGCTAACTAGCATTTAACCTGAGAGGAAATTTATCATTACAGTAGACTTGCCTGGTTGCATCTCAAGGCTTTGCCTAATGCTATTTCAGCGCCAGCTTAGGCAAATGGCACAACTGCCAACTCATATCTGCTAGTACAGGTTTGATTTGTGATTTGCTTCCACTCGGTCGACTTTTGATGGTAATGACAGCATGATTTGGCTGAAGTCTTGGGGAATAGATGGATTGAGTGATGTGTATCAGTGTGAGAGAGCATGAGGCGATGTGCGGCAGCTGGGAGCTCGACGTGAGTGGAATTCAAACTGCACCGTTAATGTCAAATCCACAAAACAAAAGACCCGTGTTATTGAAATTGATGGTGGAGAACAATATCAGATGCCTTCACGAGAGCCTTTGCAAGCTGTAGAGCTGTGGAGAGGGGGGGTAAATCTGTATTTTCCTCTGCTACCATTTTTTATTTCCATGGAAGCTGACTGTTTCTTTTCCCTTCACATAAACTCAGGATTTGCATGCATATACCCGAGCTGCTGTAAATCGATTGGCTGATGAGACTTGGCTCAGAAATTAATTACCTTGCTTTTGTTCTGTGGCTGTTGTTTGTACCCACCTTTAATGGCCCATTGAACAGGATAAGTAAAGGATATAACTCCAACCAAATGGAGCTTAAACATTCTTATAAACTCATTATAGGGTTGTATTTGATGCTATTTCTCTTCAGGCTAGATATGAATCCCAGTGGGAACATTCTGATGCAGTTTGCAGGTGTTGTAGTTAAACTTTAATGGTGTTTTCTGACATTTCTTGTTTACCACCTGCTAAAAATTTGTTTATGTTTAAAGAGTGGAATTTTTGTTGTTGTTGTTTATGCATTGTTTTCTCATAAACCAGTGTCAGGTGTTCCTGTTAAAACTCTGCTGTTGAAGTAGCTGCACTCACTCTACTGACTGGATAACCAAAAAAACAGCGTCTAGTCTCGAATTAAGCACCAGTGAAAAAAATCACTCAGATTTGAGGGATGACAATGTTAACATCTCTTTTAGTTCTATTATATACCTGACATTTGCAAAATACAAACAAACAAAAACAAGACAGCACAGTTAAGAGCAGTTTGAGGCTCATTTATTTTATAATATTTACTCATGTTTTAAATGCCTGTTCACCATTTTAGTTATTGGCTACTGTAGGCAGCATACATGAAACCTTGGCTTTATCCTTAAATCTGAAGTGTGTTAAAAAATTCTAGCTTCATTTGCAGAGAAAAGTGGCCTGTAAGCAGGTCATTTGTATGTGTTGTAAACAATTTTGTCCCTGTTGTGCTATCGTTACGGTTGTTTGGGTATATCGACCTGAGCTGTGTTTCCCAAAAGCATAGTAAGCCAAGTAGATCATAGAAACGTCTAGGTTACGGATGTAACCTCCGTTCCCTGATGGAGGGAACGAGACGTTGTGTCGAAGAAGCAACACTAGGGGTCTCTCTTGAGTCCTGAATATGCCTCTGATCTATGAAAACAGGCCAATGAGAAGTTGGCAGACAGTATTTGCATACCCCGCCCCAGGACATACAGGTATAAAAGCAGGGAAATACATTGAGTTCATTCAGGAATTTTCTGAGGAGCCGGAAATGGTCTGGCCACTACAGTGGCTCGGCTCAGTGACGTGGCCGGGAGGACACAAAAGTCTCGTTCCCTCCATCAGGGAACAGAAGTTACATTCGTAACCTAGACGTTCCCCATCTGTTGCTCACTTCGACGTTTTGTCGAAGAAACGACACTAGGGGTCCAATTTAAATCACACCATGCGCTGAGCCGTGTACGTGTTCTGCTGACACAGGAGCGGGCAGGTATTCTACATGCAAAGGCGACCAGCTGTGTCAGACTGCACGTACCCTTCCCCAATGCCCCAAAAAAGTCGTCGGGATCCTTCTGGTTACCCTAGGCAGGGGAACAATGCGACGCTTGCCAACCTGGGAATGAGCCAAGCCTGGCTGGGCCTCTTTTTTCTCTATGTTTCTCCGCATAGAGCAAGAATGGCCGAGGGCCCTTACATGCATCGAGGGAAGGGGGTCTAACCCAGTTTCCTGTTCTTTCAGGGGGAAAACACCCTGTGGAGACCACACCTGCTCTGAAGGGGAGATAAGAGTGGTGAATACATCACATGGGTTTTTAGGCGACATGTGGAAAGTGGCACAGTGGTAGATCCAGCCTCAAGGAAGGGGGAGTTGCTACAACATGGCAATCGGAGGGTATTAGGTGTTGCCCAACCCACTGCTCTACATATGTCTGCCAGGGAGGTGCCCCTGGCCAGTGCCCACAAGGATGCAACACTCCTTGTCGAGTGTGCTCAGACCCGTAAGGGGGCAGGGGGCACAGCCTGGGTGTGATAGGCCAATGAAATGGCATCCACTACCCAGTGGGAAAGCCTCTGTTTGGAAACAGCATTCCCTTTCCGCTGTCCGCCAAAGCAGACAAAGAGCTGCTCAGAACATCTAAAGCTCTGCGTGCGGTCCAAGTAGGGTACGCAAAGCACGTACCGGAAACAGCAACGAAGGGGCTGGGTCTGCCTCCTCCCGGGGCAGCACTTGCAGGTTCACTACCTGGTCTCTAAAGGGCATGGTAGGAACCTTGGTCATGTAGCCCGGTCGCAGTCTTAGGATCACATATGTGTCTGCCGGACCGAACTCCAGGCAAGTGTCGCTAACAGAGAACGCTTGCAGGTCCCCGACCCTTCTTTAGATAGAGGGCCGTGAGTCAAGCTGATTCTAGTTGCTCGAAGGGAGGTCTCTGAAGGCCCGTGAGGATCACTGAGAGGTCCCATGAGGGGAACAGGCTTGGCCGGGAGGGATTCAACCTCTAGGCGGCTCTTAGAAACCTGATGAGTAAGTCGTGCTTACCCAAAGACTTGCCATCTACTGCGTCATGGTGGGCTGCGATGGCACCGACATACACCTTTAGGGTGGAAGGGGACAGCCTCCCCTCCAGCCTCTCCTGCAGAAATAAGAGCACTGACCTAACTACGCACCTCTGTGGGTCTTCAGCCCGGGAAGAACACCAATTTGCGAATAGGCGCCACTTCAGGGCGTAAAGGTGCCTGGTAGAAGGGGCTCTGGCTTGGCTGATTGTGTCTACGATGGTGGTAGACCAGCTAGATCTTCCACATCCCGTCCAGGGGCCAGACGTGGAGATTCCAAAGGTCTGGGTGCGGATGACAGAGCGTGCCCCGTCCCTGAGAAAGAAGGTCTTTCCTCAGGGGAATTTGCCAGGGAGGGGCTGTCGCGAGGAGTGTGGGCCAATAGGGAGCCACTAGGGTGACTTGTTACTCGTCCTCCCTGACCTTGTGCAGCCCTGCAGGCCAACTGTGTGCCAGTGCGTCTGCCCCGAGGGGAGCCTCTGTTCAGGCATACCAGAGCGGGCAGTGGGAGGTCTCTCGAGAGGCAAACAGGTCTACCTGGGCCTTGCTGAACCATTCCCAAATCAGCTGAATTGACTGGGGGTGAAGCCTCCACTCTCCACTGGGCAAGCATTGTCGTGACAGCGCGTCCGCTACCACATTGAGGTTGCCGGGGATGTGAGTGGCATGCAGCGACTTGAGTTGACTTGCCCCAACCCAATCTGGAGGTGTCGTTCACGACCAGGATGCGTCGGGTCACCTGTTGCAAGGGTACTCCTGCCCGTAAAAAGCAGAGGTCTGTCCAGGATTTGAATGTTTGGAGGCAGGCGGAGGTGATCGTCACACGTGCCGCTGTGCCATGCTCATCTCGGGACTAGTGTCTGAAGCCAGTGCTGAAGCGGTCTCATATGCATCAACCCCAGCGGCACGACTGCTGCGGAGGATGCCATATGCCCCAGGAGCCTATGCAGGGCGGAAGCGGCATGTCCGGCGGTGCTGTAGGCTTTCGCCGTCAGCAAGGATGTTGTCCTACAGGCCTTGGAGGGGAGCACAGGGTGATCCCGCCAGGTGGTAGGGTTTTTGGGGCATAAGTGGAGTGCAACAGCCCTATCCCCCTTGGGAATCACTGTGTACCCGTGGGCCACTCCGCCGGCGAGGGTAGCAAGAGTGGATGAGCGAGTGGCTTTGCGTCGAGTGGAGAGGGGTGCTCTCCAAGATGACGTCAGCTCATCATGCACTTTCGGGAAAAACAGGACCTGGGGGGTGGGAGTGGGGCGAGGCTGTGAGCGGCATCCGGACCCCAGGAACCAGTCCTCCAACCGCGATGGCTGTGGGGAGGACGGAGGGTTCCAGTGCAAGGAAGGAGAAAGCCACTGCAGTGCGCCGTAGATCCAACAGCAGAGAGCGTCAGAGGAACAGGAACGGGTGTATGACTCGCAGCTCGCTGTAGTACAACCATCGGCTCCGAAAAAAAATTCTGAATGAACTCAATGTATTTCCCTGCTTTTATACCCGTATGTCCAGGGGCGGGGTATGCAAATACTGTCTGCCAACTTCTCATTGGCCTTTTTTCATAGATCAGAGGCATATTCAGCGCTCAAGAGAGACCCCTAGTGTCGATTCTTCGACACAACGTTGAAGTGAGCGACAGACGGGGAACTGAGTGCCTATTTGTTTCTTTTTGTGCTGGTTCCGCTAGCGGCTGGAGCACCTTTGGGACAGTTGTGTGGATGAATCTACACATTCTTTGTGTTTATTCCGCATATTGGCTGGAGTTTGTTTTATAGATTATCTTCTGTTGTGTAAGTCTGTCTCACAAAATTTGTATAGAAACACCATACTTGAGCAATCTGATAGCAAAATTGTCGCGGGGGATCTCATAGGCGTACATGGACTGTTTGAGTTTAGATGGATGGACGTCATTTGCCGCTGTTGTGTGCAGAGTTAATGCGCACATTTTTCTTTTTCTGTTTTTAGGTTCAATGGGAAGTTTAGGGTTTGATTATTGCACTAATGTTTTTGAAATACAATCTATCTAAATGTTAATATGTGTGGATTGTCTCTCTCTACGTGGGATGTTAATGGGTTGGGGCACCCCATAAAAAGAAGGAAGGTTATTTATTTTCTTAAACGTAAGAAATATGATATAGTGTTTCTTAAAGTAATGCATCTTTCCTCTTTTGAAACATTTGAGAAGATATGGGGTGGACATGTTTTCTTTAGTGCTAGCTCAAGTAAGAGCAGGGGAGTCATTACACTGATAAGTAGGCATCTACAATTCAAATGTCTCAAACAGATTAAAGATAAATTAGGACGAGTCATTATTGTTTTAGTAGAAATTCAGGGGCAAAGTTTTATTTTGGCTAATATTTACGAACCTAATGCTGATGATCAGGGCTTTTTATAGGTCTTGAAGGGATGTTACAAGCTGCTGGCACCCCCATGATATAAAATTGGGAGGAGACTTTAACCTATTGATGGACTCAGTCCTTGATCATAGTGAAGCAAAAGTGTGTAAGCCCCCTAGTGCAACATTGATGCTTCACAAGATATGTAAAAATCATGGTCTTACAGATATTTCGAGACTTTTAAACCCATCTTGTAAGGGACTATACATTTTTTTTCATAAGTCCCTAAGATTTATTTTAGAATAGATTTTTTTTATTATATCTAAGTCACTCATTTTATCTGTTGTTGATTGCTCAATTGGAAACATCTTAGTCTCAGATCATGCCCTGGTGAGTTTAGAGGTGTTGCCACATATGGAGAAAAAGAAATCATATAGTTGGTGCTTTAATGTATCCCTTTTGCAAAATCCTGAAATCCAACAAATGTTAAAGGCTGAAATCAGTGTTTATATGGAGACCGACTGGTCCTCAGGATACCCTTTGGGCATGTCTTGGGAGATGGTTAAGGTGGTTCTTAGGGGTTGGATCATATAGTATGCCTCTGTGGCATAGGGGGTGTGGTTATGCATCTGTCTAAGGGAGAGGGAAAGTGGTAAGGCTCGTCACATGGGCTGTATTTACACTAATACCTGTCTTTCATGATAGTGATGTTGGAGGGAGACCAAGAGTGGCAGAGGAGGGAAAGAGTGTGGCCAGAACAACAGAGAAAAAGCTATTTGAGTTGGCCACCCAGAGCCATTTTGTTTTATGTTTTTGTGGCCCTGATGAAGATGGGGCCAAATGATGATCCGGAGGCCTTCCTCGACCTGTTTGAGAGGACACCCGAGGTATGGAGGTGGCCTCCCAATCAGTGGCCAGCTCACCTGTTGCCCTTACTCTCCGGGGAGTCGCAGCTTGCGGTACAGCAACTTCCCCCCACCAGCCTCCTCCCCCTGTCTCCCTCTGCTATCCTCCCCAGTTTGGCAGACCACCCCCACGAGTGTGGAAGGAAGACCTGGGCCAGTCTGCTGGAGCTGTGGGGAAGCCGGACACAGTCAGGATCGGTGTCCGGTGATGGAGGTGGGTACAATGGTCTGAATCCCCGATGCTCCACAGGCTTCCTCCGATCAGGCAGGGGTGTATCGGATACCGGTAAGATTAAAAGGGATACACATCAAGCTTTGGTGGATACAGGTTGTTCTCAAACCTCAATCCACCAACGCTTGGTGCAAGGCAGGGCATTGGATAAGAATAAACGGGTGAGGTGTGTGCATGCTGACATTCACAAGTATCCAGTGGTTACCACTGAGTTATGATTCAGGGGAAAAAAGGCATAGAGGCAAGGCTGCAGTCAATTTCCGCCTCACCCATCCACTAATTCTGGGAACCAATAGGCCTGGCTTTAAAATTTTATTGAGGGTAATGTGTGTGGATGGGTCCTGCAAAGTAGTGTGTGAAAAAAACTAGAGAGGCTGGAGAGGTGGTGCCAGGGCCGTCAACGTCTGCTCCGTTTCATGATGACGCAGACAAGGGAATTTCCGTACTCAGGGGAATTTCCCTCTGTAACAGTTTCATGACGAGTCCCTCAAGCAAGCCTTTGACCAAGTGAAAGTAATTGATGGTCAACAACTACAGCCTAATGTTGCGCTCACATACCCGTACTTCTCTATTATTGAAGAGTGGTTGTTGTATCGAGTGATGCAGGACACTCAGACCAAAGAGAATACAACTCAGCTGTTAGTACCAAAGAGCTGTCAGGAGACACTCTTCCAGGCGGCTCACTATAACCCAATGGCTGGTCAATTAGGTAACGAAAAGTCTTTGAACCATATAATGGCCCATTTCTTTTTGGCCGGGCATTCACGGCGACATACAAAAATGGTGTGCGGCGTTCCGTGAATGTCAGTTGGTGAATCCAACGGCCACCCCAAAAGTGCCATTGTGCCTTCTGCCAGGACATCTCGACAAGTGAATGATCAGACTCCGGTCGCTGACATCTCACTTGACGCCGAAAATATACGGGTTTGAGAATGCTTTTATTTGATGGATTAAGTTACTTTATAGACACCCGGTGGTGGCGGTACAAACAAATTGATTAATTTCAGATTATTTTACTCTGTATATGGGCACCTGGCAGGGTTGCCCTCTTTCTCCATTATTGTTCTGTCTTACCCTGGAACCATTAGCAGCCGTGATAAGGAAGGAAGATTATTTTCCAGGTGTGGTGGTGGGAGGTATGGCACATAAGCTATTGCTTTGCACAGATGATATTTTATTATTCGTCTCCAACCCCACTAGATCTATGCCTTGCCTCCACAGAATTATTAATTCTAAAGTTCTCAGGATACAGAGTCAATTGGTCAAAATCCGAAGCTTTATTTCTGACAGCGTAGTTCTTTGTAACAGCTTTTCAGCTGGGCGCCTTCCAGTGGCCCAAACAGGGCATAAAGTATTTTGGCATTTTATTCCCAGCAAATTTGATTTAGTTTAGTTATTTAATAAATCTTTACCCCTTAATAAAAGGTTTTCGAGCAATGTAGGCAGGTGTTTGGGGGGAGGGGCTTAATGTATATAATTTGATTCTGTATTTATGTTACGTTTATTTTATGAATGGAATCAATAAAAATAGTTAATAACAAAATTTGTGTTCTGCTGAAGAAAGTCATACACATCTGGGATGGCATAAGGGTGAGAAAATTATGAGAGAATTTTCAATTTTGGGAGAATTATTCCTTTATGCTTGCTATGCTTTTGGAAAACAGCACAGAAATTTCCCTATGGGATTTATACAGTTTTTATCTTACTGTAACACTTAAGAAGGTAAGGAGGAAGCTGGGACCAACTTGACAAACAGACATTTAATTACAATTTTCAGTGTACAAAGAAACAAAAACACACACTGCTTTTCAGCCAGCTGCGTCAAATCATAAAAACACTCAAACACGCTGACAAGCTCGTCTACTCCCACCTCCCCTTGCTGGAAAGCTTTTCCCAGAAGCTGCGTGGCCCTGCCCTGATCACTACACTTACCTTACCTTTAAATAAACACAAAGGGTTCTATTTTCAGGATTGCGCTAAGAGCTATGATCGTGTGCTACATCTTATCCAATTTTCATGAGAGTGCTAATTCTAAGCGATATGTTCGTTCCAGCACAAAGCACAAGTGGGTGTGAATGGGAGTGTTGCCTTATCTTTGGCCTTTTGTTCGCAAACTGTGTGTGTATTGTATGTTAACGAAGTGGTGCAAAGTGCAATTTACTATTTTTCTGAGAAATAGGTCACTGCGCTGAGACTTTTAAGTGCCACGTCTAATCTTGATGCAAAGTCTAAAATCTGTTCCTGCATCTGCAGTTTGGAAATTCCACCAGCAGATTATATCTAAGAGCTATCAATTAATTTTAAAATTAGCCATGATTTGTGTGTCAGTGGATTGATATGATTAATAACAATAATATTAATAGCAATAACAAGTTTATTTTGTATTGCACCTTTCCATAGTTCAAGGACTCACAGAGAAACATATAGGCCTAACAAATATACATTAAACTCTATGCACTATGAACAGTGAGAGAGAAGAAAAGCACATTTCAAGCAGGCGAGACACCGGCGAGCAGGATGAGAGCCAACAGCCCCAGAGAGGCTAATAGAGAATACAATATATACAGTACAAACCATACATCACAGTCTGGAGAAGTGTAGGTAACAATTCAGTCACAGAGCAGGGGATCCATTTTATTCAGCCCATTTACACTACCAAATTCTTATGAATGGGCTGTCTTCAGTTATATCCATGGTGCTTGGCAGGACATGAAGTTTGGTGCAATAACCAGAGAAGAACCTCTAAATAAAATTTCACTTGACCCAGTCCATTAGCACTTTGCATGCTCAATTTTTCCAACCGAATAGACTTAGCACATGCTTGCACCATGTGAGCTTACAACATGTGAGACATTGGCTTGACGTATCACATGTGAGCAAGCTGATTGGCTAACAGATTAACAATTTCAAAGAATTTTTTAGCTTGTGCCATTCAGAATGAATGTAATTTACAGAGTGAATGTAATTTACAGAGTGAACGTAGTAATTTACAAGATTGTTCGAGTGCGATCTAATTGTATGGTTACTCAACCAATTGAGCAACTTGCGATTCAAAGGGCCGGGGTACAAGTTGACCCATGAGCCAAAAATGTCATGATTGCTTCATCAGTTGTGTTTTTGACTTACATTAGCTTTTATGACACTATCAGTGATGTTTAGGTGTAAGGTTTAGGGTAGGTAGGTCAGTTTTGTTGATTTAAAACTCAATAGAGCATTAACACTAAAAAAAAAAAAATTCATCTCACATTTGCTTTTATGACACTCTCAGTTAAGTTTATATTTAAGGTTCATGGCAGGGATGTAGCATTTGTTGTTTTAAAACTAAACAGAGAATTAATCTGACAAATCTCATCTGTTTGTGAGAAAATGTAACACGCTTTTAGCACCAGTCAGTTGACAATGCGCCTTGGAACTGCTAATACGTGTAATGAACCACGTAATATAACAATGCTAAGATTTTGCCACAATCATGCAATTTTCATGAGATCAGGCTGTGAATTAACATTTCTTATGGTGCAAGTTTCAATTAACTTCAAGCATTTCCACAAACAGGTGTTTTCCCTATATATTTAGCAAAGTCCACTCTGAACAGGTTCCTGAATAACACCGGTACTGAGCTCAAGATGGGAAATTATGAAAACAATCTTGTGAATTAAATCTTTAAGTGTTTATCTACACTTTCCGCCGTCGCGTCCCCCTCAAGTTGCTCAGCTTGCACTTCAATTTGTTCTAATTCCGGTCTTAATTGTAGAGAGCTTTGCAGCTAATTAAATGTTCAGAGGAGTGATAAATTGGGTGGGTCGAACACAACTACAGTAATTAAACTATTGTGCCAAATGCAGAAACGTCCCAGTATGCATTGCTGGCACAAAGGAACAAGCCAGGTACTTGTGTTATTGATACCTGCGTCTGTGTATTTTGGAGTATAATTTAGTATTCTTAGCTGGAGAACTCATATAAGCACTACAGAGCAAGATGCACATACTTATACACAAACATACTGTATATACTAGGGCTGCATCTAACTATTATTTTGACAATAGATTAATCTAACGATTATTAGAACGATTATTCGGTCATTCTGCGATTATTGCAACAATTGATCATTGGCTCTTAACCGACTTTTCAGCTTGTGCCTGCCTTAAAAGGTTGTATTAAACGTGCTTGCTAACAATAAAGAGGAAAAACTTATCTGTTAAAAGTACCTCTAAATGACATTCACTGAATTACAGGAAAAAAAAATTTTTTTGTTAAGTTTAATTCAGTAAAGAAATTCATTGCAAAAAATCCTATTGTTATCAAGTGTTTTTGTCTTGTTTTCCATTAAGAATTGTCTATAAATTCTTAAAACAAGATACATTTACTTGAAGCAACATATAATATATTTAGACTTGCTTTAAGAGAATGTATCTTAAATATGAGAATATTGTGTCACTTGGTTGTACTTCTGCGAGTGCAGTAAAGACAAAATATATTTATATTCAAGCTCTATCCTTCAAAAGCAAGTCTAAATATCTTATATGCTTCTCAGGCGTGTATAATGGGGTGAAGACTACCCCCCTTTCTCCTTTCTGTTCACTTCAATCCATCTTTAACTAACAAAAAAACAAACTGTCTCCTTTTAATAAAGCTGCATATTGCCCATTTTCTTCACGATAAGGAATGCACAGTTACATATATTATGATTCAATAAGTCGCGAGCCATCATGTTGTAATGTAGCTGCAGCAAGTGTGTGTGTGTGAGGGACGAGCGCCCCCATGACAGAGTAAGCTTCAGCAGGGTGCAGATTCAATCGCTCCCCCTTAGATAGGGACACTTCACGCAACTCATAGAAGAGGCACTGACCGCACAGAAAAATGCCAGTATCTGAGTTTGTAGTTATTTACATGACCAGTTTCCTTATTTTTTTGTACTTTTATAAAGCTATAATGCATTAAATATAACTGCATTAAAGATGTAATGCCGGGGTGTTTTCTTTAAAGATGCTCGACACTAAAATTTTGCTTCAGCGGAGCAGCAGCTGTGGCTCCGCTTATTCCACAACGAGAGTGCTTTGCAATCTACGTCACCTGCAGCTGGCTGGAATGTTTAGAGTGCATCTGGACTGTGAGCTGTTTTCTTCCTCTCCTCAGTCAGGTGTGAACTGCAGTGCTGCTCTTGCGTGGCATCATTAGAGTTTAATGTGATCTCATGTTACATTAAATGAGATCAAACGACTATTTGACAGTGAACATTTTTGTCGACCATTTTTTATTGACGATGTTGTCGATAACATTGACTAATCGTTTCAGCCCTAGTATATACACACTCCTTAGTGACAGATGTTCTTTAAGCTCTGTACTTAACTGAGCAATAACCCCTAATCCTGTCTGCCTCCTTTAAAAATGAGCAGAAAAGAGGTTAAATAGTTCTGCTACTTGCTTATGTGTGTGTATACTTGTGTGTGTGGCAAGCCTAGCTCATACTATAATCCTTATGTTTGACTTGAATTGAAATGAAGTGTATATCTATCTAATCACAGTTGAAAGGGTGATTTTAATCATCCAGACAGTCATTGTCTGCTGCTTAGCAAAGACAAGAGTGCAGATTAGCTGGTTTAGCTTTTCAAATAGATGGTGAAATATAATGGATGCTTTTTTTTAGTATTCACTTGTCTGTTGACTAAGTGCTGTTCTAAAGATTTACAGTGATTTTCCTCGCTTAGAGTATAATTAAGGATCTTGGGGACAATCATAGACACTTGGCGAGATATGAAGCTGCCGCTGAATCCAAATCATCTGCCGGCTTCCCACTGACAGAGTCGTTCTGTTGGGCAGATTGGAAATGGCTGCCATTCCCACCTCAGTGCTCTTTAATCAAAAAATGCAATTTATAATCAAATCATGGGGTGGACACAGGGAATATCATCCACACTAACTTGAATTTGTCTGCCCTTTGTCTCTGCACTGTTCATCCATCTTCCTTGTTTTGTCACCTTGGATATACTTACAAGTTCACAATTTTTAACACTTTTTTATTTATTTTTTCTCCCCAAATTGAAATGCCCAATTCCCAATGTCCTCATGGTGGCGTAGTGACTCGCCACAGTCCAGGTGGCAAAGGAAGAATCTCAGTTGCCTCCACATCTGAGACTGTCAATCCGTGCATCTTATGATGTGGCTTGTTGAGCGCATTAACGTGGAGACCTAGCGCATGCGCAGCAGTAAATTGTTAAATATTTATTGATCATCCTAATCATTCTCTTTTTTCAGTCTTTTACATTTTTCATTCTAAATCAGCACACCGCTGATATACGTTCAGTAAATCTTCAAGTGCTTTTGGAAGAGAGGGGGAGGGTTGTGTGTATTACACTCAGAATTAATACTCGTTACTAGCCTGCCAGGTGAACATTTAACCACTGGATCTATATTGATCATTTTATTTTTAAGAATGCGCACACATTGAACTTAATTGCTTCAAAGTATCTAGTGGAGTCCACTGCATTAAACTTGGCATATTCTGATTTTTTAGAATATTCTTGCTGTTCAAAAGATAATATCTTGCACCTCTGCTTTGGAATAGGTGATGGACTATCAGTAAGCAGTAAGGGTTAAAAGTGTTTCAGAGTTTTAGATGAAAGCTTTGACCTAGCAACATCGTTGCTGTTGATTTTATGGTCAATAATTGTCATTCATTTTATGATCATTTTATGTTGAATTTAGGGTCATTAATATTCGTAATGTTGCTATTGTTTTTATGCACTTAAACCGAACTTGATGTTTGAATTATATTGAATTATATTGAATTAATTAATAAACTTGGGTCATGCACTGTCATTGCTGTTAAATTTCATTTGTATTTAATTAATGTTATGTTTATTGCATTTTTATATGTTATAATGAGCTCTTTTTGTTAATGATACAGAATGGAATACATTTTCTTACTCTTTGTACTTGTTAAATTGATTATCCTACTCAAATGCATGTGACATAAAATAAGGTAAGGTAAGGTAGTTTATTTATATAGCACAATTAAAAACAACGGGTAGTTGACCAATGTGCTGCACAATTTGTAAACATATGCAAAGAACAAAAATACACAAAAAACTAATATTTTACAACACATACATCTAACTTCTCACATAAAAACAACAAGCTACTAATATATCGGCAACATATCAGTAAGAGTTTGACAAGAAAGCCAGAGAAAAAAGATGAGTTTTTAAAAGAGATTTAAAAGATACAACTGTGGATGCAGTTCTAATATGCAAAGGCAGACTATTCCATAGCTTCGGAGCCATCACTGAAAAAGAACGATCACCCCAACATTTTCGTCTAGACCTCGGGACAATCAATAATTTTTGGACAGAGGACCAAAGTGATCTTGACGGTAAGTATATCTGTAATAAATCTGAGAGATAGGGTGGTGCCATACCATTTAGAGATTTAAAACAAACAGCAAAATCTTTAAATCAATCCTATATCGGATTGGCAACCAATGTAAAGACAACAAAATTGGAGTGATGTGGTCCCACTTTCGAGAACCTGTCAACAATCTTTCTGCAGCATTTTGAACAAATTGCAATCGTGTCAATGTTGACTGACTAATCCCTACATATATTGAATTACAGTAGTCCAAACGTGATGACACAAATGCAGTATCACTCTCTCCAAATCATAAAATGACAAAAATTGCTTGACTTCTGCCAAAGTTCTTAATTGGAAAAAGCTTGATTGGACAACTGCATTAATCTGTTTGTCAGATCAATAATTACACCTAAATTTTTCATCATGTGTTTTGCATAAATGGATAAAGGGCTTAAATCAAAACTGGCGGTCCCAGATACGTTAGGGGGTGCGAACACAATAATCTCTGTTTTGCATTCATTTAAATGCAGGAAATTGACAGCCAACCAAGTTTTTAAGTCATTCAGACATGCTAGAAGAGGCCCTAACGAATGATCCTCCTTTTTTACTGGCATATATATTTGTGTTTCATCCGCATAACAATGGAATGATACTTTGTGTTTTTTTAAAATAGCGCCAATTGGAAGCATATACAACGAAAACAGGATAGGTACCAAAATGGATCCTTGAGGAATCCCACATGTAAATGGTGCCGACGATGATGTAAATTCACCCATGGCAACTGAAAAACTTCTGTTTGTTAGGTAGGACTTAAACCAATTTAAAACTGCACATTGCATCCCTACCAAACGCTCAAGCTGTGCAATAAGAATTTTGTGATCTATGGTGTTAAATGCCGCACTTAAAATCAAGTATCATCAAAACTGCAGCATTACCAGTATCCACAGTTAATAGAACATGGTTGAGAACCTTTAAAGTGCAGATTCTGTACTGTGATGTTCCCTAAATCCAGACTGAGATATTTCAAAAAGGCAATTCTTATTCAAAAAAGACTGCAGCTGACTGAGAACTGTTTTCTCCAATATCTTTGAGATAAAGGACGATTTTGAAATAGGTCTGTAATTAATAAATTCATTTGGGTTTAAGTTAGTGTTTTTAATTAAAGGCTGCACCACAGCATGTTTACAAATTGCTGGCACAGACCCCTATACAATGCTGCTATTTATTATATTCAAAACACTAGACTTGATTAGCTTTGATGAAACAATATCAAGTGGGGAGTCTAATGGCCTCAACTGATCAACTATTTTCGCCAAACTAGAAAGATGAAGAAACTCAAAATGGTCAAACAACACAGGACAAAATGGTGAAACGGATACATCACAAACAGCAGGAGGAATATGAGACCTAATTTTTTCAATCTTTGAGACAAAAAAATTCTTTTCCCCAAGTGTCCATTGAAATATCGGCCCAATTACATTAGGTGGATTTATAACTGTGTTTATAGCACTAAATAGTACTCTAGGTCTATGACAGTTTCTCTCAATAATAGAGAAATACTGTGCCTTCACTGCTTTGATATGTATGCAGAGAGTCCCTTAAAATATCATAGGACACTTGGAGCCTGTCATTTCGCTCTGCTCTTCTGCAGATTTGTCTAAATGTGCGTGTAGTTTCATTAATCCAAGGCTCTACTTTAGTTTTTTACGCCTCACCTTCAAGGGTGCAGCTTCATCTAAAATTGTTGTACATAAAAAATTAAAAGAACTAAGTAATAACTCAGGGTTCGAGTAGGGTGAAGGAAGAAAGTCAGAATAATTTGCAAAAATCTTAGCGAACTCATTAATAACACTAGCATTCATCCTACAACATAGTCATACATATGGGTGAGGTTTTGCAACCTGGTATGGAAAAGAAGCCCCCAAAAATGACTGGTTTATGATCAGAAAAAACTGTAGCACAAACATCTACATAACATAAAGGAATGCCATATGACAAAACTAATTCCAAAGTATGTCCATGTTCATCTGTAGGTCCATTTACAGATAGCACAAGATTAAAAGAGTCAATATGGTTAAAAAAATCTTTAACAAGGGGGTCTGCTGGACAGCAGACATGAATATTAAAATCCACCACTATTAAAAATGTATCAAATTTTAATAAATTCCCCCTAAAAATTCAGAAAAATCCTGGATAAAATCTTTATTAAATTTGGGTGGTCGATATATCAGCTCACACAACACTGGCTCAGCTAAATCGAGCTGAAAGATAATACAAATAAAATAGAATTAGGTTAAAAGTAATCCAAAAGTAATTAAAAAAATTGGATTAGATTATCCAAACAATTAAATCTACAAAATTGTTACTGATTGAATTTTTTGTCATGTAATTTATAATCAGTACCGAATTACAATTCACAAGTAATCCGCCAAGCACTACATATGTATTATTATTATTATTATTTTTTACTTAAAACTATTCTAATAAATAACTGAAACTCTTTACAATAAGGTTCCATTCCTTAAAATTGGTTAATGCATTCACATCGGCGTATATTCTTATAGCATGCAATGTGATGTTTAAGGTATTACATTTGTAAAAAAAAAAGTAAAAAAATAAAATAAAAATAATAACGTGACTGTATAATCAAAGTTTTTTTTATTGACAGTGCCTCAACAACTGAATGTGTAGATGTTATGAAGCGATGGTCCGAGCTTAGTTATGTTTATATCATTAACTACTATGAGTTCAACAGCACAAGTTGAGCCTGAAATTCACTCAAAAAAAAAAAAAAGAAGGTTGTTGTTCTCCATCTTAATTGCTCTTTTTGGTAGTTTTTTCATTGCATCATGAGACCAGAAACAAGAAACCATCAATCAGAGTCATCCTGGTGCCACTCAGTGTTTGCTCAGGAAAACTGTGGATAAGGGCATTCCATATTCAATTGCCTGAGGTTCGGAAGATGACGTGCAAGGAAACAAAACTCCAACGCTCCCATTAGCTTAGCAGGTATTCGTTGCAAAAAGAGATGTATCCTAGCAATCAAACTGATTAACAATGCTGCAATGCAAGTGTATTTTCTTCAGGTGTACAATTATCCAAAAAGCGTTTAATATACAATGTTTTGAACACCTGTCTCCGCTAACCTTTGCTCCACAAGTTTTATTACCATGTAATGAATAAACTTGGTTTGACTTCGAGAGGCAATCCATTGCACTTTTCCTAGTAGAGAATTGAATGGAACAAAGCCTAACAATGAATGTTTTATACACCATATTTTAAGCTTTGTTAATGTTCGTTAATAAAAGTACAGTTGTTCATTATTAGTTCATATTAGTTCATAGTGCATGAATGTTAACATACAACTTTTGATTTTAAAAATGTATTAGTTGAAATTAACATGAAACAAAATTCATAAATACTGTAAAAGTGTTGTTCATTGTTAGTTTGTTACTTACTTCATGAACTGTCCACTGTGTGCCGCTTAAAAGCAAGCCAGATTTCTTCCAAACAGATCATTTTTTTTAAGTTTAATGCTCTATTGAGCTATAAATCAACAAAACCTAACTCCTTAGTGTAGCCGGTCCTACTCGCCCCGCTCCGAACGGGACTCGAACCGACGTCTCCGGCATGGGAGGCGGGTGCGCTAACGAGGAGGCTAAAGGCTACAGCCTCTAGCGTCAGTCGCTAGTGCACCTCTTGAGGTCAGGAGAGTGAGGTTTACACACTGCACAGCTATTTACCAGCTGGCTCCCGTTACACTCACCCCCCTATACCTCACTCCCATCCGGGTCACGGCACCAAACGTAGCCGGTCCTACTCGCCCCGCTCCGAACGGGACTCGAACCGACGTCTCCGGCGTGGGAGGCGGGTGCGCTAACGAGGAGGCTAAAGGCTACAGCCTCTAGCGTCAGTCGCTAGTGCACCTCTTGAGGTCAGGAGAGTGAGGTTTACACACTGCACAGCTATTTACCAGCTGGCTCACATTACATTAGCTTACACCTTAAAACTTAACCTAACTGATAGTGTCATAAAAAGCAAATGTGAGATGAAAAATGCAATAGCTGAAGGAACCATGTCGCTTTGTGGTGCCTCAATAGCACTTGTCGACTCGTCTGCTCTTCAGGACTCGTACTGCGGTCCTTTGCATCGCAAATGCAACTATTAGTTAAGCTACTGCGCAATTCGTTTGCACACGAACAAGCTTGTTAAAGTAGTTGGTTATGTACTGCAAAGTGTTTTTGCCGAAAGGAAAAAAAGAAAGTGTTTATGTAAAACTTGTTGTTGTAGTGCCTCCAGTGTTTATTTAACCAGGTAAATTTTGCGATACGTGCAATGAGACATATAAATATAACATTTTTAAAACTAAAATGACAAAAACAAGACATTTTTGCAAAAATGTAGCTAGAGTAACTATTAGACCAGGTTGGAAGTAAGCTACATGCTTATGTTTATATCGGGCCCCCTGATATAGTTCCTTAAGGAAAAATATCTTAACAACTTATGATAGCCTATTTTTGTTCACATGGGCTGTGGCATAACCACTGGAGTCTTCTTCCTGCTTCCTCCTGTATGAGAGTGCGTCAGCATGACTACTCAAGTGTGGTTGAGTAGGTGAGCTCACACAGATCAGAAGATCATAGGTGACAACAACAACAACAGCAGATCACATTTATATTTCTGTGCCTTTCAACAACCACCTGAGGACCTACCATCTGCAGTCCATTTCTTATTCTAAAAAAGGCAGTGGGAAGGAAACATTCTGCCAAGGTTAAAAGAATGTTATTTAACAATCCCAGCAGGGATACGGTTGGCTAAACATCTCATAACATTTATCAGTTTCCATTGAGTTTCTGTAAATAAATAAAAATTTCCAGAACGTTGCACACATCTCTTGGGACGCATTATATATTTTATGACTAGCACCTTTTATGTTATTTCTCATGTAGCATACTATTACATGTCACTTCTCGAACAGGTGTTTTCCCTTGAGTAAGACAACAATCACTGAAAATTCAACAACTATATCATCCACCTGTCCAAAGTGCACTAAATATCATGATATCTACATGTATCTATTCTAAGTGGCTCCATATCACCCGACTCCTAAATCAGAAGAACATATATGCCTTACATGTGTAATTTAGACTTTAATAAAAAAGCTTTTTATAATGTAATACGCAACTCTTTAGACAAACTTGGGCTCTTGAGCCTGATTAGACAATCATTTTAAATGATAACTCACAGGAGCTTTAGATTGCCATAAGGAAGTGGGTGTACAGATTTCAATCTCCACAGCAGTAGTCCTCCATCTCTCAAAGTGAGGTTGGTGTGGCAGGAGTTGTACTGTTGCTGTGGTGATGGGTGCTATAGCTTTGTCCTCTGAGGGCGGTGGAGGGCATGCCCCCTGGTGCCCCCTGCTGGCTTCAGGCAGATGTTCACCTGGAACACATTAATCGTGGAGCCTGTCATTACTGGCTAATACATTTATCAACCTCCTGCTGAGATTTAATTATCTCCCACAGACAGAGACAGAATGGGGCACCAAGGTGTGTTTGTGCGTGTACGTGTGTGTACGTGTGTGGGGGATAATTACCAATTTTTCGTAATTATCAGCATTGGTGTGCATGCAACTGCAATGGTAGCCAGCTGATACGTGATAGCTGTGCATTGTGTAAACCTCACTCTCATGGTGTTAAGAGACCCACTTGCAACTAAGGCTAGAAGCCTTGCCATTTATAGCCTCCTTGCTAGGGCATCTGGCTCCCATGCCGGAGATCGCCAGTTCGAATCCTGCTCGGGGCAGGTCATTAACACTGGTTCTGTGACCCAAATGGAGTGAGGTTTAGGGGGTTGAATGTAATGGTAGCCGGCTGGTATGTGATTGCTGTGCAGTGTGTTAACCTCACTCTCCTGGCCTACAAGAGACGCACTGAGGCTAGAGGCCATGGCTTTTATAGCCGCCTTGCTTGCGGGTCCGACTCCCATGCTGGGTATCTCCAGTTTGAATCCTGCTCAGGGCAGGTCGAGTAGGACCGGTAACACTGGTGCTGTGACCCGAATGGGAGTGAGGTTTAGGGGGTTGAATGTAATGGTAGCCTGCTGGTACGTGATAGCTGTGCAGGGTGTTAACCTCACTCTCCTGGCCTATAAGAGACACACTGAGACTAGAGGCCATGGCTTTTATAGCCTCTTTGCTTGTGGGTCCGGCTCCTATGTTGGGTATCTCCAGTTTGAATCCTGCTCGGGGCGGGCCAAGTAGGATCATTGACACTGGTGCCATGACCCAAATGTGAGTGAGGTTTAGGGGGTTGAGTGTAGCGGTAGCCGGCTGGTATGTGATAGCTGTGCAGTGTGTTAACCTCACTCTCCTGGCCTTAAGAAACGCACTAACAACCGAGGCTATAGGCTATGGCTTTTATAGCCTCCTTGATATCGCGTCCGGGTTCCATGCTGGGGATTGCCAATTTTTCTTGCCTTTTATATATTTTTCATGTTTATACAATACATTTTAGAATGAATAATACTGTTCTCTTTATTTCTGTAGTTGTCTAATTCAGTTAGGTCTTTAGATCCTCTCTGTGTCTTTAAATTACGTACAAATTAGTGTCTCTAATCACCGAAAATTGACAGCTGTGTGCTCTGTGATCCAGAACTATCTCACATCACAGAGTCATGTGGGATAGGCCAGTTATTCACTGTCACAGTCTAAATAAGCAGCAGCAGTGATGTCAGTCACATGATGGATTTCCCCCAGCAACAGAGTCATCCATCAATTTAGTTTATTATAAAAGAGAAACACCACTACCAGCGCTATATAAAAACATAAAGAATCAAGCTCTCATTAGTGGTCAGACAATCTGCTTTTTATATGATGATACATGAAGACCTTCTTGGGATTTGCAAAGGTCTTTTAAAAGCACTTTCGCTAAATAGTCAAACATATGAATGAAAAGTGTTTAAATTAATAGAGATTATATAGTATCAATCATCAAAATTCTCAAGACGAATATTGCAAATGACCAGAACAGTTTTTGCTGTTCAGGCGCCATTATGCTTAATTTGTGTTCCACTTCATAGCGCTTTTTTAAATCAAATGTAGCCATGATATGATTAGCTTCATCTCAACATGCTTGTCTCTCTGCTTTTGTAATTTAATTTAGCCAGACAGTAGCTGAAATTTTAGAGCTTGTGAATAATGATTGGAGAAAGAAGATTCTGAGCCACTTTCAGTTTATTTATACTGATTTTAAAAGAGAAAAAAATAGAAATTATTGAAACTCAGAAAGAAAATAACTGTTTTGCTTTTGGTGTGTCAAAAGATCATAAAGCACTCCGTTTACTAAATACATATGATTAGATATTAAATTAAAAGGGCTGCAGTATGGTTTAAATTTTTTAACATCCACAATAATGAAACTAGCTTTGATCTCATGGAAATTATGTGACTATGGTGACATATTTGCAAAAATATATTACATAGTTCATTACCAGTGGCGATTTCTCAGGGCCAGCAAAGCCTTCTCTGTTGGAGTAACATGCCTAATAAATAAATATTTTTTCATCCTTTCATTCTCATTGGACTTTTTGCCTATGCATTTACAATCGCTTTCACTCCTAATTCATCTACAAAAGAATAGAAAAAAGTTTATCCAGTCAGAATGTATTCCTCAATGCTTAATAGTAAAGTGTGACAACTGTTTCCCAAATCAGATGCCTGAAGCCATGCTCCTTAGCCGAAGCAGCATGTGAGTCTAAGCTTCACCCAGTCAGGCCTTCAGAATTTCCACAGAATCCCTCAACACTGCAGTGAATAGTCATCTTCATCAGCCAATCAGATTGATCTATTTGTTCTTGATGGGTGTGGCCTTTAGGATATGTCCCAATCTTGGCATTGAGTGAAGTGATCCCGCTTTAAGTGAAGTAATTTGAAAGCGAAGAGCACGAGATCTTGCTGACGAGCCGGCTGTCATCAGTGCTGTTATTACCATTGAGAAAGAGATCCTTATGGATTTAAAAACCAGAGATGTTCTGCATGATCATGCGATTGATTAATTAAAGGAGGACTGATTTTCACTTCAAGTAAATTGGTAAGCAAGGCCGTAACCAGGATTTTTCAAATACCGAGGTCAAAAAGTTCACCTTTGCAGGACTCTTTTGGGATCCACTTCCATGTTTTTGTGGACATTCATGAGAGCAAGACCAGACAGCCTCTCGTCACCCATAGTAGATCGAAGCCAGGTTTTGAGACAACGTAATGCAGAAAAAGACCTTTCACAAGAGCAAGTGGTGACTGGCAACGTCAGGTAGATGCAAAGGATGCATTGTATGTTAGGATAAAAATCCATGTCTATGTTCTGCAATGTTTCCTTTGCAGTTTCTGGGAGAGGCTCAGTGTATTTCTGGAAACGATGCAAAAAGTTATTGGTCAGTTATTTAGACTTGTTTTATTATTATTATTATTATTATTATTATTAATAATATTATTATACTGGCAATAACTGACCATAATATCATTCAACAATAGGCTATGTTTGGGCCATGCTTCTTAAAAAAAAAAAAAAAAAACATTAATTATCCATATAATATTTAGCTTAATTGTCAGTGCAGATTAGCTAGCTGCAACTCCACTGGATTTCAGCATTTCAGTAGGATAGGTTTGAATCTCATTGGTAGCCCTATTGCATCTCATATTGTAGGCTATTTGCTGCATATCCATTAACTTTCTCACCTTTCCTCCTTCTCTTTGTCTGCCCATCTTCTGCTGGCTTTCCAAACGATTATTTAGTTTGTTGCAGCCTTTTCATTTTCGGTCATTTGAATGAATGGAAAAAATAAATAAATAAAATAAAATATAAAAATAAAATAGTTAAATAAAAATTAACATGGCGTCAAGTTTATTTTGAACAATGGATTTGTGGGTATTGAAGTTTATGTGAGCTGTGCGAGACACTGCTTTGCGTTCTTCTTTAATTGGTTTAGGAAACACTCCTCTACAGCCAACTACTTTCGTTTTGACATGACAGTGGTATCTGCAAGTACGTGTCACGTGACGGTCCGTTGATGCAAGGATAATTGTCTCGTCGGCTATTTTCACTTCACACTTCAAGAAAAAAATACAGAGGACATGACCTCGGTGTCCTCAATGGTAGTTACGGCCATGTTGGTAAGTGCTTTTTCCATTGTTACAGCAACATCAGGAGTTTGCTAAGTGTAAATTAGGCTGCTTGAGCATTCAGTGTCAGATGAAGTTTTGAAAAGTAACCGTGTACCCTGACGAAACAAAATTTATTATAAGTATAATTTTAAATCTTTTTCTTGGTAATAGACCTCCTTGGTTCTGGCTTTCGTGCATGGACGTGATTTTAAAATGACAATTGGTATTATTAGTTGACTGCCACGACTGTTGACTGATGTATGGTGTCTTATTTATTGTGAAACTGTGTTTTCTTAATGGCACTGAAGGCTTAGACTTAAAATGCATGGCTGCCACATATCATGTCAGTTCTGAGGTGAAATGTCTACTGAGTGTCGCTAAAAGCGAGTATAAAATGTTTTTAGGTTAATGCTCAGTCGAGTTTTAAGTCAATAAAACCTACCTCCCTATCCTATAATAAATGTGACTATTCTGCCAAGGATCTCTCATTGTCATTCATATGTACCTTGTAATAAACTTTGCATTGTAAATCCTGTATGTCAATTAAAAGTGCACAGTGTTTGAGAAAGTTAAAGGCAACATCACCCCAAAATTATTAATGTTGTTGAACTGAATGCAAAGCAATAACCACAAAATAATTACTACAAAATGAACATCAACACTGAAATAAGAGCCTGCGTTTTATCTGTCAATCAGACGCACATGAACGTTGCATTCGTTACTATAGCAACAATAATCTCAATAATCTGTTTCTCAAGATGGCGCCGAGTATGGCTGCTGCGTCGCGAGCTCCGTCAAAACACTGCAGTTTATTGTTTGTTTTGTTTACAGTTCTGTGTTTTTTTGTCTTGGATGTTGTCTGCCTTATTGTGTACGACAGACAAACGCTTTTGGACATTGGTTCGGCAATCACACACCGAAAACCGGACTTCACATTCCTCAATGCCGACCCGCGGTTTACAAACACGCCAGCGGAGCCCTTTGTTTGGGCTGCCCGGCCGCGGAAACGCAGAAGGAAAAGAGGAAAAAGAGCCGGCGTTCTCATCAGATTAAGACGTCGCGCAAATCGCCCCCCGCTACCCAGTATACTACTGGCAAATGTTCAGTCTCTGGACAACAAGCTCTGCGAGCTGAGAGCACGGATCTCCTTCCAACGAGAGACGAGAGAATGCTGCGTTATCTGTCTTACGGAAACCTGGATGTCCGCGGAGATTCCAGACTCGGCCATCGAACCCACGGGTTTCTCCATGCACCGAGCGGACAGAGCGAAAGACCTCTCAGGTAAAAGCAGAGGTGGAGGTGTATGTTTTATGATCAACAAATCATGGTGTGATCAGAGGAACGTACATTTTATCAGGTCTTTCTGCTCTCCTGATTTGGAATATCTCATGCTTCTGTGTCGACCATTCTGGCTACCGAGGGAATTCACAGCGGTCATTATCACTGCTGTGTACATCCCCCCACAAGCCGACACAGACCGGGCACTCAGGGAACTGTATGGCAGTATAAGTCAGCAGGAAACCGCGCACCCTGAGGCTGCGTTCATTGTTGCCGGGGACTTCAACAAAGCCAACTTTAAAACAATAGCACCAAAATACCACCAACATATCAGCTTCAACACACGAGGGGACCGGGTTTTGGATCATTGCTATTCTCCTTTCCGGGATGGCTACAAATCCCTCCCCCGCCCACCATTTGGCAAATCCAACCACTCCTCCGTTCTGCTTCTGCCTACAGGCAGAAACTGAAACGGGAAGCACCCGCCCTCAGAATGATCCAGTGCTGGTCGGACCAATCAGACTCTGCGCTACAGGACTGTTTTGATCACGCGGACTGGGAGATGTTCCGGTCTGCCTCCGATGACGACATCGAGGTTTACGCTGATAGCGTAACGTGTTTCATCAGGAAGTGCGTAGAGGACGTTGTTCCGACAAAAACTATACGGATCTACCCCAACCAGAAACCATGGGTTAACGGCGATGTTCGCGCGGCACTTACTGCGCGGACCACCGCTTTTAATTCCGGGAACGCGGAGGAGCATAAACAAGCCAGTTATGCCCTCCGTAACTCCATCAGTACAGCCAAACGCCAGTACAGGCTCAAAATTGAAGGACAGTTCAACACCACTGACTCCAGAAGTATGTGGCAGGGAATTAACACCATCACGGACTATAAACAGAATAAAAACTCCGCCATGAACACTGCTGCCTCTCTCCCGGACGAGCTTAATACTTTTTATGCTCGTTTCGAGGACAACAACACCACCGCCCTCGCGGAGAGAGCACTCGCGGCCGATACTACAGATGATGGTTCACTCTCCGTCTCTGTTGCGGATGTAACCCGATCCTTTCGACGGGTGAACATTCGAAAAGCCGCGGGTCCAGACGGCATTCCGGGCCGCGTCATCAGAGCATGCGCGAACCAACTGGCTGGTGTTTTTACGGACATTTTCAACCTGTCCCTCTCCCTGTCTGTAGTCCCCACATGCTTCAAAACATCAACCATTGTGCCTGTACCGAAGCAATCAAAAATCACTTGCTTAAATGACTGGCGTCCTGTTGCCCTCACCCCCATCATCAGCAAATGCTTTGAGAGGTTGATCAGAGATCACATCTGCTCTGTTCTGCCCACCTCTTTGGACCCATTGCAGTTTGCCTACCGTAACAACCGCTCCACTGATGATGCTATTGCATCTACAATACACACTGCTCTATCCCACCTGGAAAAAAGGAACACGTATGTGAGAATGCTGTTTGTAGACTACAGCTCAGCATTTAACACCATAGTGCCCTCCAAGCTTGATGTGAAACTGCGGGCTCTGGGCTTAAACAGCTCGCTGTGCAGCTGGATCCTGGATTTCCTGTCAGGCAGACGTCAGGTGGTTAGAATGGGCAGCAACATCTCCTCATCACTGACCCTCAACACTGGAGCCCCGCAGGGCTGTGTTCTCAGCCCACTCCTGTATTCCCTTTACACACATGACTGTGTGGCGACACATAGCTCCAATGCCATCATTAAGTTTGCTGACGATACGACGGTTGTAGGTCTGATCACTGACAATGATGAAACAGCCTACAGAGAGGAGGTGCACACTCTGACACGCTGGTGTCAGGAGCACAACCTCTCCCTCAACGTCAGTAAAACCAAGGAGCTTGTGGTGGACTTCAGGAAGAAAGACAGAGAACACAGCCCCATCACCATTAATGGAGCACCGGTGGAGAGAGTCAGCAGCTTCAAGTTCCTCGGTGTCCACATTACTGAGGAACTCACATGGTCCGTCCACACTGAGGCCGTTGTGAAGAAGGCTCACCAGCGCCTCTTGTTCCTGAGACGGCTGAGGAAGTTTGGAATGAACCAACACATCCTCACACGGTTCTACACCAGTACTGTTGAGAGCATCCTGACTGGCTGCATCACCGCCTGGTACAGCAATAGCACCGCCCACAACCGCAAAGACCTGCAAAGGGTGGTGTGAACGGCCAGAAACATCATCGGAGGTGAGCTTCCCTCCCTCCAGGATATATATAACAGACGGTGTGTGAATAAAGCTCGGAGGATTATCAAAGACTCCAGCCACCCGAGTCATGGGCTGCTCTCACTGCTTCCATCAGGCAGGTGGTATCGCAGCATCAGGACCCGCACCACCCGACTACATGACAGCTTCTTCCCACAAGCAATAAGACTTTTGAACACATGATCTCTCACGATCAACAATCACTGCACTTTATTAATCCTCATTCTGTCAATATATTCTTGCTCCCAATTCAGTTAGTGTATATATATATATATTTATACCCTTATCTAGTGTATGTGTATTCTACATTGTGTGTATTGTGTACATTTGATATGTAAATTGTTGTGTAGGTATGTGTACATTTGTTATGTAAATCGTGTTGTGTAAATATGTTGTTATTGTAAAGTGGTTTATGTCTCGTCACTGTCATTACTGCAATGTTGCTCGGAACTGCACACAAGAATTTCACCTGCTGTTGCACTCGTGTATACAGTAGTGTGACAATAAAGTGATTTGATTTGATTTGATCATGCATCAAATAAATAATGCCATGGAAAGCAGGCGAGCTGTGTTATAAAATGTTCGGTAAATACTCTGATGGTAATGATGTAAAAAAACAACAACAACCCCCTTAGTTACAAATTGATCCATGAGAAAGTGAAGTTCAATTAAATAATATCCATAATATCCATAATATCTCAGCCCCCTCAGCCCCCTTCTTTAATACTGTTTTTATTTAGTTTAGTTTTCTAAAATAAAGAAAATCTTAAAGACATAACGCCATAGCTTAAAGCTACGCAGCTCCTGTGTAAGTGTATGAACCACTGATCAGTGGTGCGTGGAATTGGCTGTGATGCAAGGGGCACCAAATTGATCATGGCAGGTCTGATGACGTTTAAAAGAAAATATTGACCTGGCTAAATTAATTTCATCAAATAGGCTCTTGCACCCTGTAAAATACCTAAATGAACTCAAATAATGTACCTTATTTGAGTTCAAAAAGACAAAAAAAAAAATTAAAAATTAAAGTTTTCACTGCGCTCCTGGGAGGGGGGTGCCAAAGTTGCAGTTACTTTGAAGTTATGTTGTTGTTTCTGTGATTATTTCAGTATGAATAGTTCATGTTTTGATGCAATATATATATATATATATATATATATATATATATATATATATATATATATATATATATATATATATATATATATATATATATATATATGTATGTATTATCAGGTTTTCCTTTCCTTGTTTTTATTTTAGTTATTTATTGTCCAGAATGCATGTAACCAGTGATGGTCCTCATGCTTCTGCAGAACTCCCAGGTGTCATTCTGCCGCAGCCTCTACTCCAGCTTACTCCTATAATAATTTATCATTATTATTATTAATAATAATGCATTTTATTTATAGGTGTCTTTCAAGACACTCAAGAACACCTTAAGCACACTATTGATTGATAATGAGAATACAGCAACTCAACCTAATGCAATTTAAACAAGAGTTTTGTAAACAGTCAATTACAGAAAGATGGTGTGATAAGTATTATGTAACCTGTGTTATGACATGTCACAGTAGATACAAATGCAAATATGTAATTTTTAACTAATAAGACAAAAAGCTAATATGGGAAGCTAAATTTATTAGGTGTGTGTGTATCAGTGTGCAGCAGAGAGTCAAAAATTTCCACAGGTGCTGAAGCCACAGACTGTTGTGCATTCTGATGGATTGTGCATGAATACAACAGCATGCCAAAAGTGCGGTTGTACTTTAAAATGCACATAGCTGTTATCTGAAATAAGAAAAGAAAATAATTTATAAAAGTGTGATCACTTGAAAACAAGGACATGACATTGTTTTGATATTTCTTTGTGTTACCAACTCTCTTTCCTTATCTCTCTGATCTGTCACTTGTTGTATCTGGGTTTTCATTTAGATAGATCATTTTAAAGTTTATGTTAATCTCAATGCCACATAAAACATAAAATGTAAGAAGACATTCTGTGTATGATGTCAAGAGAGTATTTCCCTGTAATTTTGTCCAATACTACATTAAATGAGTTTAAATTTCAGATGTTAATAAGTATGGTATGTTTGAACAAGAAACCCTTCAAACATGAAAACTTTTTACAAGTGTTTGAATATGAGGAAATTATCCAAATGCTCGGATGCACTTTGAAGTTTGGGGTGATGTTGCCTTTAATTTTCTCAAACACTGTGCACTTTTAATTGACATACAGGATTTATGATTCAAAGTTTATTACAAGGTACATATGAATGACAATGAGAGATCCTTGACAGAAAAGTCACATTTATAATATGTAATATGTAAATGTTATGTCATTTAATTCATTAAACTTTGGTTATAAAATATTTACCTGCCCAATCCAAGAGTCTTAAACAGTCAGATTTCACATAGGCTAAATCAAACATATTAATAAACACCAGCACATCACAGACACTTAATAAACGTGTTTTCGTCAATATAGTAAGACTCGCTATCTTATGCACTAAACAGGAGTCAGAAAGCACGTCTTTCTGTTGGATTTTAATCGTGGCTGGCTTGACCGCAGTGACCAGCGTGCATATATAAACTATAAACAAATGTATAACGGTGAGTGATTTCAGAAAAATATCTTTATTGGTATTTGCCACTGCCAGCTCGGGAAGATGCTCATGGAAGTTGTTTTTTTTCTTCCTGTTTGGGCGTCATGTTCTGCCAATGGAGAGGCACACAAACTAGCTCTTCTGATTGTCCAAAATTCTCTGATCTCTGAACAGTGCCCGCCTCTCCCTCTACAGATGCACAAATCACTTTTGCTCCATATTTTACACAGACATGTGGTGCAGAAGGGAGAGCGCACGAAAAAAAGTGTTTGAGACTCGTAGCACCAGATTCAAGCAGTTGTAATTTTGTACTTGTGTTTGTGCGAGAAAAATATCAAAGAAAAAAAAATATTTGTGAGAAAATATTCTACAAGTGTGCAACTTTCATTCACATACTGATTTGCGGATGAGCAAGATTTGTCTGTGACTTCACATTTTTTGATGCAGGTGTGTGAATGTGTTTTGCACCATATTCTCTGCAGCAACTGTAGCAAAAATGTGAGCGTATGAGTTTTAATATTTGTGATTCGTAGAAAAGGATTTGTGCACCTGCAATGAAGAATTTGAGAAGGTGTAACTGTTGTGTTTGTGGGAGAGAAAAAAAATCTACAAGCTTGCAACTCTTAAAATAAATGTCTCTGTGACTTCAAATTTACTGATACACATGTGTGGCTAATCTCTACAACTACAAATAACACTGTCACAGGTGCTCATTTGATTTGCTCCAAATATAGCTTCATACTTCTATGACATTTCCGTCTCACTTGTTGACTCACGTGATGTTCGCATGCCAGTCCTTTGCATTGCAAGTTAAATGCTCTATCAGTTACCGTGCAATTAGATCACACTATAGGTTATGTAGCACAAACATACAAATGTGTCCCCTTAAAGTCATGCGCTATAGTACAAGTATTTAGATTTCATACAATAGCATTGTGACAGGAACAGGGCGGGAAGTATGTCTTTATGAACTGATAATTTCCCATTTTACTTGTAATGTTTGTGAAAGTAAATAAACGTTGCTGTTGTTCTAGCACCTCTGGTGTTTAGTTCACCATGAAACTGCCGCAATACATGGGATAAGCCATGTAAAAATAATTTAGAAAAAAATAAGTTACAGTAATGTAATTTTATGAGAGCAGGTTGCATAAAACAACCATGCAAGCAAATAAATACATTGAAGAATCAACAATATACGGTATAAATGAGATGGCATGCTATGGCAGTGTTTGGATTTGTTATGACGGTTTTGTGTAATAACTCCAATACAAGTATTTTAACATCCACATATCTTGCATAACTTTTCTTTCCATAGTCAGGTCCAGAGGGGGAATATTAAGCTCAAGTCATGCTCAATATTCTCCGTTGCAGACAGTAAGTCAATTATGTGCTGCCTTTTCCATCCCATTTATAACTTGTGAAATATTATTAACAGAAAGCCCATAATGTGACCACATCAATCTCGTACTCTCTTTCCCTCACTGTTATACACACATATTCTCTTGTATCGTCAAAATCATCTTTTTGTTTGAGCATGATACACACCGCCTGTCTGCCTTAGGCCTCACAGAGAGGGACTTTTGCTATTTGCACGTGTGTGTGTGTATGAGTGTGTTGTGTATCAAGGCTTGAGTGAGCACAGCCTGTTCCACAAGTCCCCCTGCTGGTTTGCCATCTATCCTGTCATTACAAAGGGCTTCTTCACTCAGAAGATGATGTGTCTCCTGCGTACTGAAACACAATCACACTTCTGCCAGTGTGTCTGATGAATCTACCCTCAGTTGAAGTTCTAGAATTCGCTGGCATGTACAGAACAACACATTAAAAAGACCTCTTGCTGACAGTGTGTTTATGTCACTCTGGGCTGTAGAAGATTACAGGGTGTAATGCTGCATTCTGTAGTGGCTCTTTCAGAAATCCACTCAAAGCTGTGCAACCTCAAGTGGTCAGTGTGATTAAGATAATGCGATTAGCCATTGCTATTTTATCCTAGAGATTAGCATGTTGGTGAGTTGAGTGAGAGGAAACATACTTCAACCTATGCTGATTTTAGAGATTATCAACTCCAGTCTGCCTCTTCAACCTGTCCCAGCTCTCTATCCAGAGGATATACAGTAAATATTGGTTACTATGTATATAGATGTTTATTGCAGCTATGGAATGGTATATAAGGACATAAAAGAATGGTAGACTGATCTAGCATCAAAGGCATGCCAAACCTCTCCTGGCCCCGGCTGGATTTGGTGATGCCAAGACTAATGAAATGGAATGAAATTGAGTGGAATATAATCCGATGGGATAAATTGAATGGAATGAAATGGATCAGAATGGAATGCCAAGAAATAGAATGGAATGGAATAGAAATGGCTGGGATGGAACAGCTCACCGCACACTGATTCTGAGCCCGAGCTCAGGTTAATTTGCGCAGCTACTCTGTATGAGAGCTCGATCTGGTGGGGTGCTTTTGATTGGCTGTGATTTTGCTCCCATGATAACAGGTGGTGTGTGCCATGGGCACAGATGCAGTGTTGGCGCCAGGATGAATTACTTAGGGGTGCATTTGCAATTTCTAGGGGGGGCACATGTTCACTTTACCACAACTGTAGCTACTGTAACGCTACTAAATGACTGGTCGTGTTAAGGGATGTCGTCATTATACAGTTTCACCATTAATGGTGATTAAAATGGCACAATTAATTTAAGACAAGAAATGTTTTATTTACATATGGCAAAAATACTATATATGTAGTATATAAATTAATAATATAAAGGAGTTTTTCATTGTGAGCTTAAAAGTGAAGATCTCTTGTACTTATGCCTGGCTGGTTAGTGACTCTTATAGTGACTGAAGGAGGCTGCATGTCGCGCACTGAACGTGCACTTTCAGTTCACCTGAAACTATCCCTTAAAAACACGAACTCCAAAATATAAGAAAGGAATTCGATCTACCAGTCTCATAACCATAAAAAGGGAATTAAATCATCTTTTTGAGAGCATTTGAATAATTGACTGAAGACGATCGGATTGAATACAGCTTACGTAATGTATTTACAACAGGACCACGCACTGGCCAAATGTTATTGTGTCTGTGTTTGTGTACTTGCGTGAAGAATGTTTCGGCCTTAAAGCTATATATCCTACAGAAGGGACAGGATGTTCCACAAGTCTTCCCAACAACAAACTAGTGAAGCCGACCCCGTGGAGCCGACCCTACACAGATGTGGCTCTAATGTCATCATTTAGATAACTGCTAAAGTGAAGTTTCTTTTGTTTTTATATGCTATAAGTCAGCGCACAACAATTAGGATGGCCCAGGGCCAGTATGAGAGACTATGGCCATTGCTACATTGTCACTACATCTTGTGTTTGTTGATCATGTACATGTGTTGTTATGCCTTGCAAACTTAAACATTTGGTTTTTCTTTTATATATTCAGCCTGATCTCATGAACATTATGTGGCTGTGGCAAATTTTTGCTAAATTAAATTACATGCTTCATTAAACGTTTCGCTGCAGATTGCCAGGAAAATGTCTAGCGGGGGCCACAAAAGTGAGTGGTATAAAATCATATTAACTTAACCAAAAATCATGAAAAGCATGTTTTTTGAGTCAACCACGTCATTTCATGTACCTTCGTTGACACTTTTCATCTTGCGTGTTTGGCAGGACTCACACCGCTGTCTTCCCAGTCAGGTGAGCTACTGCAGAAGCTAATTCAAGTCAGTAACGCCGCTCCCTATATGCATATTACGCAGGCTGAGAATGACATCAACTCCCTTGGCACCAGAAACTCTACCGGCTGCCCTAACTCACAGGTTAGGCCTATATGTTTTTCAAGAACCCGGTAACAGTCGCGGAACACAGACTATCGTTTCGCACTCGCCCCGCACAACTTTTGCACGTGCCTCGCAACTCACATTCCACCAACCCCACTGAACTTCTGCTGAAAAATCATTATTGTTGTTGAGCCCTGCTACATTTACAGTCAATCTGATTTTGGTCCAGTTGGAGCATTGACTCTACAGTCTACTGCTGTAGTCTCACAACATTGAAACTCTGAACGCCTAGAGTAAATCTCCCCACAGATTAAATGGTGAAAAATGAACAGACCAGTTCCTTAATGGAGTCTTCTATGAATGAAGTATGAGTCTCTGTGGTTCATTTTTAGGAGGTACATTATTCAAGCTGTAAATTAAAATGGCGAGCAGGGCTCGTAGACCAGCTCACCAATGGATCACTCTTGAGGCCACTCATTTGTCATTTTACCTTTAAGCCCCACGGGGTCTCAATATGATTTTTATTTACTGTGTTGAATGTCATATTTTATAAAGAACATTTTCTAAAACAAGGTGCTATTCTTTAGAGTTCAAAAAATTATCACAATCCTTTCACAAAAACTGTTCAATGGTATAATTTGTGCTTACATATTTCATTGGTCTTTTGCCTGTAAATGTCCTATATGTGGCTAAATATGTACTGTGTATTCCATTAAACTGTCTTGACAAGTTTCCAGTGACAAGCAATTTGCCTCTCCACACTAAACCCAAAAATGCTGCACAACGGGATACAATCATAGCCAATTATAATAAAGCAATATCACATGAGCAAGAGTGCATTTATGGCCCTACAACAGCACGGCTGTGATTCGGCCACAGTCACAATGCCACAGGTAATCCCAACTGTGCTGATTTAGGGCCATACAGAATAATTGAAAGTGTGGTATTGCATTTATACAATAGTTCAATGAACAAGTAAAATAAAAAAAAAAATGAGGAAAAACTAAGGACTGTCACAAAACAAAGCACTTGTGCAAGAAACTTCTTTCTTACACCAGGGATCAGGATCTACCCTTTCTAGATCAAAAACGTCACTTTAGGACTAGACATGATGGCTTGGGCTGCTTCTAACAAGTCATTGGAGAAACAATGATATGTGTATGAGAGAGAGAGAGAGAGAGAGAGAGAGAGAGAGAGAGAGAGAGAGAGAGACTGTGATTACCTTCATCTGTCACGACTCCCAAGCAGTGATGAAAAGTAAAGCTGTTTAACTTTATTCAACACCTGTAGTGTAGTGTTAGCTTGCTGAAGATAATGAAATTTTGGTTAAATGCATCCTATTTTCTCTGTGTAAAAATAGCTGTCCGAGTGGTGGGTCCGCCATGAGTATTTGGCAGTAGCTGGTGTGTACTTTCCTCCGACATAATGAATGTTTACCTTTCCCTAAAAGATGCTCCGGAAGGCACATGTGCAATTACTCTGAGTCGCTTCTCTTGCTGTGATGTGCCTTAATGTTGAAGCTGTTCATTTAACTGTATTTCCCAGCTGTAGTAGTGTGGTAGTAGTCCGATCATCATGGAGTGGGAGATAATGCAGATGGCTTCAAAGAAACCGCTCAGTGCATGTCCAACTTAACTGGCTCATTACATAAAACTGTCTTTTGTCTCCACCTACTGGCTAAAACCTTTTATATCACAGGAATAAATAAAAAAAGACACACGAACACAAGTGGAGTGATACAAACAGTGAAGCATTTGAGTGCTGATATTCTGAGTCATCAGTACTCATGGTATGTTTATTGTGCAATCAGTTTCGAGGACTGGAACTAACTGTTGTATAACACAACTGATGTTTATCATTCACTGCAGAAATGAGTGTGGTTTTGGACTACTAAGATTTTACTGTGGGCGGAGTTGTCCACCATGACACTTAATAGGAGCCAAGTAACTGACGAAATGTCCTGCTCTTCCCATCGCCCCAGTTATGTGACAGTTCTATTCTATTTCCTATTTTATTTTTTATTCCATTTTCTTCACTCTCTATTAGTTTCTGTTCTATTTGTTTCTATTGCACTTTTCTTACTTGTTCTTTTCAGGTTTTAATCACTCATATCTCTTGTGAGGGAGTCTGTTTTTGCCAACAATATTGACAATGCCAGTTAAGCTAGTCAAAATTAATTAATTCTTTGTTCCTTAAATTATGTTGAATTACATGAATCCACACTTGATTCAACTTGACTTTTTTACTTTCCCTTTTTTTCTTCCTTTGTAAACTCGTTAGTTTTGTTTCTCGATCTCAACCTTTTTGTCATTTCCTCCTTTGCTCTCTCTTTGCCTTAGGCAACCCGTTTCTCAGAGGATTTATGTGATGATGGTTGATGTTTGCAAGGTAAAGGGGGGAAATGACTAGGGCATGACAAAAGAGGCTAATATGAGAAGAGCTTGTGTGATGAAGCTGATTTCTCTGTTATTAACATAATGCATAATTCACAAAGGGCTTTCTTCAACATATATCAAAGGCTGACAAAACAACTATTATCAGACTAAAAGTGATTGAGTTAAAGAACACACTCATAACTAGACTACGTCGACTAAGTCACTACGCAGTTGCGCTACTTTTGAGCATCCTGCGCCTTATTAACTAACAATGCACAATCCAGTTTAAAATGCAAAATTTACAGAAATATTTCAGTTTTAAAAATTGATTATCATTATTTTTAGTGCAAAAACATCTCTTTCTATGTAATTTTGGCTTATTATAGATTTACTTATTATATTTTCTGCCATGGCACACTAGTTTTTTGTTGCTTAGTACTCTCAAAGACATTATTGGTGAAGCAAAAACATGTGAGTGAAAAACACTTTGGTGTGACGTCACTTCATAGACTTCAATGTATTCTTCAGAGCTGACGCGAGTCATATGAAAGACCCTTAACGCCTATAAATATCAGTCACTTTTGCACATTAATCATTGCTCATCACCATCACAAAAGTGGCCGATTATGGTTTCAAAACGGCGAATTTCTCCGAAAGGTGCAGAGTTTGGATCCCTGAAATTATTATTATTTTGTTTTCATACATTTATTTATTTTGTAGAATTTGATACTTTTCCATGCCACACCTGACAATCTTGGCACAGTGGTTGGGGAACACTGGTTTAACGCACTTAACTCTGCCCCTGGAAAGTTGGTGGTAAACTGAATTTGAATAAAATAAATTTCTTAATGTTTTGTCTTTGGTGAATCTGGCGCTAAAACAATGCAAACAGGGAGTGCAAATGTACAGCACCATCATTGGGTGCAGTTCATTATTATCATTGTTGAGTAAGTTAATAAAAATAAACAAATTACTTATTTCTTCTGATAAATTGTAATCAGAATACTTTACTGATTACTGAATTTAAGAGTAATCACATGACTAATTACTTACATTCAAAGTTACTTTCTAAGACACTTTCTAAGTTTTAGTTTTTTTCTGCACAACGAATTAATAATAATGCATTTTCCTCCTTGTTTGGATTCTCTCTTACAATGACTCGTGCGACCTTCAGCTGTCACAAAAATGTAAACAGACGTACATATGAACATAATTCATATTTCAAATGTGTTCTACATTAATAATATTAATTTAGGGCAATGTTTTATCCAAGTATTGTACTTAAAAATTAATTACTTAACAGTAAGTAACTGTAATCTGATTACAAATAATTAAAATGGAATGTGTTTCACTACTTTGTGACTTAAAAAAACCACGTTTACACCTGGTATTAAGATGCATCTAATGTGATCTGATCACATGTGGTCAGACAAGACACATAGCTGTTTACACATGGTCATTTAAATGCATCTCCTGTGACACTTGTGTTTGCATTTGGAGCAGCGGGTCTCTGTTTCATGACGACTTACATCAATCAATATGTCAGTGTGTTTCTACATTATAATAAACTGCAAAAAAAGACATTAAAGACAGTGAAAGCACAAAAAAAATACTGCACTGTTTTTCCTTTTTAAAGCTGCTCATAACCGACAAAGGTAAAACTCTTGTTTTCTTGTTTGTCACATGCGTTTTTGACTACCTTCATATGTAGTTTTTGTGATCCGATCACAAAACATTTTAGATCCCATTTAGTCCTGAATTTAGCACTAACCCCAGTGATCGGATCACCCGGTATGTATCTTAATACCAGATGTAAACTGGGTCTTAGTGCATTGCCAGCACTGCAAATCTGTTTCTTTTTTTTTTCTTTTTCCACGTGAACTTTATTTCTTCTCTCTTCCGTGAGCTAAATGCTGGGAGGTTTTTAGAAAGGAAAAAGCATTTGAGATTATGTTTTCCATTTGCTTGGAAATCGACCTTTGTCACCCATGCTTGTTTACGAATGGAATGTAAATCTCCTGCATTCTCAAGGATGAATGTCTTTCGTTACTGGGGCTGATGTCAGTTTTATCCAGCATCATATCGAAAGGCACTAAAGCACTTATTTTCCTTTCCCTCTCTGTCTTTCATACTGACATCCAACATCAGGTCACAACCCACCCTGCTCTGTAACACCAGATTGATTTATCCCACCCTCTCTCTCATTTTTAATCTTCTCCCTCTCTTCAAAGATTGTGTGATCTGCCACTCTGTGGGTCTGAAATTAGATTAACCTCTGATCAGATAGAGCTCTTCTCTGTAGATCAAACCCAGCAAGCTGCTTAATGCCAGGGTTCATACAGAGCTGCATCCCTGATGCTAATTACACTTTAAAGGACAGATTACAAAGGTCTATTAAGGCGGGAAGGTCACTGAAGAGGTGGGTAAATGGATGTTGCTTGAATTAAAATGGCTCGATATTGAAGGCATGAGACAATGCTGTGCCTTTAAAGGAATTGTTCACCCAAAAATGAAAATTTGCTGATAATTTACTCACCCTCAGGCCAACCGAGAAGAGTTTCTTTCTTCATCAAAACAGAATTTAAGATTTTTAGGATTTAACATGACTCCAGTCGACAAATAAAGTTCTTCTGAACCCAAAGATTGATTATTTTTAGAAATAAAACCATACTTGTACAGTATACAAATGTTCGCTTCCGTACATCTCTGTGACGTGCTCATAAGAGGGATGACGTAAGCTCGTTGGTTAGGTCACGTGTCACATAGAGGAGGACGCAGGAAGCGCATCATTGTTTACAAGTGAAGGAGTGCTGTACAAAAGTTGAATTGTGTTTGCTGTAGATTTGTATAAGTGTATTTTTAAAAGTGGTTGTTCAACCTTCATAAACCCCAAAGAAAATGCATGCTTGGAAAAATATTAACTTTTCATCGATTGCATATACGTGATCATGAGTGATTGAAGCTCTGGCTTATCACGCTGAACCTGTATATCAGTACACCTCTACGTTCTCTCAAATATTGGAGGGTGTGCAGTGAACATTTTATCCCTGAGGATTTCAGAAAATCGAAAGAAACAAGGGGTCGATATCTAAATTTCGATATCTGAATTCATCGGCTGTGCCCGTGCTGTTTTTCCAGCGAACTCAGGTATGTGTGAAAACTTTGTCATTGTCATGCCTCCCTCAGCGCTCCGCTCCTCATCACCTGATTTCTAATTCACCGCACCTGCACTCAATTCACCTGCTCGACACTGCCTGCAAAAATATCTCACCTTCATGCCACTTCACTGTCAAGTCTCACACAAAGGACTCTAGTTTGACCACGCTGCTCCCACGCAGTGTTTATTTACCTGTCTGTATTTGCTCTTGATCTTCATCGATATCTGTTTAGTGCTTAACATGCTGTTTCTCTGTTAGCTTCTCTTCTGTGTGATATCACCTGTACCATTGATCTCACTGTGTAAACCCTGTAAATCCTGTGAATCTCAGTAAACGCTCTCGCACTTTGTTTCACTTACTACAGCTTGTGTGGCTTGAAATCCTGACAGTCATAGAGCCTAGATATTTCTGCTAAAGAAAAAGCACAAGTAGATAATGCAACGGCATTGCTCTGAAATCAAGGATGGTTATTTACTGCAGTAATGTTTTTATTATTAGTTGGAAATTATTTTTTATTTTTTATTTTACATTGTTTTGGTTTGTGAATGGCACTTGGTCTTGCAAGTTTCTCTTGTAAACAACGACATGCTTCCTGCCTCCTCCTCCACGTGACCTTACCAATGAGCTTACGTCATCCCTCTCATGAGCGCGTCACTGAGATGTACGGAAGCAAAAATTTGTAGTTAAAAAGTAATTAAGTATTGTTTTGTTTCTAAAAATAATCAATCATTTGGGACATATCATAAGAACATTATTTATCGACTGGAGTCGTGTGGATTATATTGATGCACCCTAAATATGCATTTTGGACCGTACAATTCACTTTTGTTTAAAAGAGGAGGTCTGAAATGAAATCCTAAAAATCTTAAATTCTGTTTTGATGAAGAAAGAAACTCGGATATATGTTGGATGGCCTGAGGGTGAGTAAATTATCAGCAAATTTCCATTTTTGAGTGAACTATTCCTTTAAGTTTAAGAATACTTCTCTAAAATATATGTAGTCTATTAGCCTTTGGGCATGAAAGTGGGAAAGAGGCTTCAGTTAATGATGTCACAATGAAGAACTTACAGTGAGATATACAGTAGCTATCATCCACTATGGTCTTTAAAGGGATAGTTCACAGTTTCCTTCATCCATGGAACACAAAAGGTGATGTTATGGAGATTGTTAGTCACCATGGGTGTCTCAATGTGTTTTTAACAGTTTAAGTTAACCCAATATGGTGTTTAAAAGATGCAGCGCTCTTGCTCGAGGTACTGCTCAAAAAACAGTGTGCACCAATCAAAAATGTCCACCTAGCATATGTTTGCATAGTAAAGCAATTGAAAAAGCAGTGCTTGTATACCCAATAACCATTCTGTTTGAATGACCCCTTACATTGCTAAAGATGACAAGTTTTAAAGTAACACATCCGGTCTGGCAAATATATATAACAGTCATCTCATAAAATATCATATTAGATCTCAAAAACACAAAGACACATAAATAAACATTAAATCTTTAAGCGTGAAGTGTGTCATTTATGCGCTGTGGAAACTGAATTCTTTTCAAATAGGTTTCTGGCACACTCGCCCTATCTGCCATTGGTCAAGATCAAACAAGTTGTCCTGCCCCAAACTCTTGCTATTGGTTGAGCTTTTTCACACTTTTCATGGAGAAAATCAACCGACAAATAGCTTGTTTACACTGTAAAAAAAAAAAAAAAAAAAAAAAAGTGCACTCATGCAGTTGTTACTGTAAGGAGTTTTGTCTACTTGAATTACACCTTAAGTATTGAGGTTGGTTAATTCATATTAAATAAAAAAATCCACATGAAGCACATTTATAAAATACCAGACAATTTTTTTTACAGTCCATAGTTGTCTCTGCATATTAATCTGGAATAGGAGAAATTATTTTAACAATTAATTACACACATGACCTTTAAAAACACTGAAAAAAAATACAAGATGTACATGTAAATTCTATTTATTTGCTTCATATTGCTAAATGTGTACACTTTGCTGAAGGACATGGAAATATCAGTTTTCACTTCACCCTCTTCCCTCTCTTTTCGGAGGATGAGTGGAACAGCAGTTTTTAGGGTGTCACTTCTCCATGTGTTCAAATGTCCTTGTTAGATACAACATGACATGCTAAATCAGCGTGAGTGGCAAATAGCATTTCCACGGGCCATCAAGCACTTCACTCACACTCACTCACTATAAGAAGACAAGATTTACCTCTTGTTTTATTGTGGAGCAACAGAGGCAGTGGCATGAACAGACATCAGCAGAGACAGGGGCGGAAGGATAAAAAAAGGGCACTTTTTTAAAGGAATATTTAACGAACGATAGTGAGTCAAACAGACCCAAGAGCAGAGGAACAGTTCAAAGGATTTATTAACAGTAATGATGAGCAGTCACTGAGTTGAGCAATGTAGAAAATCCCGACACCAGCTGCAGCAGCGGGAAGCGATCTCCAATGGCATGTGCATCATATTCACACAAGGGGCTATCCGTGAAGAGTGTGTTCGTAGGATGAGTGTGTGCATTGTGGAAGTCAGGAACAGATTCTTAGAATCCTTCGTTGAAGCTAGTGAGATGCAGAACAACGCCCAGCAGAGATGAGTGAACTTAACTCCCGACATGTGGGCAGAGACGAGGTATCCTCCGTGGAAGACCAGCTGACACGCAGTAATACTGGAAGGCAACCACCCATCTGTCACACAGGCAACCAACAGATACACAAGACAGGACCAACTAGGCAGTGAAAGGGAGGTTTGTACTCAACAACAATCTAGCCAAGATACTGAGAACACGACGGGCTTAAGAAGGGAATGAATTAGAGGGGAACAGGTGTTGCTCAGCACGCTAATCAGTGGCATGATCAGCATTACCCCGGGAACAATCAATGGCGATCATGCATGGCTGCATGACATGAGGGAGAGAAAATTACAAAACATACAGAACAAACTGATAAATTCACCGGAGCCGTGACAGAATAGTACTCATATACTTAACTAAGTTCTTTTGCTTTTAGTGTATTTAAGCATTTTTATTTTATTATATACATATTAAAATCTTTCCATTGCTTCCTTTGTAGCATATATAAAAGCCTATTCTGACAAACTACAGCCAGTGCTAGACATCCAGTCTTTTATGATGAAATATGAATAGTAATAATTTAGTACCATGGTATTACCCTGGTATGGCACAGAGCTGTATTGTTAGGGCTCTCGTGTTTTTCTTGTCTCAGCACTCTTTTCACTTTCACTCATCTCTTCTCCCTCCCTTCATCCTGTCATCTCTGATCCTTCCACTCTGACCTTATCATTCACTTTATAGAACTGGCACTTCTTAGTACTTTCTCTTCATTTTATTTCATATTAATATTATTTTTCTGTATTCTGTCATATATATTTAGGACAATACACCAATAATGTGGTAGAGCTATGGTACTATGATGGTGTCAGTATGAACTGAATGGTTACTGTGGTAACCTACATGTCCAAAAAATGGTAATACCATGGTACTTTTTTGAAAGTGATTAGTCCAATGGCTTATTAGTTTAAAAATATAAAATGCAAATTAAAGCGCTGAATCAGACCGCTCCATCAGTTTATGACAATACTCTCTTAATGACTTAATGACTTTCTATCTACACTGAATCGATGCAACCGCTCCCTTCATAATAATTAATGCTCCACTCTTAGTGTGCGATGTCGTAAAATGTGGATTCAATCGAGCAGCTGATTATTCTTTTGATGAACTTTAAATGCAAAACACAGAGCTGATTTTTGATGTGACCTGTTACTCATCTGAGGCAATGCCACTTTGATGTTCCAGGGAGAATTCCAAACTGCATTTTGGCTCCCTTGAAAGGGCACTGTTGCTGGAGGGGATGCCACTTGTAAGCTTGTTCCAACGAAAGTGAGAATATTAATATTTTCTCAAAGGGCCCTTTCACTAGACTGTTGGCGAATTGTACATTCATACAGTAATCCCATGTTCCCTTCAGAGTCTCCATTTCAAGGGCTTGGCACTTTGGAATGAATGGAGAATAGGGTTGATCTCACTTGCGATTGGAACCCACCCCCGATCTGCTGTAGCGTGCGTGCTAAAGGAAACTCCGCCAAAAATGTTTTAATGCTTCTGCGATTAAGTAATCTCATCATCTCACTTTATTGCTGTTATTGTGAGATTATTTAGAGCTTTTAATTTAGTTTTACTTCATTATTTTAGTTTTATTATTAAAATGTCCCTCTTCTGGCCTCCTTCTGTGCACGCCACTGCACAGAGGTAATAGAAAGAGATTCCTGCACGGCAAAAAATCAATTTCTTAATCATTTTTTTATTGTTTTCCAGGAAACATATCTAAGCATCCTTAAAACAAGATAAATTAAATAAGAAACAAGATTGTGGAAGATAATAAATCTTGTTTTAAGAGAATGGACCCTTTTAACAGATGTGTTGACGTGCATTATTTACAGTAACAGTGTAGACCTAGCAAAAATTTTTTCCAATGTTTTATTATTTATTATATATATATATTATATTATCCTGCCACTTGTTAAGAAAAAAATATATAGTTACCACTACTGTAAAGAGGTTTCAAGGACAGCTAAATAGTAAGTGAAAGTAAATTTGTCATCTTTCTCTCTTCTGATTTTCATGAACCACCTCTCTCAATTGTTTTTTTTTTTATTGATATTGCAACATCATTTACAGCTGACAGCAAACATTAGTCTGAACAAGATATGACAATAGGAACAGCTTAGTAGAACTACGATGACCTAAAAGATGTCTTATTATCCCATAGAATAAAAGGCACTGTGCTCACCAGTTGCAAACATAAAGACATCCCCTGGCTCTGTAAATGACACTTCTTTTATTTGTCAAGTTTAATCACTCTGGGTTGTGTCAAGGCGCACAATGTCATAGCAGTGCTCCATTGACGGAAGGGTAAGAGGCCCATCTGCTGTCATTGTGAAGTCCTCTGTCTCCATTTTATTATAAAGACTTGTCGCCTGTAGTGTTCAGGCACACTCAATAATTCGGTTTGATTACCTGAAGGAAATAATACACTACTGCTTATTTTAATGACTTTAAGATCCCCAGTGTGCATCTTGCTGATGAGAGCACTTTTAATCATTGAGCTTCGATAACAGCGACTGAGGATGTATTTCTTCCCGGGGCTTGCTGGAATACTAATGCGCTGTGCTGGTGTAACAGCGAGACAAGGTCATTGCTGAAACACCCTATCACTTCCTGACAGCACAAGAGGAAGCATTTTTTGAGGCCTCAGCTGCCTCACACACACTTTTAAAGTCATTTTAATGAACTGCTGAAGAAACTACCTTTTCCTGGAGGATTGCGGTTAACTCTAGGGGCTGTTTGACATCAAGATTTTTACTTATTTCAAAATTACTTAATTTTTTTACAAAATATTTTTCTTTAGAAATCAACCTCAGCCTACCGTATGAACTTTTATGTGAATTTGGAGAGTTTGTGCATATCAAGCTTTTACATTATGTAGCAAATTAAAAATTAAAAATGTGCATAAGAATTGTTGGATGGAAACCCAGAAGTTGTCACAAATTTGCTTACATTCGACAAGTGGCTTAAATCTAAAAAATCTTTTCAAAGAGCATTTACAATATTTCTTTACATCCTAAAATTTTTTTGGTTTACATTTTTCAAAATCCTATTTCTAGGATTAAATCAGACGTTGAATCCCAGACTTTCAATGTGAACCCCGCTGTGTACACACAATGTGTACAGCAGCCTATCTCCAAAGTCCTCTGTCTGTCTGTCTGTGCCTGCAGTTTACTCTTTGTGCTGGTGTCAGTCTTCCTGACTCACAGAGCTCCCGCTGTCATCACTCTCAGCAGCTCCTGTTGGCATGCTGTGGGGTCTGCTGGAATAATGGAAAGAGAGGTTTCTAATGTCACAGTAGACTGACAGCTTACCAGAGAAAGAAGGACACTGCTGCAGCTCTGTGCATCCAGAGGAGGCCTGACATGCCCTAGAGAGAGACAAGCTCTGTGTTTTTCAAGCAGCAAAGATGAGTCTGTACAGCCATCAGTGCTGATATTACACTCTAGATTCTGAAAAGCTGCACTGATGTGGAAATGTCAAATCTCTTTTCTGTGGCATTATGAGTAGAGCATCAGAGCTCAGATTTGTTAAATGGTAAGCCTGCTGGTTATGCACACAAGTATAACTGATCCCAGATAAGCAAGACTTGATGTACTATGATGATTCACCTTTGAAACTTGGTAACACTGTAGCACTAGAAGTCTGTATATATCCTAATACATTATTTATAATAGGATTCCTAATCCTTAATAATACAGATTTCAATGCATTGTACCTTTTAATGAATAATGGTAACCAAAGGATACTACACACAATAATATTAAATGTTATATTTATATATATATATATATATATAATAAATATGTAGAATAAATATAAAAATATCTTATCTTAAGAAGCGTAATGTATGTGATTCGCACATGATAACACGTGATATAACATCTGACGTTGGACAGCTGGTGTGACCTGCTACCATTTTTGGGCAACACGATCACAAAGTTAATCATCATGCTGCTTTCAAACATTTTTTTGTCAAATCTGGTGTATTTCCCTTTCACTGTTGCACTACTGAGAGCATGTTGAGTGAGCAATTTCAGTGACATGGGTTTTAGTCTAAAATTAGAGTAGCGTTAAACAATTTTGCCTTTCTGTTGACCGTATTACATCATTTATAACTAAAAATGCAACTTGCTTTTGGCACCACCCTGTTGTCATTTCACATCAACAACACTTCCAGCTTTAGCCACTGGGGCAGTGGTTCAAATTTCAGTACGCACATACTGAATTCAGCAGCAGAATTTTCAACCTCATCATTCACAGTGTGATCAGCCTTTTTTGGGTCGCACTAATGTTCTTGGAAAAACCAACCCGAACCTGGCCCGAAACCAGACAGTTTGTCAGGTCACAGACCTCTAAAAGTGTAACCTCGTCTCTACCTATAATACATCCATCTATGTTAGTGAGCCTGTTTACATACAAACAAATAAGTTGATTACTCCCAAAAATCAGCTTATTTAAAAAATCTGACAAAGCATGAAAGAAATGTTAACATACATTTGAAATAATTGTATTATTCTCCACTTTTGATGTCAAATCGTGAACAGGGATGAACACATTGAATTAGCCAGTAAGGATGCCGGTTAAGGTGTTTGCATGCAAAACGAAATCAGCCTTATGGGCAAAAATCCATGGATGTTGATCGGTTTATTCTTAAGCCGTTAATGAACTTACTCCATAATGGAATTCCGTTTATATGACCACACATGTTGGTAGCTTATTAAGCACAATATGGTATAAGGACATGCATGTAAAAGCGTGTTTTGTGTATATTGTATGTAAAATGTTTTTGGTCTGAGTGAAGATCACAAATAAATGTTTTGATGCAGTGAGAAAATAGAAAAATAAATAGAGATCTATTGCAGGCAGGGCTTGACTGGTAATTTGGCTTTCTGGGCATTTTCCCAGTGGGCCGACGCACTTTGGGGCCGATCTGGGGCGCACTGGCCATTGGAAGAAACCGAATGGGGCAGCAATATGCAGAAAAGCTGGGCTAGTTTCTATGTAAAATAACCCAGGCTGATTTCTCGCCCCTGATTGCAGGCAAAAATATGTTGGATCAAGTCAGGTGGTGTTAAAAAACTAGACAATTATCATAACAGCAATTTCCTAAAAAGGGTGTAAAATACATTTTTGGAACAAGCTGAAAGCTGTTATGACCCACATTCAGAAAAGCCATCCCCCCTGTACCAGCCTTTAATCCAGTCCAACCAGAGGCTCAGAATAAATCTGCATTCAATTAAAGGATTACTGGCTGTTTAAATGGCATTTTTCTCTCCGCCTTTTTCTTTCTTTATCTTTCAACCGGTTGTCAGTGAATAGCAGAACACAGAACACAATGTGTCTTCTGAAGGGATATAAAAACAGGAAGACCGAATCGCTAATATTAATGACATGGGTCACAGTTGAGCAACAAAGACAAGGCCACACAAATATAAAATAGATTTATAGAGCAGTGCCTGTTGAAAAAGCAGTTTACACCAATTTGGTAGCATGAAATTGCTTTAAACAAAACCTTTTGTTATATGTTTAAGATGTTGGCTATATCTAGTTTTTTTAGCAGGGGTGCAATAGAATATCATCCATATGTTAATTAAATTGACTCGATAAGATGTTCATTCATCCTTGTTTATTTGTTTGTTCGTTCATTCCCTCATTCATTCACTCTTTTATCAGTCTGTCTATTTTGCCATGGTTTGCTGAACACATAATGCTAACATACTGCCATTTACAATTACTAAAACAACAGACCTCAAACCTCACATGTCGACAATGCACTCGAGGTGTATTGAGTGTGTGTATGGAAGGATTGGCATTTTTGTAAATGGTAGGTGGTGACAGGGTCCATATGCTCAGTGCAATCAGCCCTCTGACTGAAGAGTTTATTTAAACTGCCGAACATGTGTACTGGCTCAGTAATGACAGGCAATAAATCAGAGCAGACAAGCCTTGAGCTGAAATAATTAAGAATAAAACGTATCCCCATCGTAGAGGAAATGCCTTTGGATTTTATAGATTAACAGTACTGAGAGGCTTTTTGCTAAAATCTGAGGATTGGCAGAGTAAATGTATGCTGTGTGAAATACAGGTGTGTATGGATGTTAGTTTATTTAATTTGTGGTCTCCTGTTTCTTATTGGAAAATAAATTGGATGTGACACAGTTTGAACTCCTCTGTGGGATGTGAACATGCTAACCAGTGGCGTTATTAATTGGCTGATAATAAACTGCTCATGTTCGGTTCCACTTAAATGTGAAGCTGAACATTCTTTTCTTATTTGTGTTTTAATTACACTAGCATGTGTTGCAAATTACCCCTCTCTTTCTCAGCCTGTATGTTCAGCACATACTGCATACTACTGCCAACTTGTACCATAACATCTGAAGTGTATGGGAGTATATCAGGGAGATTGGACATGTGTTATGCAGTGCATAAACTAACACATTCTACCTTATTTTTATTATGCTCAGGTTGGGTAAAGTAAGTCGAATCTGGCCTAAATTATAAGCATAAATGAAATTTACAACCTGGATAGAAGGCTCCTTCGTAGTTTGTTCTGGCTCACAAACTCAAAACATAAAATATCAAAACCTCAATAGGCAAATTACTTTAAACAATAAAATTCCATTTTACTGGTTTATTCTTTTCTAGCAGTCAAAAAGATTCTAGGTAAATACAAAGTAAAGAAAAACAAAGTACAAAAATCTAAAGTTTTTCGGATTTGCTGCACTTTTCAGGCAGACTGTCCGCACTAATAATTGCAAGTGATCAAATCAGATTTACATGTTCAGACATAACCGACCTATCTGCATGGGTTGCTTGGTAACCACGTAGGCGTACCCACGTGCTGATGCTTTCAAAGCAGATGCGGGAAAAATGGAGGTGCATCATCTCGCTCTTCAAATAAGCACTTTGTCCAGTCTCGGTGCAGAACTCCTGGTAGACTGGTAAATATAGGGATGATCTGTGCTGCAGTCACCAATTTTTTTATCTCATCGTTGTGTGTCACGTTAAGAGTGATGCAAAAGACCATTTGAAATCCGAATTGAGTGGCCAGAGCGTCCGGACTGAGACGCATCTGAAAAATAATCTGATTTCAATTACATTTGAAACCACCTCCTGATGTGGTTTGAATCAGATTCAGAAAAAACAGATTTTTTTTTTTGAATTTCATCAAAAACTCATCTGGATACAATCTGGATATGGAAATAATCTGATTTTCAATGGCAGTCTGAACAAGTCCTAGGCGGCGGCGATGCTGCTTCGTCTTGAACAGTATCTATGACGTCTAGATGCCAAACTGATATTGCCTTTGAATGAACAACTATTTACATTTTTGTTATAATTTAGGCCACAATTTTCATTAGCATTATGCACCGCATAACAGTTGCTTGAAGAATATTTAAGGGTTTAGGTATTGTACTTTAGGTTGTGAAAGAGAGAGTCAGCATTTGCAGTTTGACTGGACTACATTTATTGCATTTGGAACACAAAAACAAACAGGTATTTGACCGAATTTCAAATTACATGTTGTGATAACAGTATAAGATGGTGAAATCATTTGAAATCATATGAGTTGGCTTGTACAACAAATTATGTTATTTTGGATTTTTCTTATGTTTAACCCCTAACCCAAACCTAAAACTAACTATACTTTTCTTAGAAAAAGGAAAAAGGAATGTACAGCATTATTATTATTATTACAGAATTAACTTGTTCCTTTTTAGAACCACTCAGAATTTCATATCGAATGAACATGGCAGCTGATATTATAATGACAACATAATCTGTGAATTTGAAAGTAATGAAATCATAATCTGTGAATAATCCCTGTAGGATCCTTCCTTAATCTGACCCAACCAAATGTATGTGAGGCTTAGTGTATGTATGTTTATGCATTTGTGTTGATGTCTGTGTGTATGGTAGGAGAGGGGGATGGGGAGAGAGTGGCAGAGGTAGAATTATTGCAGGGTACATTTTTCACAATAATAAAAGGCTTGGAAGCTCACTTGAGGATAACAATGCAGAGACCACAGTTTATCAGTGTAGGCAGTTTGTCAGAGCTGTCCACAAAGTTCACTTTAATGCCCTTTGCTCAAAACGCTGTCTCGCTACTCTGAATCTGGCTCTGGTTTCTTCCATCTGTCTGATAAGGGAAGATTCTTTTCAGGTGTCTGCATATAATCATTCACTTGACTATGCCTCACATGCATAAAAATATACTAGAAGCCAGAGATGCTGTATGTCACAGGTATCTTATATCTTTATATTTTGTTACCCAGGGAGACAGGGAGAGTGGAACATGATAAGGAAAGGGGGGGATAGATGAAGAAGAAAAGCATTTCACTGCTTTTTTTCTTTTCTTTTCTTTTTACATTAAAGGAGACATCATATCATGATGAACTGAATTGCTTTTGATCTAAGAAAGAGTTCATTGTGCTATGAAACCACACTGTTAATTTTAGACCTGATAACTTTATTTTCAGTGGAAAAAGCACTATTCATAGAAACAAAGTCATTCCACACTTCCACTACTTTCTGACTTCAGGAAGAGTAATATATTTGAACATGTGAATGTGTGATTGTCCACATTTACATCAACAATGCCTATTTAATATTCTGAAGGTTGACCCGCCTATTCTTGGTGAGGTAATAAGAAGGAAGTTGGGTAGAAATTATTATTTTGAGCGCACAGTCACCGCTCGGCCCGTCCCGCTCTCCACATACACCCATCGCCCAACTCAGGCCGGGGAACTCTCTGGCCTGAGCCTTACTCTCCCCCCCTACATTTCTGGAGAGGAGCCACTGCCCTTTTGACCGACCCAGCTGCGGATGGTTTTCCCCACCTCTGTGAATCCGGAACAGCTCTAGGGAATGAGAGGGGGAGGGAGGAGCGAGACAGAGAGAGAGTGAGAGAGAGAGAGAGAGGGAAAGAGAGAGGGAAAACAAAAATTTGTCGACTCCTGCACACGCTGCCCACACGGTCCTCAGCCGGATGGTCCACCTCATTCCGCGATGCCTGGTGGAGGCACTAGTCTTGCTCAGTTGTCCCTTTCTGTAGCCTGCTGATGAACCTGTTGCGTCTCACCAGATCGTGTATCCTTGGCACCGCGTAATTGAGCCAGCAGCGAGGACTCCAGGTCAGCGTGATCTCCCTACAATTTTCCTGGGTTATGTCACCAATGTAACAAGGTAAAAGGGAAAGGAGGCAGCGAGAACCCACGAAGCATCAAAGTAATATTCAATTCAACAAAAACAGACAAACATAAACACATACAGCTGCCTGTAGCTCTCTCTCTCCCGAACTACCACCTCCGGCCACCTTTATCCATCACGTGGGCTTGATTAGCCTGTTAGGGGCCAGGAGTGTGCGTCATCACAGCCTGGCCCCACCCTCCTCCTTGCCACACTCACTCTCCACAGACATTTTTGCAAAATTGCTATTTATTTGGCTCCTCACATGTATAGTGGCAGTTCTAAAGTGAAATGTCAACTGAGTGGGGCTAAAAGCAAGTTAAATTTAGGTTTTTAAGTTTAAATCTCTATCAAGTTTTAAATCAACAATGTCCGCCAATATGCTATAAATATGTCATACATTAACATGCTAATCTATCAGAGAGTAGTCATGGCTGAAATGTAGGTATAGAAACATGATTATTTGAGACCAGGTAATATTATCCCTAACAAAAGAACTAACGATAAGAGTAAAATTTGAGAAAGTCTGTCAAACATTATGCTGTTCCAGGGTGTGCGTAGCACCTGCAACTCTACATTTCCTTTCTGAGAGATCCCAGTGGTAAAATGAGTGACTGAAGTTTTTGCTTTAATTCAGTATGGATTGTTTTGTGAACCTGCATTAATGTAACGTTGACTTTCAAAGGTTACTGAACGGTCGAGTTATTAAAAGTGAAATTGGATCCAACATAAACCACAGATCACGAGTAAGTGCAGCAAAGCATGCTTTCTCAGATCACATGTGAAAAGGACGTTTTCAGAGGAGACTTAAAGGCAAGGCAGCCAATTAATAAATAAATTGACCATGTCAGTGAGTGCAAAATGGTAATAAAAATACAAAATTCTGAAGAAAAAAAGAAAAAAGGATGACACACCCCCCTGTAATTATTACATTTTTGATCTCAGTAAACCTGAACTTACTGCCCAATAATTCAGAGATGGAATGTATTATGTATTCCTTAATTCCTTCATACATTCTTGCAAGCATCATTAACATATTTTTGTCCTAACCATCTGACAGTTTGACGGCAGGCCTGGATGTCCTCTCTCAGAATCCCTCTGGAATGAGGAAGTGTGACGAGCCAGAGCATTAAATTAATTGTCCCACTGAGTTTGTCCGGACACAAATGGGAAATGGCCCAGACATGGAGAACTTACCAAATGCCTGGTGTTGACTTCCATCTCTCTCTTATTTTTTTCTTATTCTTTCCTATTCTTCTCTTGCTGTGAGCTCCCAAACAAAGAATGAGGGTTATGGAGAAAGAAAGGGGGATGGAGGCAATACTCTCTGTGGGTTTCAGATATTTAATCAGCATTTGGGGAAAATTGAAGTAAGGAAAATAACAAAAATCTCTATCTTTAGAAAATAATTGTTTCATGTGCTAACCCTGCAGGCCCTGCCACAGCTCACATTAAACATGTCATTGAAGCTTTTAGTGTGCAGCGTGTCTAATTAGATTTGTACGATGCCTGTTTTTCTCTCTTTGCCGGCTTCCTGGTTTATGGTGCTGTGTTGTAAACTGCATCTTGTGGTGACTTGGTAGATGACAGAATGCCCTCGCTGCAGCCCCTGAGAAATGAGAAAAGACACTGGGATGGATTTCTCTCCCTCTCTCTCTGTCTTTCGCTCTCTTTTTTCATTCTCACTTTTACAAATATACAGTAAAAGAACAGGACTACTGTAAGTTATTATAGCTTTACAATTTAAAGAGTTACTGTAGTTTACACAGAAATGAAGATGTCGTTATTTACCTACCCTTAAGTCTAAAACATTTATGACTTACTTTCTTCCTTGGTACAGGAGAGAAATTTTGAAGAATGTTTACTCTGACAGTCGCAAAAATTCTGTGACTGTCCATCTCTTTTTTTTCATGCCGCAGAAGAAAGAAAGCCATACGGGTCTTCAGAAGCCATATAAGAAGCGATAAGCAATATAATAGGTGTGGGTGAGAAACAGCTATCTTTTCAACTCATATGAATAATGGGGTGGGTTCCATTCAGAAGTGAGCATCCCTGAACAGCGTTTCAAAGATTTAACCCTACATTGTGAGAGCTTCAAATGGCTGAAAGGTATGGAGCTCAAAAATAGAGATCATTTGGTCATTTTTGGGGGAAATTCTGTTTGGAATGACCCTACAGCTTGGCAATCATTATTATTCATCCATTGAAAAGCCTCGTGAAGGCATCATTTAAGCTTTTTCAAAGCGTTGAAAAATTCCCTAGACTACATTACATTGACAGAATGTAAAAATGAGCTACAAGTCTGTTTTGGAATGTTTGTAATTTAAAAATTTACACTCAAGCCCTTTAATCTGCTGTAAGATGCTCTCTTCTTCCTTTCTCTTTCTTTATTTGTTTTTCTTTCTTCCTGTAAAACTTGCTAAAACTTGAAGCACTGAAAACTATTTAAAACTTTCTGACAAGTTTTAGTCTAATTTAATCAGTACTTTTAAACCACACAAAGTAAAATTTCAATATTTTCTTTCCCCAATCACCTAAGCCAAGTTATTTTTTGTAATGTAGGGCAAACATGCAGTTATAGCAATGAATAGTATAAAAAAGGTTTTGTTCAACAGCCCTTTTATACTAAAAATAAAGCTTAACCAAAACATATGAAATAATCGTCAGAACATTCTATTTTGTAAACCCATTTAAATCAATTTTTCTTAAAATAATGAAATTTTAAGCACATTGTCATGATTCACTGTTGTCTGCCCTGTGTTTTGCCTCCGTCATCTGTTCCCCATGGACTACACTTCCCATCATTCCCTGCTCTGATTACCTCCAGCTGTTCCCCATTGTTCCTCACCTGTGTTTAATTTTCTCATTAGTCTTTGTGTATATAATGCCCTGATTTCTGTTCACTCTTTGACAGTTGTTGAATGTGTGTGTGTTTGACCTCCTGTGTGTTACCGTTTGTCTTTTGTAGATGTTTGCTCCTGTTAATGTTCTGGTTTCCCATCGTGGATATTTTATTTGTTCCTGTGTCTTTAAAAACCCTAGCCGCACCTAGATCCAGCTCTCTTGACTTTATTCCTCAGCGTTACACACATGTTGCTTGAATTAAATAAATACTCATTTTGAAATATCAGTGGCATAATAAAGCTATTATTGATTTTGCATAAAAAAGATGAGTGCATCAAAACATGATGGTTGCTATTTTGGAAAATTATATAACAAGGATTTCTATTTCCAGTACAGCATGAAAACATTCACAAGAGGACAGACATCTCATACACATTGTGGGGCTTTAGAGGCTTTAGAAAGTCATGTATAAAATATGAAATGCATGGCGTTATAATGTTAAATGGTTGCTCAAAAAATGTCATTCAAAACTAGAAGGCAAAAGGGTCCTATAAAAGAGGAATTGGGGGGCCATCTTTGTCAAATGTTGAGGGGGCCTTGAATAAACTGTGGGGCCCACATATTTAAGCATATATAAACATTTGTTTTCAAAGTTGATGGGCTGTGAGACCCCACCCCCCGGTAGTTAAGGGCCCCTGGGCATTGGCCCCATTGGTCTGTAATTCACCTTTGTGTCACAATACAAAGACCTCAATATAATAACACAATACACACAGAAGTCGCATCACATAAACCCTCCAGCGGCGCTCTGTTCAGTGTGAACTACACAGCAAACATGTGTTTGAATCTGAATTTGTGTGTTGTACGGCTCTGATGTTCAGCCTTTTGAGAGAGCACTGGACTATTTCATCTTGTGCTTTGTGCTCTGGCTCTTTGAGGGCAGCTTGCTTAAAGGTCCATGCAGTGAAGGTGCTCTCTCTCTGTGTGTGTGTGTGTGTGTGTGTGTGTGTGTGCGCGTGCGTGCGTGTTGCTCTAAAGCCCTGTATTCCCTGCAGGATAATATCTAAGTGAGTTTTATTAAGGTCTGGTCTGTAAACTGATAGGTTGTTTTTGATAATCTAAGAGTTCACCCTGACAAGCATAAAACACAAATATCATTTTTTAGATAATGTGCTATGGGGAGGTTGTTATGCGCTATGGGTTTTTGAACAAAAGAAACAGAGACCATACACAGAACAAACAAACTTGTGTGTTTGAAATGGAGAAGTTTCTGTATTTTTCTCTGGTTGAAAATTTTGTAACGGTTGCAATATTTTTGGAAAATGATATAACATGGTTCATTAAACATATTGTGGCATTTTCAAGGTCAAATTTCCACTATGTGGTGTTTAAAGCGAGTTAAATATTCTCTTAAACAGAATTGTGTTGTAAGGTTAATGCTCTATTGCATTTTAAATCAACAAAACCTAGCTCCCAGTCCCTACCCTAAACCTTACCGATAGTGTCATTAAAAGCAAAAAGTGTGACAAAATGAAATTGCTGCAGCAACAACATCTTTTTGTTGCGCTTCTATGACACTTTTGAGTAACTGTCGACTTGTGTGCTCTTCAGGACTTTTACGCAGGTCTTTTGCATTTAAGTGCAATGCTCTATCAGTTGAGCTACTACACAATTTGATCATGTTTGAACAAGCTTGTAAATGTTGTTGAATAGGTAATGCAAATGGTAAAATGTATAGCATCACAAATCAAGCAGTATCATAAGTGTTTAATGTCATAAGACAGCATTGTGTAAGGAACAGGGCGAAAATAAATTGTTCACGATTTACTTGTGATTTGTGTGAATGTGAACAAAAGTAATTATTTTTGTTGCATTTCTATAGTTGCGTGATTCTATGAGATCAGGTTGAGAAAATCTGCACATTATGTCTGTGGATTAATCTTCTGTAAAATATAGGCACTCATTGTGTTCTTGTTGAAACACTTGTCTATATTACACATGACCTCACCCGAGTGAGAAGGTAATTTCCCAAACATATATTAATTACCCCCGAGAGCATAGGCATGAAGACTTCCTTATATTTTCTTTCCTCATTGAATTACAAGGCAATAAAATCAATAAGCTAATTTCCCCTAAGGGGGGGCGAGCTGAATAAGTTACCAGTCTGCATTTGCGACTTGTGCCTGGTTGCCCACATTTAGATTGAGGCTTGGAAAATTGCTTTTTCCAACCAAGAGGATTGTTGACTCTTGGAGAATTTAATTTGATGACGGGCTGTTTGCATGCTACTGTCAAATGTGGCAGTTCTCGACAACAAATATCTCTTTTCCAGCCTGATCTTTGTTATGTGTACATTCTGCAAAACAAAATTACATGCTGCAATTTCCTAGTGAAATGTTCAGCGGCCCAAAGGCAAGTGAACTGGTGTCTTAATCAGACAAGGTTTTTATGGTGAATATTAGATAGAGGTTTTAATGAGTAAAACGTACCTCCCTCAACTAAAACTTTAACCTAACAAATAGTGTCCTAAACAAAAATGAGAGGTAAACATAACACAAACATCCTTACCCTTAACTAAACCTAACCAAGAGAGTCCAAAAACAAAATGGGAAATGAAAAGAAAATTTAAATATAATGGACCGCATTATTTTCCCATTTGTGGAGGTCAAAAAATGTCTGTTAAATGTTCAAGTTGAATTGTTGAGTTGTGAATTCAGAACAATATCTGTATTGTTGTATTGGTAGCCTATTTGTTAAATGTGGTTGTCCTATCCCTGTGTGAAGTCTAAGGCCTGGCCAGGCTGGCTAACTTGGCCAGATGGAGTGACCAACTAGACCAGCAAACAACCTAAGCTAGGACAGTGTCATTTCCCCCCCAGAAGGTATCTGTTGATTAACTATTAGTGTGTTGTTATACAGTGTGTGCATCTCTCCAATACATACTTTGCCCTTTACCAGACACACTTAACCTGCCAGTTCAGAGTTTAAAAAGCCCTGTCAATCCTATTTACTCTCTTTTTCTTTCTCGTCTAGCTCATTTGAAAATCCCTGCCGCCTCCCCCATCATCCAGAGATCTTTTCAGCATACTGTTGCATACTCAACAGCTGTGCATGAATCGCATCAGATGTGACTCATGCCCCATCAGACAAGCGCATTGAGCAGCCATCACCGCAAGGCTGTCTGAAGGATCCGCGCTATAGTACAATGGACAAAAGATTTAATTGCTCCTGAGTTTGTACTGAATGGAAGAGTGTAGTTTTGCTTTGAAATAGCAATGCACTGCTCACGCCCACTTAGCTTATTGTATATCTGCTTTTTTTTTATTTTTTTTTAACTATTTTAGAGATGTTTTAACCAGTGTTTTGCTAAACAGTGTCTTTCTTCAGGTGAAGCCTCTGGTTTTTGTTAAATGGTCTTCTTCCTTCCTTCACCTCTTCTTTCTTTCTTTCTTTCTTTCTTTCATTTCAATTATTTTATTTCATTCCTTCCAGACAGGGATCCTTCCTTCCTTCCTTCCTGTCTGTGCAACTATCAGGTCCTTCAAATCAAAACTATCTTTCTTCCATCCTGGCTTCTTTTCTTACTTACTAGCTTCCTGTCTTCCTTGTTTCCTTCCTTCTTTCCTTTCTGTCCATCCATCCTGTCTTCCTTCCTTTCAGTCCATGTGTCCTATCTTCATGTCTTCCTTCCTTCATTCCTTCCTTTCAATCTGTTCATCCTTCCTGTCTTCCTTCCTGTCTATCTATTTGTCTTTCTTCCTTTATGTACTGTCTGTTTGTCTGCCTGCCTTCCTTCCTTTCTCTGTAATCTATCTCCCTATGCAGAATGATGGTCATCCCTGTCAGATATCTGAGTAATTTGGTTGTCAATCTCACTCAGCTGCATAAAACTGAGCTACTGGATCTAACCGCCTGTTTTAGTGGCTGCAGACAGCATGTGAATGACATGTGTTTTAAAGAGAGTAAGAGAGATAAATGTACAGTCAAAGTGAATAATTAACACAGATTCATGCCGATTCTTAAAAAAGCAAGCGGGAAAATACCTTCAAGCCATCCTTTAAATATAATTGTAAGCCCTTCTGTTTCCTTCCTGCTTTTGCTCTTCAGTGCTATTAATTGGATTTCTTTGTGTTTTATAGATTAGGGCTTTGACCCCACCATTCCACTTTGTGTGCTATGCGTGTGGTCTGACTAGTGTAAAACAACTAAAGGTTAAACCCCCCTGCTGAGAACTCCATTAACGCCCATCAGTTATCTGTCGGCCATGACTTAAGAAGCATTTATGAGCTCTAATTAACTGCTGTAGATTTGTGTGCATGGACGTGTACGTGTACGTGTGTGTGTGTGTGTGTGTGTGTGTGTGTGTGTGTGTGTGTGTGTGAATTACAACTTGACAGTCAGCTTAATTAACCCTGCATAAGTGCCAGAGCCTTTTCTGCTCTTTAACAATCAGAGTATATTAGACACCACATAATTACCTTAATGAGGGGTTCTATATCATATTTTTAGGAAGACATGAATATTTAGTCTGTACCACCACTGTTAGGTTATTCATTTCATACCAACCACAATAGGTTATTCATTTCATGCTGTGCTTAAATGTATTAAATACTGATGCTTGACTTCAACAGACGATCTAAGAAAAAACTTAGCGACCCTTTTGTGAAAATTATTGTAAAGTTTAAACCATTTATTTAACAAAGATATTGCAATACAACACATTTTTTACTCTATTTCTCTGACTTAGAAGAAGATCATCTCTTAAAAGAAGATCATATGACATTTTAAGAGCTATCCTTGCAAACATTCTAGTTTATCACAAATGATTCCCAAATTTTAACTACAAGTTGGTAATTTGAGATGGCTAATAGTCAGCTTGTTTGCATAGTTTTCTGATTTCATATATTTTCTCGATTACAAAGGATATTATCAGCATAACATGTTGAGTGAATGGTTTAACTATAATGTTTTTAAGATTTTCTTGGTACAGTTATGTTCCCCTTTTGCTTTAATGACTGCATGAATTTGCATTTTCAAAGTCTGATTATTCCAAAATCTTGTGTGCCTCAATGAAAGCAAATAATCTGACCTTTTGTACCTTTTCAGTTAACGTGTTCACCATACCTGTCAACGTTCCCGTTTTTCCCGGGAGTTTCCCGTATTTCACACCCATCTCCTGCCCCCCTCCCGTTTTGTTATTTCTCCCGGGAAACTCCTGTAATTTGTAAGGCCCAAACCTTGTTATATGAATAATCACATCCATATATTATTCCAAGGTTGTCCAGTTACCAGATCTTGTATGAAACGCATCCTACTCACACAATCGGCATCATACAAATTACAACCCATTTGTGGCCTTAACCTGGCAACCATACAACCCTGTTGCGCTGTTGATATTTGCGCAGTTAGTAGACGCGGGATGTTGAATCAAGCATCACTGGTAGATGGGAGGAGAAGACTCAGGTGGTGCTCTGGCAAAAAAAAACTAATTATACATGTAAATTTAACAACAGCTGGATGGAAGAATTTTAATTTCATATCTCGAAGCCATATCAACAATAGCAACGCCTTTTGCAATGTGTTTCACACTGATTTTAATACCGGACATGATGGGGAAATGACATTACTCACATTAAATCAAAATGGCACACTTGCCTCTGCCAATCTTCCCGTTCTCCCGGATTTTGGTACCCAAACATTGACAGATATGGTGTTCACTGTCATAAATTTGCTCACATTTGATTAGTGACAGAAATAGTGCAGAATATTCGCTATATTTTACAGCAAAACTTCTCTTTGTTTCATTTTTTTCAATCCTAACACTAACCCTGTTTATTTGCAAGTAAAAAAGAAAATCTTTCCAGTTCATGACTTTGAACCCCACTCAACATTAGCTTTGCTACTTTTGTTGTGCAGCACAGTAAAATAATTTAAGTTTATCAGTAATCTCGCCTGTATACATTCCTACAAATTTTCAAGATTTTAAAATGGAATCTCTCGGTGGATCAGATTTCCCAGGTTTTGATGGCTCACCTATGATAGTCTACAGGTCAAGACACAGACAGCAGGACTTCCTGGTTTTGCCACAGACTCCACTCCCACTTGACCCTTTCATAGCACTCATCTCTCAGCCAATTGACCCAACGTGACCCTCCCAACGTGACTGGAAAACACAAATGGCTCCTCTCTGTCTTCCAGTCAGATGTTTTACCTTGGATAATACAGACTGACTCATAGAAGAATTATGTTTGTTTAAATCAAAAACAGATATTTCTCATGTTTCTTAGCCAAGATGGATAACTCTGCTGCATGGTTCTTCTAACTAAAGTTATCAATTTCCATACAAACATATTGCTTAAAGAAATGCCTTTTTTTGCACTTGGTTTTGGTCTTTTGAATTTCAAAAGAAATTGTGGAATATTCTTGCTGTGGATTACAAGCTGTTCTAACTAAACAGAAGAATTATGATATCTGATAAAGTTGGAAGTTCCAAGTTGTAAGATTTGTAGTGCAGTACAGGTTATATGGTGGAGACCTTGAGATGAAAATGATCCAGCGGCAACTTTTAAAAGGAGCACATTTTTGGATCTCAGCAACATTCTTTGGAAAGATTCATATTTTTTTGTCAACAAAAAGGAGTCCAAAGTTTTTGATATTCAGCTGTTATTTTGGACATGAATCATGAAAGTTATTACAAACAAAAAGAGGGCTCGACACACAGCACAAGTATTTCAAGAAATACACATTTGACATACACATTTGACATTTTTGATTTCTAAAATTGTCATCTCTACCTCTCTTTTTCACCCCTTTCTCTCTGTATCGGCACCTTCCGTCTTCCCAGTGATGTACTGTTCTCATTTGGCATCATCAAGGAACAATTAGCCTGGTTTGGAATGTGCTCGTGAGTACAAGCCTCCCTCTCACAGTTTATATAGTGAAAAATAAAACATGCTGTGCAATCCCTCAATCCATATCAGCACAAAAAGCTGACCATCGAAATGCAATAGGATAGGGCAAGATTACTTTCTAACTGAGGTGCGTTATCTGGGGATATCTTTCCACAGAATATGCTCTTATTTCTCCCACTCAGGTTTAAAGCTGAGCATGTGTGAGTGTGTATGTGTGTGTTCATAGTGTAATATCCCGCTGAGTCTTTTTTGCCAATAGGCTTATCCAGGATTTCCTGGAAAACAGAGGAACAAAGTTTGGTGTTAGAAAACATTAATGACTACAAGAGTGGTGGTGGGTAGTGTGCATACACCAGATTAGAGGTGATTGCTTTGGGGTTGGTGGATGGGATTATTATAGTGTTAAGATTTAATCCCTTATAGAGGGCTATCTGTAGGTCAAGATTTGACCTGCTAAAGGATGCCAAGTATGTGCTTGGGGGTGAAATGTCTCCACACAGGGTAAATCTGTATGCAGAGTGTATCGATGTTGGACAGTATGGAGTGTGTGTCTGGTAAACCTGTGCATTTTTAGCAGTGCAAGTGTATGTTATGAGGTCCCAGAACCAATGACTCAATGAACCAATTTAGACAGACTAGGTAATAGCACACAAAAAATAATGAAATAAATGGGTAGACTGCAAACAGGATTGTTTTTCCACTTTTAATTGTCACTATTGTGTCACTATCATCAACCTGATTCATCTGTTTAATTCTTTCATTAGTGATGATAGAATTAATGGATTAATGATGATAAACACAATTCTTGCTCTTCCGCCAATCTTTGGCACGCAACTTTTTGCCCAGCGGGTGAAACAATGGGTGAAAAAATACCCATAGACATAAAATTAAAAAGGCAGCATTGGGTTTGTTTCTCCAGAGTAGAAAATCATAGAGAAATGGATGTGGGCTCTTTTCACTTAGGGCAGAAAGGCAAGTTTAGTGACATTCTAGGAACCAACCACAATACCATAGTAACCACTGAGCAATGCCCTAGCAACCACACAGAACACCATATCTCGGCACCACAATATCGTATAGACATGGGGGTGGCCTCTTTTCACTTTGGACAGGGAGACAACTTTAGTGACACCCTAAAAACCACCCACCCAAAACACCATATCTAAGCACCAGAATATAGTAGAGACATGGGGATGGGCTTTTTTTTTACTTGGAGCCAGTGGTGGAACATTTTGGTGTTTTTTACAAATCAATGCCATACAGTAGACCTGTAGGTTTTTTGTTTTGTTTGCTCATACTCTCTGAAAAATGACCTATGAAAAAAAATACAAATATAATCATAAAAAAGGTCCCGGAACTAGAATTACACCAGACAAATGTGGAATAAAAATGAAAAAGAGTATGTTTAATACCCAATGGAATCTGCAAGCAGGCTGTGTAAAGCGACAGAGTTACATTGTTGATATTCAAAGGAACAAAGCTGTCTATGTTACAAGCAATGTGATGTTGAACTTTTGCAGTGTAGAAAAAACTGTTCTCTGATTAGGTGGGTACAGCATAGTTTTGTTTACATCGCTTATAAATAATGTAAGCAATGTAAATAATTGGGTACAAAAGGTGCATTGCCATAGTGTTACAGTGGCGGTGAGTTTCCTTGCAATACTTGCGATAAAGGTGTAAATGTGATTATTTATTTAGCTATTTCTCTAGAAAGGAAGAGTTTCCCTTCTGTGGATTAAAAGTGTGTGAGGTGGGAGATCCATTAAAAAAGGTGCCGGGTCCAGTTTGGAGGTATCAGATCCAGCTTGTTCTAGCCCAAACTAAGCCCTGCTTTTTAGAATCTGAAGTGTTTAGAGTTAGATAACAGTGGTGTTTAACACAGCAGATTGCACACTGATGTCATTAAATAATGCATGTAGACATATGTTGTGCCCTTCATAATGTTTTGTATCTCTACATAAATTAGCACAATCAGATACTAGCTCTAATCCAGCTTGTTTTGTAAAAATCTGCTCACAGCCACATCTCTTGACTGGAAACACACACACACACACACACACACACACACACACACACACAACAGCACCTGTTAAAGGTAAGAGTAAAGTGAGCATATTTTCGTATTTCTGCACCACCCCTCCCCATGTCAACAGGATTAACATTTGGTCCACACACAATAAATGAACTACTTGCAGAGGAGAAATTAAATTATGGTTCTCGGTTTGGCTGGTAAATGAGAGCTTAAGAACCTTATTGCAATATTGTGATAAATCAGGGAATTATGAAAGGCCAGATGGATGAGTGTGATTAGGGGCCCGTGTAGAGCCCGGCCAAGCATCACTCACCAAGGAACCTTTCCATTGAGTACTGCTGATGCACAACATTCTTAATCACTCTTTCAAGATTACTGCTGCCCCTTCGAGACTACATTTCCACTTTGTCCTGTAGTTAAAAGGTTTTGGGTAGAATAAAAGTGGCTGTTGCTCTCTTTGTGCCGTGACTGTGAATGGAATGAGCCTTTGTTTTACTGATCTCTTAGGACACGGGTTCATAAAGCTATTTCAAGTCAAATACCTGAGTGATTTTATAACTGATACCTTTGACAGAGTGACTAAGAATGAAATGATAAAGGAAACTAATATTAGAAAGTAGGCCATCATTTCTGCACCTTTGTATAATTCCAAACTATATATATATATATATATATATATATATATATATATATATATATATAAGCAATATCACACGAGCAAGAGTGCGATATGGCCCTACATCAGCACAGTGCTGATTTAAGTCCATATAGCACGATTGCGAGTGTGACATAGCTGATATACAACAGTTCAATGAACAAGTACTTTTAAAAAAAAATAGGAAAAAAACGCATAAAAACGCATTTCTGCATGGAACTACTTTCTTGCATGACGAATCAGAATCTGCCATTGCTGGGTCAATACAAATGCGTCCAAGACTTTGTTAGTAATTCAAAATGTTCACTTCAGAAATAGTATCATGGCTTGTGCTGTTTATAACAAGTTATTGGATAAACAAGGATCGACGTGTGTGTGTGTGTGTGTGCGTGCGTGCGTGCGTGAGAAAGAGATGGAGCATGTGCAATCAGAGATGCTGTCAGCTTTCTCAGTGGAAAATAAACGTCCAAGCGGGGACGCTTGAATAGACCTCTCTATTTCGCGGTAGCCGGTCTGCAAGAGTCATTCACTATAGAAACAACGATGTCCTCTGCCATTTTAAACAGTATGTATCCAATGTTGAAACTCCGATAAAAGATAAGCACTTGAGTTCTGTAATAAATCAGTTTGTTGTGTCTCTCAGCATGAGCCTTAATCCTGAAGTTGTCCGTTTAGAGCTATTTCCTAGTTTTGGTAATGTATTAGTAATACGAGCGATCACGGAGCGCAGTTCTATGTTAACAATGACTAACGTATTCACTTTACGTCACCAACTGGCTCTTATTACACACAAAAATTATCTTTTGCCACCACCTGCTGGCTAACATATATAATTTCAAAAATAAAGCCAGTAACTCCTAACAGATACACTTTAGTTTAGAACAGCATGAATGCGGAGTGATACACACACAGTGAAGCATCTGAGTGCTGATGGTGTCACACCATCAGTGCTCATGGAACATCTCTCGTCCAATCAGATTTGAGGACCGGAACTAGCTGTGGTATATATATTTATTTATTTTTTCTTCTGTGAAACACAGACAGATATATTTAGCAGAATAGCCAAGCTGTTCTTTTTCATATAACGAAACTCAAGATTCTCAGTAAGTAATTACCTAAAAAAAAAAATTTGTTTCTTACCCAAAGTTATTATATTGCATAAGTCATTTGGAATATACTTTGTTATGCTTTTATGGTGCCTTTTTAAAATTTGATTGTCCTTTTTTGAGTTTGACAGCCCCTAGTCCACATCCACTTTAATAAATATTTATGGAAAAGAACAGTTTAAAGATCTCTGCTAAACATCTCTTTTTGTGTTCTACTGAAGAAATAAAGTGATACAGGTTGGAACAACATGAGGGAGTGTAAATGAGCTTGTTTACATGAACACCAGAAAGCCGTTTATTGCGAACAATCTGCTTAAGACTTTAAATCAGTGTATATGTTTATGTAATGGCAACCAGCTGATAGATAGCTGTCACCTCACTCTCCTGACCTCAAGAGGTGCACTAGCGACTGATGCTAGGGGCTATAGCCTTTAGCATCCTTTTTAGTGCACCTGCCTCCCATGCCGGAGATGCTGGTTCAAGTCCCATACGGAGCGGGTAGAACAGGAGTGTCACAATGGTGCCGTGACTCGTATTGGATTGAGGTTTAGAGGGGCGAGTGTAACAGGAGCCAGTTGGTAGATAGTTGTGCAGTGTGTCACTCTCCTGATCTCATGAGGTGCACTAGCGACTGACGCTAGAGGTTGTAGCTTTTAGCCTCCTTGCTTGAGATGCCGGTTCGAGTCCTGTTCGAAGCGGGGACTTGATTGCCGTTCTCTTTATTCCTGTATAATGCGGCATTCTCTTTATTCTCGTGTAATGAAGATTGGCCAATTAGTAGCTTTCTCCATGGCAACGTGATTTCCCCGCAACATTTGTGTAAACAAAAAACATGGCATCCGAGGAAGACTTCACTATTCTTTTCTCTGTTGGTTTCCTTTATTTCCTGATATTTCAGAGTTGTTGCTATATTTGTTTTCTTAACTTTCCATCACGACATGCAGCAGAGGTTCACTGCAATAGAGGGGGTTCCCTCTCTCATAAAACTCTGGGATTCCACCATTGTACTTGAGTGCATATACACTGACTTGTCAGGCAGTAGTCAATATTTTGCTTATTTTCCTTCCTCTGTGTTGACATGTTGTTTGGTTCCATCCTATGATGTTTGTTTTATGGTCTGCTGATGCACATGCACACTCCTCAAATACCTGAAGGAATGCAGCTTATGGGTTTACGTGAGCAAATAGGCAGCGTTTTCTGGGAGACACTTGGGTGTATTAAGCCACTTTCTCTTAATTCCTTAAATGGCGTAAGGAAAACAGTGTTCTGCAATAAACAGTTATCTTAAGATCATGTAAATGTGGTAATTGATGACAGAATTTTCATTTTTGGGTGAATTAGCCCTTTAAAACATTTATACTACAGTTGAGCTGAACAATACACCCTATACAACCTCATGTTTTAATCCATAAATCCTGCAATAACATTCTGACACACCCATGACATAAATAATATATGATGCCTGTGTTCCACAGAGACTTCTTGCAGGTCATCCAGAGTTTACTGAGCAATATCTGCAGTCTCATATCGAAAAAACAAAAGCCCCAACTAAATTGTCCTAAAAGAATTGTTCTAATTCAAAGCCTGACATAAAAAGTGTAGGAAGGAAGATTGTGTGTTAACCATTGTGAGAGTGTCGCTCAGAATGCCTAGCGTATGAGCGACAGAGCGTCAGCCCCACCATTCATTGCGACTAATTGAATTCATTTGCTCGTGGCCATCAAACAAATGAGAATTTGTGTCAGGCCGCCGTTGACATACTGAATTGTGATAGATGATGTTCAAGCGCCTGACTCACATTTCATTCAGCACTGTGAAATGAAATCAAAGCTACTGAGGGGAGGAAAAATATGTGTCACCAAATCTGATCATCTTGTCCATTTGTCAGCATAAAACTGCATCGAATCTTGTGTCCAATGAGATTTTGAGTGCACATGCATTACATTTTTTAATGAGAGACTTTAGGAAGATTTTCATTTTGGAAATGGTGTTGCCTCACCACCTTGTTTTTGTCCATTGGTGTCATGTTGAGAAGAAATTGTTTACAGAGCTATCTCTTAGTCTGAACCAAATGCATTGTAAGGGCAGTGGTCACATGACCACTTGAAAATTGGTTACCATTTCACAGTTTTAAATTAAATTTTTACCCATTAATTTTGTCAGTACAAATTTGACATGTAATCTCTAATATGAGCTCATAAAACTGCATGCATAGTAATTACACAAGAATTAGCTAAATGTTGTTTATAATACTTTTAGATAGACTATAGCATGTCACACCACAGGGTCAACTTAACCATATGTAAATTCTTAATTATTTATCACTTTTCATGTGTCGTACATTCATATTACAGTTAAACTTTTCAAATGTCTAGTTTGATCTTGTGAGGACAGTCAACTTTCAATTAAACAAGCATCAGCCACCAACAGGTTTTATTCAACTCAGAAATATTATTTAACATCACTGAACTGACCTGAATACACTAGTTAACACCAACTAATATAAGGGTTAGATCAAGTAGAATTAGCATCGTAGGGTAACAAATGGATTTTGATAGTGAACACAATGGCAAATGTTCTTGGTCATTTGGTACAAACATGCAGTGTTTTATGTCAAGCAGTGATAGAGAGAAGGAGACACCCACTTATTCTATTACTGCAGAGATTACTGTCATATATTCGTTTTTATTATAGTATTATATATTTTTTTTCTGATTATGGATGACAGGCCTCTGGAGGCATGGTGTATCTCTGAGAAGCTTTGATGACATAAGCCCATAAACCAGGCTCTATGGGAGATTATTTCTCAAGATGTAAGCTAAGTGGACCAAAGAAAGTTCTTCAATTGAGCTAAATAAAATAGAATTTGCAGGTAGGGCTTGGCGAGAAAAGATATCGATATATCTCACGATAAAGAAAATCCACGATAAGCTTTTGAGGAATTTTCTATATTTAGTGCATGTCGCTAAAACACAAGCAGTTCGGCTTTCTCAGGCTCCGTTTCCACTAGGGTGGATGAAATCCGCTCAAAAGCACTCACAGCGCTAGGAGAGAGCTTGCTCTGCACCACTGCCAATCCTACGATCCACCTTGCGAGCATGACGTTCGGCTTTCACAGGAATGAATTGAAAACGCTCTCAGCTTCACTCACAATGCGCCAGTGGTAACGTAGGGTCAGACTAGATGAACTTGCTAATGCTAGCTGCCTTGCTGACAATTAGGTTATGTCGGACACCGGATTGATTCCATCTGCACCTCAAGACTTCATGACAACGGTTGCGCCCTCTCATCGTCTCTAGTGAAGAGCGCAACAGAACAAAAGTGATGTGGACAACAGCACTGATCTTTCTGCGCTGTAATCTTAAATATTGTTCTCTAGCAACAAACATTGCCTCTTTTCCCAGCATGTGTGTAGACGTGAAGTGCCACGTGAGTTAACATGGTTTCAAAGCACCTTTTAGACCATAATGTTTTTCCCTTCTAAATGTGTCTTTATTAATCAGCATGTTATGAGCCTTTAATAATAAACAAATCGAATAAACATATTGATTTCTGCTCTAATTTTGTGAAAATTAATTAGATGTCTGGAATGGATAAGGAAAGACTAAAATTACTAGTTGGTAGACTAGTCTCTCACTTTAATGAATATATATAAATGTTTTTGTACATTTTTCAAAAAACGTTTTCGAAATTTTCTCTCGGGACTCCCCTGAACCCACATTCAGCATCATTCCACAGTCACAAGGGCTTCTATGCCCCATACTTGCGTATCTGAATCTAAAGAAATATAAAAAATATTTCATTTTAATGTAAAAAATATTCCAACAAATACTGGACTGATGTCATTATGCTTCAGAACAAACAGATGATCTTTTAACATTCATTTTCAATTGATAAATCTAAAAATATTCCATCATGCTGTGGGGGAGTTTTTCAGCAGCAGGAACTGGGAGACTAGTCATGATCGTGGGACAGATGAATGCAGCAATGTACAGAGACATCCTTGTTGAAAACTTGCTCCAGAGCACTCTGGACCTCAGACTGGGGCGAAGGTTCATCTTCCAACAGGACAACGACCCTAAGCACACAGCCAAGATAACAAAGGAGTGGCTACGGGAAAACTCTGTGAATGTCCTTGAGTGGCCCAGCCAGAGCCCAGACTTGAACCCGATTGAACATCTCTGGAGAGATCTGGAAATGGCTGTGCACCGACGCTCCCCATCCAACCTGATGGAGCTTGAGAGGTCCTGCAAAGAAGAATGGGAGAAACTGCCCAAAAATAGGTGTGCCAAGCTTGTAGCATCATACACAAAAAGACTTAATTGGTAATTGGTGCCAAAGGTGCTTCAACAAAGTATTGAGCAAAGGCTGTGAATACTTATGTACATGTGATTTTTATTTTTATTTTTATTTTTTTATAAATTTGCAAAGATTTCAAACAAACTTTGTTCACGTTGTCATTATGGTGTCATTATAGTTTGTAGAATTTTGAGGAAAATAATGAATTTAATCAATTTTGGAATAAGGCTGTAACATAACAAAATGTGGAAAAAGTGAAGTGCTGTGAATACTTTCCGGATGCACTGTACAACATGCATTCATCTTCACTGTTTAACTGCCTGTCAAGCTACAAAAAACTAGCTTCAAAACTTGTTTTTGATACACCTCTGTGGGGATTACACCTGGAAAATGAAGCTCTGGGCCACTGGGGGCAGTGTTGCAAATTTCGTTAAGCACAGACCGATTTTATCTAAAGAAAACCTATTGTTTCCAATTTCACTGTGAGATTTGTCAACAGTGAGCATGGCCATTCCAAGCAAAGGCAAGACCCATGGTGAGGTCGAAAAATTGTGTCAGAGCTTTTCTCAGAACACATTTTCTGAGCCATTTATGCAATTAATTTTAACAAATTGATGTCAATGTGATTTTTATTGGATGTATGTAGTCAGCAAAGTAACCACCAATTCATCATTCCACTGATGTTTGACAACCAATAAGTATCAGAAATTGTGTATATCTGTTGTTGTATACATTTAAACAACAAACTTCTTTTTGTGAAACATTAACTAGAAACATGTGTTTGTGGTATATTTCTATAAAAAATAAATGCATTGATTTGATATTTTGTTATCTAATTTTTACTCTTTTGCGCTTAAAGGCCCCAGCACACTTACAGAGAAGTGCATCTTCTTTCTTTGTTCAGAGGTCAAAAGAAGTTCGAAACAGCTGTGCAACGTCAAACTGTTTGCAAACGTTCAGACTCTGGCCATGAAGCTGTGGGAGGCGTTTAGAGGTACATTTAAATATAAGGACGCACAAGACTATATGTAAAACATCAACTAATTTGACTTTGAAATTAGTTGTAAATGACTTCATGCCTCATTCCATGAATCACACAAGAGTTTTAACTACTCGATGATGATTTAAAGTAATATATATGCAGTGTAAATTGTCTTGTTTACATTCTGAATTTATAGAGATAATGTGCTAACATGCTACGTTGCCACAATATGTGCCAATTACACTCTGTTATTGAAATTTATGAAGACAATGGCACTACTGCAAAGATGAGTGTATAAAAGAGTGTTAATGGTCAGAATACACACAGTGGAATGATGATAAGAGTGGCATATCTCACTTTGGGAAGATGTGTAAATGGTTTTCATTGCAGATGGCACATGAGCGAAGCAGCATATCAAACAACCGAGTGAATGAGCATTTATTTGAGTATTTGATTCAATTGTAGACTAATTAAACAAAAATGTCACATGAAATGTTCTTGGAAAATGCCTCTACATGAACAATCATACAGATGTAGGTAAATTTGCACCAGCTCGCCAATAACTGCACGTTGGTGTGTTCATGTTGACTGATCTTAACTGACTGAACAGGAACAAGCTGTCTGCCTCAGAGTAGGTGGAGCTCCAAATCGTCTCACCTACAATGATGTGGACCAATAGCAGTAAGAAGGTGTTTTGCAGCCAGTAAGAAGTTTTCCTGAAAGCTCGCTCTGGCGAGCTGTTACAAATCACAGAAACAAACTCAAACACCTTTTTTTTTGGACAGATTTTGTTCTAAATTATATCACAGCCAATCGTTCTTCAATTTTGTAGGAAGTATGCAGGGGCCTTAAGCATCCAGCAGTTTTGGGGGCCATTGTAAACAGGATGGTACTTCTGCTTTTATTCTAAACTCCACACTAAACTTGCATAAAGTTTAGCTTCTGCATTCATCAGACACAAAGGTAGCTCTTGTAAACACAATTACAGAAGCCAGTCAATACCTGGATATTTAAAAACTCTGTTTTCACACTCAAGTAAGGCTTTAGGGCTTTTGTAGCTTTTGTTTTCACCAGAATTTCTATCTGTGACAAAGAACAAAGTAAAAAAAAAACATAAATGAATGGAGAAATCTGAAGTGCACCATCAGATAATAGACTAAGCAATGGGCATCTCTGAATGAAACTGTGTTAGGCAGGCTTTCCCCAGAGGCTGACTCGCTCATTATCAGACCCTTCATGTGCCTGCAGCTCTGAGACTACAAACTGTACTCATTAGAGGGGAGGAGAAGGCAAACGGAGCCCACAGCGTCTGCCCTAAATCTTTGTAACGTTGACTCGCTGTCATATTTATGGTGCTGGTGGCGGTCTGGTGAGAGAGGACAATTGCCTTTTAAAAGATAACAATAAAGACCTGCAGATGTGTCCCATGCTTCAAATGAGAGCCGACAGAAATGTTACTGCCTCCTTTTAAGGCCATCTTTTATTCAGACACACAAGCAAAAGGTTAAGTTTCTTACCCTAAGTTTTATAAAACAAACAATACAATGTAATGTAATAAAATCACTAATAAACTCCTAATTGTGTTTATGACCTTTGACCTGCTAACTATTTTCAAATCTCAACAGAATCTCAATGTGGTTAACTGCAAACAACTGTTTTGAAAGGTAACAACTGGTACAGCTCAATAAATACTGAAAAAATCATTTTTTAATCAGTATATTTTGTCTTGTTTTCCAGTAGAAAAATGTATAAAAAATATAATTGAGTATAATATAATAAAAATAATAATACATCAGTCAGCCACTACATTAAAACCACCTGCCTAACATTGTGTAGCTTTCAGAATGTTACATTTATTTTAATTACCTTATCATATTATCAATTACTATATCATATAAATATTACATTTCTATAAATATATTATATTATCTGAAACGTGTTTTATAATTTTCACAAGAATCTTGAGATATTTTTTACTGGACTACAAGACAAAAATATTGGTAAAGAATTATTATTATTATTTTAATTTTTTTTTTGTGAAAGACTTGCAGGGAAATTTAAACCACACCCTTCCTTCATTTTAACCAAAATATTATCACCCTATTAAAACTTTTCCTAAAAACAGTTGGTCTAACATGCACTTCAAGGGGTGTTTAATTTCAAATGCCAAACCTTTAAAACTTTATGACCAAAAAACTTTATGACTTCCATTATCCTAAAAGGCCATGTTCCTGTTTAAACACACTGCTTCATTTAACTTATAAAGGCCCTTTAAAATTTGAATAACCATACGTTTCAGTATTTGGATTTGATATAGTTTGCTCTCACTTATGTGAGGCCATCATCTTCAATGATTCATTCAGAGCCATGTAAGGTCAGCATTAAAAGAAGCTGAACTGTTTAATATGAAGCTATAAAACCGAGAAGTTAGATTCTTTTGTAGGGTCATTGAAAACCATTAAGAAAATTTGATAAATTTTTCAGTTCATTACCTCAGTGTGAATTGGACAGCCTCGTTGGCTATCATGGTCATATTGCTAAAGCTAATTTTAAACGTTTTTCATCAAGGTGGCTGAGAAAAGGAAAAATACGTTTTTAGACCATCAACAGTGATTGGAGTATTATGTCATCAATGGGAAATTTTTAGGTGAAATTGCTTCCTGTACTTATGGTCAAAGACATTGGTTTTGTGAGAATAAACCAAATTGTACCTCATTTTCACTGTATATCTTGCCACTGCAATTTCTAGGCATGATCACGATTTCAAGCTTGATTTCACTTTCTAGTGCTTGACGCATACGCAGAGCCCTACCTGCCGCTATAGGAAGTGTAATCGGCTTGAAATCTGATTGCCAAGTAGACTGCTAATGTCAAGATTTATAGAGGATAAAGGAGTTTTTTTTTCCCTCTGTTTACTTTAATCAGTAAATGTGATGGGCTCACTGACTAGGGGGGCAAGATTTTCAAAAACAGTCATTAAATGTGACATTACCCGCCCAATTCGAGTTGTTATAAAGTCAAAATATAATTTTTTTAGGGATGCACCGATACAAAATTTGTTTGTTAATACGATGTAAAGGGATTAACGGAAAGGAGGAGGCGAGAACCGGCTTGACAATATAAATAATAGTTTAATAAGGAATTTAAACAAAAAGACAAACACACAAAGGTGTCGGACAGCTGTCCGTAAATCTCTCTCTCTCTCGCACTGCACATACGATATTTGATCATTTAGAAAAAAACCTCTTTCAATGCCAATACTGATAGTTCAGTGGCTCTGATTTTTTTATGTAACTGTACATTGTTTCAAATAACTGACAGTTATGTACACAACTTCGAAAGAAACTGAAAGGTTTTCTTAAAGTTAAACGTTTACTTTTAACTGCCGCTAAAATTTCTAACATGAAATTCAAGCAGTGCAAAGTTACAAATTGCAACTCTGCTGTCATTGTCACCCAATTTAAGGTCATTCCAGACAAGAGACATTTTCTTTCACACACAGCACGAGTTGTTGGCTAATTGTCTGACATGTTGTTGTTATTTTTACCACTTTCCTTTTTAATTAACAAGAACTAAAAAGTCCTGATCATCCATCAGCTGTATATACAATTGGCTGATGTCTGATAGCGCAGCTAATTGCTCTATTCAGCCAATGGCGATTATTGGTCTATATATTGGTGCATCACTTATTATTTTATTTATTTATACAAGTTAAATTCACATGTTAATAGAAAACCAAAGAATGTTAGAAGCAGTGCACACAATGATGTTAACGTGTTCACAATCAAGTGTTACACTCTCTCTCTCACACACACACACACACACACACACCCACCCTCTTTCTGTCCATCTTCAGTCAAGTTCATTATAGAGGAGATGCAGGTGGGTCGGGGGCATACACACTCTCACACACTTTCACACACTCTGAGGAACATGTGATGGTGTAAATGTGCTGAAAGGGTAATTTGACACCCACTTGGCTATGATAGCCTGTAATTCTCTGACTCTTCCTGAACTCCTCCTCGGCACGCACACATTACATGCTCTCTTACATAGAAACCACTGCAGAAATGTGCTGGGTCTTCTCGCCATTTTACCGCTTGCGAAACCCATCCCACTCATGGATTTACAGCATGTATTAGAGCGATTCACAGGTGAAGCTCACTTAGAGGTTTAGTGGAGGAAACCTGTGATTTCTGTCCACTCAATTCATTCAGATCGACAGTGCAATTTACTTCTTATCGTGATATGGGTATTTTTTTCCCACAAATATGCTTGCAGGAAGCATCATTGCTCAAGGACAATAGGCCTGACAAGCCAATGACAGAGAAACATTTTTCTCATAGAAATTATTTACTGCTGAAATGAGTGTTGTATCAGGATCTCCTCTTCCCTACACTTCCTTGCTTTGTTTTATCCCCCCCACTGCTTCATTTTCTATCTCTATTTATAGATGAGATATGATAAAATAGGTCAAGCATCTTGTTGTCGTCTTTGATAGATGCTGAAATAAATAAAAAAAATACTGAATGTAGTGTCTGTCCAGCACACAGTATACTGTATTAAAAATATTGGATGCCTATATTTATGTGTTCTTTACTCCACTGAGGGTTAGGTATGTGTTAGGGGGTAGAGTTAATAAAAATATGCATTCCTGTTGACTGTATTACATCATATACTGTACAACTAACAATACAACTTGATATTGGCACCACTCTGTGGACATTTCAGTCAGACACTAAAACTCATATGTGCCTATATATTTAACAACACTTCCAGCTTTGGGCAATGGGGGGCAGTGATTCAAATTTTGGAGTTCACAGACTGATTTTGGCAGCAGAACTTTTGACGTACTGTTGTCGAATTGACAGTGAGATTAGTCTGGCTTGTTCAGTGAGTTTTGTCCTAGGTTTTTAAGGATGAGGGCATGTCACATAACTTGTTCATATTGTTTAACTTTGTTAGCTTCTAACAATTGAATTAAATTTGTGCCAAAATACCGTAGACTGTGGATGCATAGCCTTTGACACTTGAAACGTTTTCACCTCCGTTTTAAAGCAAGCCAGAGCCAAAACGTTTTTGTTGTTGTTGTCGCCATATTTCTTCTTTTGCTATCCATTATTATATGGTTAGCTGCATTTTATAATTTACATTTAAGTAATGTTTTGTTTTTTTCTTACTGTCTGTGAATCAATCAGAACAGACCTGCGACTTCTCCAAGTTTTTCAGTCTGTATGTGTGTGTTCTGCCACACTCTTAGGGACCACAGGCCTGGGTGGAAAAGCAGAAGAGGCCTGTAATACTAATAAACGAGTGCAATGTTCTTTTTGACTCTCTCACGTTCCAGAGCTTGCCCTCTGGGATAGCAGAGAAAAAGGCTGAATAATTGGAAAATATCCTTGCCTTCAATTCCAGCGAGATCCCTCTATTTATCTCTCGCTTTGCGACTCTCCCTCTCTCCATCTTCTGCCTGCACAATGAGATACTGTTCTCATTTTGCCTCTTAAAAGGAACAATTAGCCCGGTTGGAGTATGTGTGTGTGCACGCGTTTTCAAAATTGGAGCTGAAAGGATATGCTGTATTTACATATCCCTCTGTAAATTGTGTATTCAGATGGTTTGAATTCACAGTGCCAGGGAAGAGGAATACTTTCGGCTGCTCATCTGTGCCTCTTTTAACTTGTGTGTATGCACACACCCCCAACACATGCTTTGAGCTAATGGCCCTTCTGTTATTGGACATTCAACAGACCCAGTGCGGCATGTAAGACAGGAAGCTGAGTGTTACGAACTTCCTGCCATGCCATCAAACAGAGAAAGAAAAACACCCTTTTTTCCACAATCCATTCTCTTTCCTCCCTCTTATCTCATTCTCGCTTTTTTTGTCTTCCATTTATCCATCCACTTGTCACTGGCACCTCCCAAACCCCTGTAAGGGAAGCACTTTAACATGCATTTAAAGTGAAAGCTTTCTGGAATCTTGACAAGAGGGTGCGGGAGGTAAGGGAGCAGTGGTGATGCAGTGAATGTCAGCCTCACAGTAGCATCACAAAATGTTTCATGTTCACCCTTGATGCCGATTGGAATAAGTAAATATGGCGAAGATCTTAATTATTTTAACTTTTCATTTTTTATCACAGTAAGTGATTCAGGCACACATCAACCCATTTTTCTAGATGACAAATGTCCAATATATCAAGAGGTATTATCTGAGACAAAAAATCTACATGTGAACTGCGCATGGGTATCAGACATGTAGTGCCAGTATTGTTTTTGAGCAATTGCCATGTTGCTAACTTAGTTACATTTTTAAGTAGCGAGACAGTAACTCAACTATTTTCACAATAGTGTAGCTTCCCTAGTAACGATCTGTGTTTTACAACAATTGCCTTCTTTTTTTAAGCAAAATATTTAGATAATTGCTGCTGTTAATTACTATATTTTGACTTAAAAAAAGGGTGTTGTCTAAATGTATTAGTTGACATTTAGTATAAATTTACAGTATATGTTCAATTTTATTATTTATATATAATAATTTTATAATGTCACCCTAATTAGGCTAAATGTATAGCTATCAGGTGATATCATTTAATTCAGCAATTAGAATGGCTAGATATGCATATAAACATAATTCATTTATATTAATACAAATATGAATTAATAAATAAATATGTATTGTTTTTTTATATTAAATAGTATATCAATATTTATATATGAATACAAAATATTATAAATTTGTATATAGCTTCAATGTAGTTAGCTATTTGTTTTTCATTAACTTGTAATGCAGCAAACTACTACTTTAAAAAAAATAGTAGCTAGACTAAAGTTTAGCTACTTTAAGTTATGAGTAGCTTGTGAACACTGATGTGAAGCTTGTGGTTTTGAATAAAAAAAAATTAATATATATATATATATATATATATATATATATATATATATATATATATATATATATATATATATATATCATATTTTAAAATTGTGCAAACTGAATGTGACTTGTCTAGAATATTTTTTTATTTTTATTTTTTTAATCAGCAAGGCTTTTTAAAGCAAGCATTACTATTACTATAGAAAAATCTGAAGAAACAATGATCTAATAAAACTCTGCTACAGACAGAAATCCTGCCACAAATAGCATGGGCTGTTGAGTAAAGGTGTGCTATTATGTTTCAAAGGAAATCTTTGCCAGGCAGAAGAAAATAAATAGACAATAACAATAATAATTATAAAATCCTATAGACTTCAACTGAAAGAAGGATTCAAGATATATTTAGAGACCAGAATGAAATGGAGAAAGGGTTGGGCTTTTTCAGAACAAGACGTGTGAGTTCCATTTAAACTAGGGATGCACCGATCGATACCTGGGTCGATATCGGCTCCTATACTTAAGCTTTTAGATGGATCGGGTATCGGGGTGCGACAAGCCCAATCCAGATCTGATACTGTGTGTTAGTCATGTTTATTACTGTCAAGCTCAAAAAATGACATAAAAGAACCATAAAAACATAGTTGAAGTAGTTCATATTACTTGTGCATTTTATTCAAAGGCACGTGTAGACGTGCGATAGCTCTGTGAATCACAAAAGGCTGTGTTTTAAGTAAATATATAAAATGCACACGCAGCTCCAGCACGTCAGTGAATGGCGCTGCTCTATTTACACACACGCGTGCCTATTTTTAGCCTTCACTTGGTGGGCAAAATTTAAGCGCTACTCGAGAACAACATCTCAGATGTAGATGCTCAATAGTTTGGTTCACTTATAATGTGTATTTAGAATGGGACTGGAGGTGCTTTTTACCAGAATTTGTTAAATTGAAGAAGAAAATTTAACTACTGTGAACTTGCCTACAAACAGACACACAGGAATTCCTGGAGAGTTCAGAATGTCAAAATAAAAGCGTGAGAGTTTAAAAGTGAAAGGTGCACAATTGAGATATATTACCATATATTACTATTATATTATTATTTGTTTACAAATGATAATAATATTTAAGTTGAATGGGTTCCAAAAAATAACTGTGAATGAAAAGGTGAGATGATGTCGTACAACTAATTTGAACAAAAAAAAGAGATCTGAATCCTTTAAAGTCCAGATACAAGCTGAAAAGATTTTGCAAAAAATAAAAAAATTTAATTTTACTGCTACGTTATCCAGTATACTAGTTAATAATAACGTTTTTCTTAATAAGCTATACATTTGTTTAAATAATGTGTAGTTAGAGGTTTGTGTTTCTTTACATATTATAGAGCACACATAATGTAAAGATATTCTAAACTGATTATGCAAAAAACACCACTGGTATCGGATCAGGATCGGTATCGGCCGATACTGAGATTTTCAATATCGGAATCGGATTGGAAGAGGAAAAAGTTGTATCAGTGCATCCCTAATTTAAACCATAATGAGAGATTGCAAAGGTTTTACAAGAACTGGGTCTTTTCAAATTATTTTGGCAGCGAGTCCTCTGAACTCTGGCAGATGGAACGGCTCCTCCTCTTCCTGGAAGATGGCAAAGGTAACTCTGACTCCTGGCGGCTGGCAGCGACGAAGACTCCACGTCAGCACATCCCTCCTCCCTCCTGGGTTTGGCACCAGTGTAATGGGTAAAGGATGAGTAAGGAGGCGACAGGAACCAGCAGAACAGTCAATGTAAACTTAAAAGACAGAAATAAACTTAAAACAACATAAAACATATAGATGCACACTCAAGCACACAACTGGCCTCTCCGGCTCCCTTTTATCTCTCTGTCTCCCACTGATTAGTTGACTCAGCACCGGCCATGCACCCTCATGGCCCAGCCACGCCCTCCTCCTCATCACAGTGATGTTTTCCTCAGGTCTACCGAGACTTCAGCTACATGATTGATAGGTGTCAGGAAGACAAACATTTCAAAAGATTTCTTACAACAAGTACAGCTTTTCAATCCAAGCATATGTAATGGAGATGAATTCTGCTGGTTTTTGATGATTGATGATTATTTATTTATTTTTCAAGATTCTGTGCTTTAACAAGACATTTTTGGGTGGTTCAGTCATAACAACTCTCAAAATAATTTTAAGGTGTTATAATAGATATGATGAAAGTTTGGTAGGTTTGGTTTCAGTGAACTAAATCTGCTTATGCTGCTGCTGCAGAGCAAGTACGAAGACTTATTACTGCAAGACCATATTGGACATGCATGCTGCTACACATTTAGGGACACATACAATCCATGTGAAGCAGACCTAAACAAGTGGTGCTGAGGAGGAGGGGGGTTTCAGAGAGAAACTGTCATAGAAACATGTCAACTTCTCAAACATATTTTATGTTAACAATCCATTTAAAAAAGTTGTTTACTTACATTATAAGTAAGGAGTTTTTATTATTATTTATTTATTTACTTGAATTATGAAATTTGTTCACCCTTTGCACCCTCTGATTGTCCTGCTCCTCTTTTGTGTTTTACTCAATGCTGTTTCAGCATTACAGATGGCTAACAAAGTTGAGTGGCCCCTGTTTCTGTAGCCTATGTTCTATAGTCCTCAGACTTCAGTTGTCACTACAGAAAAAATGTCAGTGATTATGACAGTGAGTCAATTCTGCATTTAAGGTCAGTATCATCAGACAGAGTGTTTACCAACTACTTGGATCAGATGTTTTTAAGTCTGAAAAGGCAGACAGTTTGTCATCTATTAGAGAGGGGCAGGTCAGGTCAGGCCTTGAAGCATGATATTTGATCTGAGTGTCAATGTTCTATCAGACAAAAGTACTGCTTTGTAAACCATACTCGGCTGCCTGTTTCAAATAAATATCAGGAAATGCTAACATTTGATGAAATATTATTGCTGCTTTGAGATTTGAGAGTGTCTCCAACACTGATAATCACTTTGTCAGCAGAAGCTTGGGAATAAAGGAATTTTAGTTCACATTCATACACACCAATTTCATCTCCTAAAATTCTTATAAGTAAAAATAGGTACAAATGAGACCATTAATGATAGATACACTAATGAGCAATTCATGTGCATAGTCTAGCTCAGGCAATTTGGACTTGGAAGAATTTAATAAGAGATGTTTGAGTACAATATAAAAATCTCTGACTTTTGATTGCAAACTTTGGCGTGTTGGAAAATCCAGGCACAGTTTGAGACATTGTTGAGATCTTCTCTGAAATGCATGTGAGATTACTGTGGTCTTTGTCTTGGAATGAAAAATCTTAGAAGCAGGAAGCTTAAGTAAAAGTCTACATTTCTTATGAAGCAGCTGTTATGCATTAAGGCAAAAAAGAAACAGACTTTTCAAAGGAAAGTACAAGCCCCTCATCATATATGCACACATATTGACACAGTGTGTACTGTGTGTATGTGTGATCTTCCATCTACAGTATGTTTGTATCTAGATGAGTCAAGAGTGCGTTATGAGTTTTAGGAGATAAGCTTGTGTATTTTCAAGATGACGACATCTCAAGGAGTAGAAAAAGATTGTGGCAGACATGAATCTGGATACTGTGCCGAATGTAAAATGTACTGATAAGACATATTTGCTTTCAGCGTCAATAAACACTCAAGGAGCTCTATTTCTTGGGAAAAAACAGACAGTCAAGAAAGAGTTTGTGTTTGCAGTTTTATGAAATGGCTGAAAAACTTTAAATAGATCAGTTACATTTGATCAAATAACTCTTCTCTAGTGGTTACTGAATTATTTATCAGACATGTTGATGTCATTTTGAAGGGATCATTTACCCAAAAATGAAAATTCTGTCATCATTTATTCACCTTCAGGTGTTTTGAAAACCTGTATTACTCTTTCTTTGGTGAAACAAACCTACTTATACAGTTAGTTATAGCAGAATGTCCAGACTGCCCTGATTTTCAGTGAATTACAACTTAAATTTCCATCTTTGATCTCATAAAACTGTCATAGGACCTGCCAACCTGTACGCATTTTGCGTAGCGGATACGCATTTTGACCTCAAAGTACGCTGGTACGATTTGTCACTCTAAACTACACAAAAACCTGGTGACGCCTCTGTGAACGCGCAGTACTCAAATCAAGCAACAGCGTAAGAAGAGTTCGACCAATCACAGCGCTGGGTTCATTCCGCAAATAGCATTCGGGTATGACTGAGAAATGCGCCATTATCTCTTATTATTAATAAGAGACTGCAAATCGACAGCAACACAAAATCCTGCTCGATCCCCCTTCCACTCCTGCAGTCTTACTGATTTCTTAAGCGAGGACAGTACAGTAGTCACTGTACTTCTAACTCCTTAAGGTAAACGGGTTGTGGTGGATGTGGAAAGTTGAAATATTGAATTGAGTTAACTTAATCCTCTGGAGTCGACGTGATCACATGGATTAATTTAAAATACTCCGTCATTCATGTTCACTCAGATAAGAGGAAGACAAAATTCAGCCATGCAAATTATAAAATGCTCAAGTAATGCTGAACAATAAATCTAAATAAAATTGAAATCGCTATATGTCTTAGTGATTATGCAAGTGCTGTGATTGAAATATGTTGAGGCGCTTCGTGTTCCTGAGTGAAGAGTTCCAGAATGTTCCGGCGCGTGTTCTGTGCTCACACACGCGGTGTTTTTCCGTCTCAGAGTGGCTCATTTCACTGCTGCTCTTCACAAACTGTATAAGTTTGTGACACTTATAACGTTAACTTAGCCGCAAGATGCGCAAACATTTCCCCTGAGTTTTAATGAGAATCGTTTATAAATCAGCGCTTACGAAAATTTACCACGGTTTTACTGTACTGTAGTGCGTGTTTTTTTTAAAATTCTTTTTGTTTTGGCAGAATTAAGAAATTAAAGACAGACATACAGTAAATATGAGTATTGTCCTAGTTTTGGATAGCACAAAGGTGTGTGTGACTGAGTGCAGACCTGCTAACCGTTGGAAAATATTTAACATTAATAACGTTATCCTAACGCTACGTAATTTGCAAGCTAGCTTGCTTGTTCACTTGGGGCCGGTTGCACCAGCTTTGCGCAAGTTACAACTTAGCCTTTTTTGCGTAAATGGGCACTAAGTCCATTTACGCAACTTAACTAACTATTTACGCACTACTAAATATTTGAGCGTTGCACCATTAAACTTAGGTAGGACCCTACATATAAACGAAATATTTATTTATTTATTGAGGCCTCCGACCAGGAGTAACTGATGGAATTAAAAAGCAGACTCATTTAATAACGTCAATGACCTCATGTTTACATTAGCGATCAAGGAGCTTCAGGTAATAATTTAGCTATCTAGGAAGGCATACATTTCTAGATATTTTTTAACTGAATAGGCTACATTTTTCATTTAGCCTATTTCAGGATGTGTGACTATATAGCTGATTTAGTTTTTAAACAAATGTAAATCCTGAACTCAAACTTGGGTTTTACTCATATCTCATTGACAGTGTTTTACATCACAACATAGTTGTTTTTAATTATATATATATATATTTGACATATGTACATTAGGGATGTGTGAGACAAGTCGACTAAATGGTACAACTGCTGCTATTCGGCATTGGAAATAATAGAAATAACACTTATGGTACTCCCAAGGTTGGCAGGTCTGCATATGGCTTCAGAAGACTTGGAATATAATGCAAGAGTCATTTAAACTACTTTAATTATGCTTTTATGGTGCTTTTTTCTTTCTTTTTGGAAATTCACTGCCCCTGGTTACTATCCACTTTCATAGTATGGAAGAGAACAGCTCAGACATTCTGCGTAACTTATCCTTTTGGGTTCCACTGGAGAAAAAAATCATATGGATTTGGAACAATATAACAATATATTAAAGACCGGTACTGTATTATTGTTGGCTAATTCATTCATTTTGTGACTGCTAACACAATGAAAGGCATGCATACAAACCTACAAAAAATTATAAATATTTGAGTATTAGACAAAACCGTTTCCTATGATCATGTGCTTATCTTATCAGTCCATTTAGAAGGTTTTACTGAGCAATTAAAAGCCTTCAAACAGACGACAAATTCAGTCCCGCCCATCTGCTGTAATAGAGACAGCTGTTACATCCCTGCTCTCCCAGGGAGAAGAAAGAAGAGCTCTCTCTGTTATTTCAGACAACATCAATAAAAACACTACGGATACACCACATGCAAATCGTTACAGTAACTTGCGATCTGATGCCAGAAAGAATGAAAATCTTTATTGCTAATGAAAGTGCAAATGAGGCATTTGGTTAATGTTGGGGTGAGGACCGTATTGGCCTGATTGCAGGAGAATGCATTAAGTAATGCGTGTTATGCTCTTAGACAATTACTGCTTTAATAATCAATTACACCGAGACGTAGAATAGTGGGATTTTAAGGAGGAATTTCTCACTTTCTCTTTCTCGCTTTCTCCCACACATAGACACTAATTGACCCATTATTATGCTTGAGTCTATTGGCCTATTAATCACAAACAGGGGAGCACACTGTTATAGATGTACAGTATATTCATATTCTACTCCTTAAAACACAGATGTACAGTATTTGCAAATTAAATGACCGCAGGTAGCTCAAGGAAATCCATATGCTGGTCTATGACAGTTCAAATGGGTGGAGGGGTTGCAGAATCTGTACTTCCTTGAAGCATTGCATTGTGTCCATTTTAATGAGGCATGAAAAAAATGCATGGTGGAAAAAAATGGTTCTGTGTTTTCTATTGAGATTCATGCATAAGAGATGCAAGAATTAATGAAAGTGGGTGAAAAAAAGCATGTTGTTGCCCTCTAAATATTGAGCATAGCTAAGCTGAACAGATTCCTTTTTAGGCACAGAATTGCATATTGTTTGTTTAACAAAACCACTGAAAATCTTTCTTTAGTGATGGATCAGATTTCAAATGCTGATTTTTCAGCTATTTCGAATTACAGTAGCTATCATATGAGTTGCGTTTTAGCATTGTGTTTTTCCCTACCCAACATCAGTGCTTATGCTATGCCACTCTTGACCGGACGAATATTCTGAATAAGTAAAGTAAGTTTCACTTGGCTTGAGAATGCTCCATTTTCAGTGTGGTGTGATAGATGCAGGGATGCATTAGGTCACCCATGGGTTGGCCTAAAGGGAAAAATAATTAATGTTATGTATGACCAAAGAAATAAAAACATTAATTAAAGGTGAAGTTTGTAATTTCTACACCACTACTGTCACCAAATGGAATTGCATTGTTTGGACAGATAGTCCTGCCCCAAACTCATGCCATTGATTGTTCCAATGTTGCTATTTCAGACTGTTCGGAAAGCTCAAACAATGTCATGCGTGAGACTGAAGGATGTGTTTGAAATCTTAATTGATTGTAAATTTTTTGCCTGATTGCAATCACTAATTACCAAATATAACAGACACTAAAATGAAGTCATGCACAGCCTGAGGGCAATACAGTAGTGGAGAAACACATGCTTAATTAGACAATGACTTATTATATGCATATTGTAGTAATGTAAAAAGATGCTTTTGCAACATATCATGCATGAATCAGATGGCATGTTTTAATTTAAAATAAACGCTACATTTCAGCTAAATTAATGAACTGATTGAAAACCCGAAGATTTAATAGCCTGTAACATATGTCTGATCAGCAGCCAGTGATTTTAGGCAGCAAATTTCATGATAATTTTCACTGATTCATGAGCACTGATCAATCAACAATCAATCAACTGGACAGATGTGACTTTTTTTTTTTCAAATACAAAACACCTCCTTTTAATATACTTTATTATTTCCTTTTAAACTTGCCTATTTTGCTTCAATATACAAAAGTGCAATGAATGGTTTGTTATAGTGTTGTAAAGTCACATTGGTGTCTGTTAGGAGCAAGTGTTCTTTGATACAGTAATGTGGAATTGCTGGAATGTTATTATAAATAGGGTGACCAGATTCCTGCTTGTGGAAAATGGGACAGCCTCCTCCCAGCAAAAATGAAATTGACGTATCCTTACCTAGGAGCAGATCAATGCAAAGTAGAGGGTGCATCCGCATCTGTAACTGTTGTCACCTCCTGTTGTGCTTTTCACTGGCTACAAGTTTTCTCAATGCGCTTGTCTTTCAAGTCGGTGCAACATCCATGGGCGATGGAAAAGTGAGCTCCACAAATCTCACACCTCACTTTACTAGGATTGGTCTGTGACTCCATTTTTAGAAACGCTTTAGAAATGTTTTTGAAGATCCTTATTAAATGTACATGCACGCTTCATTGACATTTTTGCAGCCACAATTTCATCTGTTTCAATGCTGTTTCAAGCTCATTTCAAACTGACTCTTCAATCAGTTCACAAACTGGACGTCTATTGATAAGGGATTGTGATTGGATAGTTTAATCTAATCATGTATTTCAAATAACAAGGTGGGAATTTATTGATTTTACAAGCCGTTTCCTTGGCTACCTTTGATTAGAATACACATGTGACTGAGAAAGCCACATAGGCGATAGAGAAATTTAGGAGAGGGAAAATACGGGACAAAACACATTTTTTTCAGAATAAGTTGGGACACTAGAAAAAATGCTTGAATACGGGACTGTCCCAGGGAAAAAATTGACATTTGGCCACCGTAATTATAAAGGATCCCGGCTCCCAAAGCTAGCATTAAACCAAACACTTCACTGCAGACCATTAAGTGCATCAATCAAGTAATCAATGCAATACAATTTACAATGATTTTCTTTATTATCATAATCAGTGCAGAAGGCAATATAATAGGAATGGATGATGTTCTAGGCTATTTTAGAGTGTGTCTTAAAAGAAGCTCTCTCAAAGCCATGTTCCAGGTTCAAAACTATTTAAAGGAATAATTCACCCAAAAATGAAAATTCTCTCTTTATTTACTCACCATTATGCCATCCCAGATGTGAATGACTTTTTCTTCAGCAGAACACAAACAAAGATTTTTAGAACAATATCGAGCTCTGTAGGTCGATATCACGCGAGTGGATGGTGATCAGCACTTTAAAGCTCCAAAAAGCAGTCAAAATTATGCATAATATTATATGAATAATATTCAACAATCAAGCTACAAATAATTCACCAAATGGCTTGAACTCTGATGACAGCAGCTACTGTACAAGATGACATCAAAATATGCAATCAATTTAAATTTCACCACATGACTTGAACATCTACAGTAGCACTATTATGTCATAACTGACAGCCATCAACTTAACCATATGATATGAATACCATATTATGACATCAGAGACTTAAACTTGACATGACACTAACCAACCTTTATCTGCCTCCAAAATCGACTGGAGTTGAATGGATTATATTACTTCGATTGGCTGTGCATTTTGGAGCTTTAAAGTACCGATCACCATCCAATTGCATTGTATGGAACTACAGAGCTGAGAGCTACTCTTCTAAAAATCTCCATTTGTGTTCTGCAGAAGAAAGAAAGTCACATACATCTGAAATGGCATGAGTATATGAGTATATGATGCAAGAAATTACATTTTTGAGTGAACTATCCCTTTAAGATGAATTAACAGAAGTCGTGACATAATATTTATAGGCCACCATAAAAAATAATTTTGACTGGTCCCAATACATTAAAAACATTATTTTTACCCTTGTGCGACCTTCGGGACATTTTTATTTTGTATTTTTTTTAATTTAGTTTTTTCTATCATTTTGACTGTGTAATGCCAATGGCATACATTTTGCCAAAGGTGTGTATTTTTTGGAGAATTGTGATATTTTGATCTCAGTTCTTATAATACATCTATAATACACTACAACAAAATTGTACACAAAATAGTTACACTCTGAAACTTCAGGACAAAAATGTCCCATTGGAACCCATTAAAACTTCACAATTCGATCCCAGTGCCATTAAAGCATAAAATTGTGAATTCTATTATATGACGCTTTCATTCCAGAGCCCTGGCTTCAAACTTTTAATTGGTAATATTTTCCACCAGATAGCGCCATTTTTCACATGTTTACCCTATGGAGCATATACATGCTTTTCCCCTATTTTCTCTTTGCTGTATTATAGAGCACTGCAAGCCGATTGAATAGATGATGCAGCTAAAATGGTGTCTGTGTGGTATGGATGTCAGAGTATGTTTTGTGTGTGCATGTTGTGTGTGTGTGTGTAAAAGCAACAGTGGCATGTAAACAAACTGGCATTTAAAGGGTTAAATTCCTAAAAATTAGAGAATATTTGGTAGTTATGATCAGGACTTATGTTGGTTAAAAAATGAAGAGGAAAATAATATTAATACATAATATTATTATGGCAGTTTTTTGACAGAGACATTTTGGTCCTCTAAGGACCTCTGAGTAACTTTTTTTTATTAACGCACAAGGGTTAAACATGATTTAATGTGATAAAATCACGGGTGTACTATATATTATTGGATATAACTTTATACAGATAAGGCAGCCTAAGTAATTTTCTAACACTAAAATCACGTTAACCCATATCTTGTGGCTATACTTGTGAAACGGTGTATATTTTAATGTTTATGGACTTCCATTAGTGCCCAAGTGTGACCATGATTTTTTCATAAACAAGGGATCGAGAACAAGAGTCGAAATATTTTTTGTGGTAATCAACATTATGACACAAATGCTGTCGATTGTGCTCAATGTGTTACTATTAATCCCGGAACATTCATTAAAGCAATATTTCATGGATTGAGAGCGCAGAACTATATGCGCTGAGGAAGCGGCTCGCCCACAAAGCGGTACTGCGGCAGTACTGTGTCAATGCGCCCGGTCTCCGCTGCGCCGGGATCCTGAAGCACGGACTCGCGGAGTGTAGCAGTGTCGCTTCCTTGCAGGATTTAATTGTTTCTGGAAAAAAAAATCGCTTTTGTTTTCCTTTCCCAAGAAGCTCGCTTTCCGAATGCAGACGACTCGATCGGACGACCCTCCTCCTCCACTCGCCAGGGTTTGCCTGTGTTGGTTTTGTCCTGCAGGAGAAAAGGCAGGCTTTGTGTTTTGGTGGATCTAGAGCTGGAGAAGGAGGCAGTGCCAGGCACTGCTGCTGCTGCTGTTGCTGTGGGCTGAACCGGCCACGGTGCGTGAGATTCACTGACGGAGAGAGAGATAGAGAGAGAGGTAGCGAGCGAGGGAGGAAGAGTGGCAGATAATAAGGACTCATGGAAGGCAGCAAGCGAGCATGATATCCAGCAGAGACGGAGGTAAGAGAGGGCTTGCAGTGAGTGTAAATAGATTAAATCCATTTGCAGAGATATTTGATGTATGTATGTGTGTGTGTGTGTGTGTGTGTGTGTGTGTGTGTGTGTGTGTGCCAGCACAGGGCATCATCAGGTTAAAGGGAAATGTGATTGTAAATGGCATTGTAATAATAGCTCACCTGTGATATTGATGAGGCTGTGATTGCTGTTGGGAAAATGTTACTTGAATGGATAACTCATTTGGAAAAGTCAGGTTCACATCGCATTACTGGATTTTGGAGGCAGATAAAGATTGGTTTGTGTCAAGTGAAGTTTAAGTCTATGATGTCATAATGTGTTATTCACGTCATGTAAGTTGATGGCTGTCAGTTATGTCATAATTGTGCTACTGTAGGTATTCATGCCATCTGGTGAAATGTAAATTGATTGCAGATCATGATGTCATACTGTATGGTAGCTTCTGTCGGTGTTCATGCCATTTGGTGAATTAATAGTAGCTTGATTGTTGATTATTATGTCATAATGCGGCTGCTGCAAGTGTTGTCATGACACTTAGTAAAGTTTAGGTTGATTGCTGATTATGATGTTTGGCCATCGTTTGAGGACTTGTAAGATGATTGCTGATTGTGATGTCATGAGTGAAGACTGTATGTCTTCACTCCATTGGAAAAGTTTAACTTGATAACTGTCTATGTTGTCATTATGGAGCAACTGTAGGTATTCATGCCATTTGGTGAATTGCAGTTTGATTATTATGGCATAATGCAGTTGCTGGAGGCGTTCATGTCATTAGGTGAAATTTAAAGGAATATTCTGTGTTCAATACAAGTTAAGCTCAATTAGACTGAGTGAAAGGGACACATTTTTGGAGAGTTTAAATGCAGAAATGTGAAATTTATATTTTATAAAGGTACTTATATGAATTCTTGTCAAAAATCTAGTATTATGTTGTTTAAATGGTAATTTTTGTGTGATTACAGGGTTACACCAATTTGTTGTCATGGCAACAAAGTTGTAAAATTGGAAATAACTTTACTCAGAAGGCTAGTAAGCGATTTTATCACACTAAAATCACGTTAACAGGAATAGTGTTCACGTCTTGTGTCTATAGTTGTGAAACAGTGAGTATTTTAACGTTTATTGATTGGCCCCGTTGACTCTGTGTCTCACTGTTACTCAGGTTTTTGCTTCTTTTTCTTTTTTTCTCGAGTCTAAATTAATTTTTGTGGTAATCAAAAGTATGCCACAGATGCTGTTGATTGCGCTTAACATGTATTGGATATATAATATTGCTTGATGTTGACGGCTGGTTATGATGTCATACAGTATCTACTGTAGGTGTTCATGTTATTGGAAAAGTTTAATTTCATGGCCGCCTATGATGTCATAATGGTGCAGTTGTAGGTGTCCATGCCATTATGGGAAGTTAAAGTTCATAGCGGATTATGATGTCATAATGGAGACACTTAAAGTGTTCACACTAGGTGTGGAAACATCAGTGGGATTCCGAAAGGAGGGTGACATTTTGATTGTCATGACCAGAAGTTGAATACCTTAAGGAGAATGATAGTTGGATGTTTAATCTGTTGATGTTCGGTTTAAAGACTTTAAGAGGCAACATTTGATGTATGTAGTTTTCTTATGGATTAAAAAAAGATAAGATTTCAGTGACAGCTGGCCTTAGGTAGAAAAAATATAAATGGTGAAAACAATTCTTCTGAAAAACTTAGTCAGAATCAAAGTTAACATTAGTCAGAATCAGGATCTAGCAAAAAAATGTGTGGCAATGACAACTATTATATGTGAACACTTTATTAGTTTGAGCCAAGACTTGTCTATGTTTAAAAAAAAAAAATGCACAGAAGAATGATTTTAACCGATGTGTAGGGTTAGGTATTGCAATAGTCTTGCAGAAAAAGAGCTGATTCAAGGAAAATCACTTATGCTGTGGAAATCTCATTGACTTCAATGACATTAAATGGCAGATTCACTTTTTAGAGATTCAAGATCTTCAGAGTAGAATACTTTATCTAGAATTTTAACTGTGACATTAAGGAATAAACAGAGGAACATTTGGAGAAGATGGATTTAGGCTTAAATAATATTATTCTTGGTTGTTGGTGTATTAAGCAGGCTACATGTCTATAACTTGATGGTGGAGATGACTGATAATCAGCCATGTGTTTTATGCCAGTGTAATCAGCTAAACAAAAACTTTGCTGTAATATAATGCTGATGTTTTCTTGATCTGCAACTAAGATATATGAATAATTTAACTCATCCTGTCTCTGGTTATAGCAGTCTGAAAATAATGACAATGAGCAGGAGAAACAATAGCTCTTAATGCTAGAGATCTAGACTCTCTAAATAGCACATTATACTGTTCTTATGATGTATTTTAACTTTATGTGTAAGAACACATCATGAATAAGTTACTAAATAAGATATGCTTTCTCTCACAAAACTGTAAGATCTAAAAGTGGAAAGTGAAATTTCAAAAGGGACTGTAGTCATTGTGGAATTAGATCAAAGAGCATTGATCTGAGATACATAGAAATGTGTAGTGATTCATAATGGCAGTGCCAGCATGATATATTCCTAGGCACTATATAATTAAGGGTGGGAATTCTTGGAAGGGTTTAATGTGTTCTCCTTAGCTCTCTGAGAGAACATTTAAAATGTTTGCTCTTTATCTCTTTGACTTGTAGGATGGGAAGTTGTCAGACTGCACTTACACTGAGTGTTGGGTCAGAGAGGACTACCATGTGGAGACCTGGTACAGATCTGTTGGAAGACACTTCAAGTGATCTGCTTGTTTATTTCACCTAAACTTGGGCTGAAATTGATGATTATCGGATCATTTCCAGTTTGGTAACCACCACCAGGATTTGGATTTCTGTGCTTGTGGATATATGCGTTTATCCCTTTGGAATCATATGTGCGTATTGCATGTCAAAAACAGTTGCATAGAATCACAAGATATTTGGATTTGGAAAATCGCACCTCTTTCACTGGAGTACAGTTTTCTCTTACAGGTATTTTTGGGGAATTGTAGGAGTTAAAGCACTCTCAAACCTGCAACCAACACTAAGCGAGGTCTGAGAGCCTCCTAGCAGGAAGTGTTTAGTTGAGTTTGTCATCAGGTGAAATGGATGGTCCACGTCGCAGTGGGATCCGGAAAAAGCGGAAGTCTCGGTCTGTGCGAGACCGGGCGCGCATATCTAATGGGATGAGGAATAACCATGTCCGTGGCTCCGTGCATCGATTCTCCTCAGATTCTGAGAGGGAAGACTGTATCAACCCATCTTCCTCTCGACCCAGGCCACCGAGGAGGAAGAGGAAGGTGTCTATGTCAGCTGAGGAGGACATCATAGATGGATTCTCAATATCAGGATTTATAACATTGGAAGCTCTTGAGGTAAGCGCTTGTGATTTATTTGGTTGTGCTGTTGCCTTCACATGAATGTGTTTTTAACTGCTGTTTTTTGGAAGTGCTTGTTTGGTTTGGCTCTGTGAATTGCTCAGTGGCAGTTTAATGACTGGTTTATTGTTGTCTGTAGTCTGCTTCATTTGGGAATTCTCTTCTTGCGTGGGTCTGTTTGCTGTTGGTATTTTGTGAGTGTTTTTTAAAGGGTAGGATTCAAGCAGATGTGGCTTTATAAGTGGTTCTCCTGCCAAATATGTAGGCTAATTGTGTATTTCGATGTAATGTGGTATACTGCTGTAAGTTGCGGTTTTGGATATGTTGGTTCCTTTGTGAATTAAGCTTGAAGAATTGAATATAACTGTACTACTTAAAATAGAAATGAGTTGGTATAATGTCTAGAAATGTATTCCTCCTGTCTGCCTCTGTGTAATCCGAACTTCAAATGTTTGAAATAAGGGTAGGGCTCTTATGATTTCCGTGATGTGGAAAACTTGGACGGAATCGCGGAATCCAGTCATTAAAAACAGATTTAACTTTAAAACGTGGAATGTCACAGAATTGACAATGGATATTATGTATATGTGTGTATATATATATATATATATATATATATATATATATGAATATATGAATATAATGTATGAGTGCACAATTCATGTATGTCAAAAATAAATATACCATTTGCATATGGTGCACGCTTCAAAATGCACTCACACGGTCTGTGTGAGTAATAGATGACAAATAGCAGTGCACTCGTTTACTGTTAAGCACACAGCACATGCAGACTATATATTTATATGATTATTATATCGCTGCCTTTAGCGGTTTAAGCACATTAAGCCATATAACAAACTGCATAGACAAGTGTGTAAATCTTTTGTTGTCATACAACACCACATACGAAAAAAAGGAATGTGAAATTGAAGAAATTGCAAAAGACATATATTATATGTATGTATACATATATACAGTGTAATTTATAATGTAGTAATAATTGTAATATATCAATAGTTTTTACATTATATAAGCAATATCCCACAAGCAAGAAAGCTGTTGTACTGAATAAACATGTTCATCAATGTTTACATTCATTTCATTGTGCATTTTCAAAACTCCAATGTTGTGTTTTGAAATGTGCTGTGAGGATATGCAAGTACTTCATTTGCAAAAAATAATGTAATGGAATGTTGGAATGTAATTATTTTATTTTCATTTTATTTAAGTTCTATGAAACTGAGTCTACAGGAACTACTTGGCTGAGTAGTTCCTGTAGTAGCTTTAGTTGAGTAGTTTTGAGTATGCAGTTTGTTATATGGCTTAATGAGCTTAACAAACCGCTAAAGGCAGCGATATAATAATCATATAAATATATAGTCTGCATGTGCTGTGTGCTTAACAGTAAACGAGTGCTCTGCTATTTGTCATCTATTACTCACACAGACCGTGCATGATGATTATATAGTGTCATGCATGTTAATTGGACCAAAACTGGCCTTGGCATTGTGTATATGCTTCAAAATACAGAGGTGATATATTTAAACGGGTTTATGCGTTTATGTATAGTGTCATGTATACTTGGACAGATGGATGAATACCGTATCTGGCTGTTGCTTGATTGTAACTGAGCGTGTAAACGTACAGATTTACGCTTTGCTCTTGATACTGTTTCATTTGTCAGTTTTGACAGGACATTTGTAGAGTGTCATCCTGAATTTTAAGTGTCGCTCTTGCTGTTAAAAGCCCAACAGTGTGACATGGCAAAGCTTTGCATGCTTTACCCTAACATCCCCTACAGATGTTGTTCCATTGTATTGGATGTTACCTACAATAATCTGTGAAAGGAGCCCGTCAGCAGCTTATACTAGTCACGCTAACACTGTGAACCACAGACGCAGTTCTCCAGGGGTGACATCCCATTCACTGCTCTTTACTGTTCTGGGATCTGTGACTCATGCTCTCTCGTCTTGCTCTATTTAGAAACTCTCAGAGATCCTGATCCTGCAGGAATACCAGGGTTCAGCTCCTTTCTCATTCATGCATTCAGACAATTGCGATAGTTTATAAGCCAAAGTGGCTAGCCAGCAAACCTAAGCAATCTTTGCGAGCACTGTATTACAAGCTTATAAATAGATTATAGACACAAGTAAATGAAGAGTAAACTGCTGATTATCAGTTCATCCTCACACAATGCTATTTACTATAGTTCATGGGGAAACATTTTAACATTATTTACAATGGTACGAGTATTGTAGAGCATGGGAGTTGATGCGTGAGTCGAAAGTGTTATAGAAGCACCACAAAATAATGTGTATGCAGCAGCTGTGTTTTTCCTCTCACATTTGCATTTTATGATTCTATTGGTTGGGTTTAGGTTAGGGTAGGGAGGTTGGTTTTGTTGAGTTAAAACTTGATTGAGCATTAACCATAGCCTCATCTGTCTGGGAGAAAATGTAACTCACCTTTAGCGCCACTTAGTGGACATTCCACCTAGGAACATCCACAATACTTGTAATGAACCACATGGTATAATTTTTGCAAAAATGTCATCACAGTCACATATTTTTCAAGTGATCAGGCTGTATTTTTTCCTATTTGGCCTTTTTGCCATTTATATTCATAGTGGTAGTAGAGCCAGGACAGGAATTGACTGTGAAGAGAAAGGAAAGACATTTCGGAAATGACACAATGGACTTGTTTTTCCAACATGAGCAACATAGCTCAATGTGTCAGAACATGTTTACAACCTGTTTGGCCACAACTCAAACCTTTATCATTTTTTTTATTATATGCTTTTATGTTTATATCAGTTTTGCACCAACCAAGTGTTTCGCTTTCCATAAATGCAGCAGCAATCATTTGTCCGAGCGGATCTTAAGAGGCCACCATGTTTACATCCAATACACCTTTTCTGTCTTTATTCAATTACATTTAAATGGTCTCTCTCTATGTTCCTCTACCTCTCTTGTCCTTCTTCTTTTACAACAATTCAAAAGGAATTTGTCCTGAAGTTGCCAGGAGGTACTTGAATTCTTACAGGTATTCCCGCATGACACATTGAAATCAAACTCATTCCACTCCAGTGGGAAGACTTGCTCATATAGCAGTGAGCCACCAGTGCTAGGTGTTTATTAATGCTGCTTAGTGCCGGAACGACAGGCCTGAGAGGCAGCATGTTAAACTACTTTGAGAAATTACTAAATCATTGAGCCAGGGCTGCCTCAACCCCCCCCCCCCCCCAGTCCCTGAGCACAAAATAGTTGCCACGTAATCATTTCAGCCCTGCCTGCCCCTGCATCCCCAATTCAATATTACTTAATGCCTGCACCACTGGTGCCCTTAAACCACTTTATGTGATCATTGTGTTGTAAAGCTCCAAGCTCATTTGATTGAGAACAGCAGCCAACACGCTCACGTTCCCCTCTCCATTGATCCACACATTAGAAAACAGTTAAGTCGATGTAAATAATACTAATGTCCTCGCTCTTGCCTCTCTTTTGTCTTTTCGTCTGACAATCAAAAGGATGTTCTGATCCTAATGCTGTTTTCTACACCGTTGTGTTTTCTGCTTTAGCTGAAGTGATGACTCCAACTGGTGCGTTAATGATTTCAGACTAAACTTTTAACTTTTATAAATTTTTATATTAGCTACCATAACTTAAATGAAGATCTTTGTTAGTTTTGATGTCAGATTAGCATTTCAGAAAGACATAGAAAAAGATGAGCAGCCCAGAGTGGGAGTCCATCATTCCAGGCAGTAGACGGTTGAAAGAGGAAATTAGGTCATGGCCGGAGGAGGGGTTGGCATGGGGCCTAGAGGGGCACATCTTTCATCTCTATACGCCTAATGTGAGACAAAAAGCACCCTGATAACTTGTTATTCTGTTGATATGTGAACAAACCCTCAATTCACAAATGGTAAGTGATATGAAGGGATAAAATAATAGCACACATGACTTGAAAGCCATTTGTGTCAGTTTTAGTGTCTGTGTAGTTTGGATTTGTGGGACTGTATAGTTGTCTCTGCATATTCGGCTGGGACAGAAGAAAGCATTTTAACTTAAAAAAAATTACACAGTTCACCATTAAATCCTTTATTACATTTCTAAACACATTTTAATGCAGTTCTCTCAGAGTCTGTACATGTAAATTGTTGAGTATTATAAGGCAAATGAAGGAGTTTTCATTTCTTTGTCTGTTGTGATGTAATTGTTTCAAATGCGCTATGACAAAAATGCCTTCTTGGCAGAATTCTGAGACAGGCTATAGATTTTCCAAGCCTTGGATGTCGCTGTGCTGTTTAACAGACGAATCGAAAGATGGAGAGAAAGAGTAAAAGGGTGGAGAATTGATTACACTCTTCATTGAGTAGAATATTGTTCCACTGAATCTATTGACATTGCCTGTCTGCCTAGTTAAAACACACTCTTACAAAGATCGTAAAGTATAAAATGCAGACAAAAAAAATCATCTTTTCATAACAAATATCTCTTGAGATTACATTCCAGAATGGCCCTGATCTTCTCAGTAGCATCTGAAAATACTTTGGTGTTTGCCAAATGTCTTTTTTTTTTTAAGCAATTAATTTCCTCCTAAACAGTGCTTATACATGCGTTTATGGCAGTGACAGCCAATATTCATTTATACTTTATTTAAAACTGTCAGAATCTGATGTGTGATGTGCATTAATACAGCGCTGTAGTAGAAATGATTGACACATCAAACGTAGCGCCCTGTCACTTCAAGGGATGCAAAATGCTGCCAATGAATTGTGCTTTAGTTACGGTTTTTACATTTAGACACCTCTTTAGACAGCATTCCTTGCGATGGATTTTGCTTTGTATCTAATAGCTACTCTTCTGCAGTTTGTTGGATTATCAATATACGATGGCACTTACAATTTTAAACCCAATAGGCAAAATAAAAAAGCTGAAAAATTTATTGAGGATAAAAGAACATGCTTAGAGCAACTTATATGTTGAATATAGGTCCATTTCACCTTCTTATACACTGCCTAGTAGTATTAGAAGGCTGTGACCCAATTTGACTTGTAATACTATATGCAATAAATGTATTTAATTTGCTGGTGTTGGAAAAGTACATACTTTTGAGTGTGGAGCAAAAAAAGAGTGCCTGTATTTGCACGTCCTGAGCG